>LR812519.1:24716138-25113638 GCA_903798195.1 Danio kyathit | reverse complement strand
GTGTCCTGGGAAAGCCAAGTCTGAACGTTTGAAGAAGTTTAAAAGTTTAAATAATTGAAGTAGTTTTTAAGAAGTTTTTAAGTTTAACAGTTAGAACTACATATATGTTAGCATGTTTCTAGTATGGATTGGCATGTTTCTTGCTATAGACGAATTACCATGTTTGTAAGCATTCAGGATGCGCGCGCAGCAAGGTGGCAGAAAAAAACCTGGAGTGCTAGCATTTACAGCAAGGGAATGACATCCAATGCAGTACAGAGTTTGTTGTTGTCTTAGAAATAAGTTATACTGATTAAATATTATATATATTATTTACATGATGCTTTCAGCGTATTATAACAGCTTGTCACCCAGTGATAAGCACAGTTATTCGGCAAAATTAAGGTTAAAGTGAGCAACGTTCGTCTGACAGGTCCATTTGCGATAGCACCCTCCCAATAGATATTGGATAAGATGAAATGGCCAAGCATCCAGCCTGAAATATACAACAAGCTCATTGAAACTCCAAGTGATTTTACAAGAGTGAAGTTAAAGGCCTACAAGCCTTTGGATGCCAACAATTTTGTTCTGTGTGCTCATGTGAAAGAAATAATGTTCCATGATTACCAGAAAACTATGTAGTGCTAAAAACCGAGGTTCTGCCTAGCCAAAGACAAGGAAAAAAGACAGAGCTATACAAGGCCTGGGTAATCATCTACAAGCAAAACAATTGACAGTGAACTACACCTGTACGGCAGATTATGTGAACTTACATAGAGGTAAAGTTGGTTTTATATTCGGACTTTCTCCTTAATAATATAATTTCATAAAATTATTATTTGCAAACTCTAAATAGCGAAATCATATTAGGAGCCAATGACTATCAAAGTACAACATTGTTCACAGTCAAATAAACAGTGTCAATGTTGTTTTCAAGTCACACTTGCAGGTTATTTCAGACCGAATACTCAAAGTGCCGTGGTAAACAATATAGGAAGTGTGGAGTCCCGTGAAGGAGCTCCGGATGGAGGCTGTTGTTTTGTGTTTACCTTATGATTAAAGTTGTTGCACGTCCACCGGTTCCCGCCTCAAAATGAGCGAATTTGAGCCACTTGTACATTAAGGAAGTGTTCAGAAAACACAAAACACCATCAAAAAAACTCGACACAGAGAAACATAAACACCTACAGCCAGCTAGCGTTTCTAAAGTGTATTGCAGAGAAACAGAAACAGCGCCCAGATGTATAAGTGCGGTAAGTGATTTCTAGGGTGTGGCTAGTAAGTTGAAAGGTCATCAGTGATTGGCAGATTGGTAGTCTGAGTTAAATGAGCTCAAGCTTAAGTCTGTATTACAGTCTGGAGCAAAGTTATGAGGTAATAAAGTTTGGTCTAATGTTAAGTCAATCGGACTTTTCTGAATTTACCGGGTCAGTTTTCGGAAAACCGTAGGTGGGATCAGTTTGAAAAGATATGGCAACTTGCTTCAGTATAGTTTGGAGGTTTGGAGGTAGTTTGGTGGTTGTAGCATTAACGTTCTAGGAGGAGTTGCGTTCTTAATATAGTCTAAGAAGAAGAAGAAGACGGAAGAAGAATATTAAGTTTATGTAGTATAACAGTATGTTGGCTTTATCAAGCCACCAGAATAAAATAGTAAAATACAGTTCATGTTACAGTTAAATACTGCGTAATGTACAAACATTGTTAACAGTGTATGCTTTCTATGTGTATAAAATCACTTTTGTATATTTCATTTGAACATTTTGTTTTTTTAGAGTCATTTTGAGCTACTTTCTCACTCCCGGAGAGTCTAAATTCTAAAATAAATAAATTACAAGTTAACTCACAAACAGTACTCTAAAACGAGATTCAGGTAGAGAATGTGAACTGCTCAAAGTTCACCAGCAGGGAGTGAGAGAGCAGCTCAGAGTGCGTCTTGTGCTCAAAACGACAGAAAGCAAAAGGATGATCAGCAAAGAAGCTTAGCGACCCCTTCGTTTCTTCATCTCTGTACCACTGCTACTATTGTACCCGAACTGTTTAAAGCACCAGAGCAATACAATGAGGTTTTAGAGGGAGTGTGAAAGTTCGGTTGGTGCGTGTGTGTGTGTGTGCGTGTCGTAGTGATTGCGTAAGACCTGGTCAGGCCAAGACACACTCCAGCCGCGAGCAAAAAAAATGAAATCTCTGTGACTAATCTCACACATTTTCCCTCTCTTTCTTACAGACACATTGACTATGAGTGTCCAAGTGAGAGATGGTAAAGATAGGATGAGAGACAGGAAAAAAAAAAGACTGAATTAAAAGACAGCAAGTGGGGGATAAAGATGAAAGAGCAACAGGGAAATGAGAGAAAAGTGGCACACATAAAAAAAGTGTGCAAAAAGCTGATTTATGGGTCCAAAAGAGTTCAAAAGAGATAAATGGACAGAGTAAAGATAATCATGTATTATTGACAGTTTGTCTGTAGGAAAGACAAAGAGGTAGACTATCTGACTGAGGTATTATATTATCTATTATACGATTTTCAATATGTAAGTATTTTGAATGTTTAATTATACCATTGTCAAAATTGTAAATGCCTTTCTAAAACGTTGGAATGGATGGATTTTTTAAATTCTTTTTTTAATTTCTTATTGAAACAGGGCACATAGAACATTTATGATTTAATCTGTTTTTCGTTCTTTATAAATGTTATATATATACACTACCTGACAAAAGTCTTGTCGTCAATCCCAGTTGAAAGAGCAACAAATATAACTTGACTTCGATCATTTGGAAAAGTGGCAGAAGGTACATTTTTCTGATGAATTTTCTGTTGAACTGCATCCCAATCATCAAAAATACTGCAGAAGACCTATTGGAACCTGCATGGACCCAAGATTCTCACAGAAAGCAATCAAGTTTGGTGAAGGGTTTGGGGTTACATTCAGTATGGGCGCATGCGAGAGATCTGCAGAGTGGATGGCAACATCTACAGCCTGTGGTATCAAGACATTTGTGCTGCCCATTACATTACAAACAACAGGAGAGGGCAAATTCTTTAGCAGGATAGCGCTCCTTCTCATACTTCAGCCTCCACATCAAAGTTCCTGAAAGCAAAGAAGGTCAAGGTGCTCCAGGATTGGCCAGCCCAGTCACCAGAGATGAACGTTATTGAGCATGTCTGGGGTAAGATGAAGGAGGAGGCATTGAAGATGAATCCGAAGAATCTTGATGAGCTCTGGAAGTCCTGCAAGAACACTTTCTTTGCCATTCCAGATGACTTTATTAATAAGTTATTTGAGTCATTGCAGAGATGTATGGATGCAGTCCTCCAAGCCCATGGGAGTCAAACACAATATTAAATCTTTTTCCACTGCATCATAACTTTATATTCTATACTGTACATTATTTCTCTTAAGTGACAAGACTTTTGTCTCAGCAAAGTCAGACCTTACTTAAAACATACACAAATGGTGTTATCTCGAACAAGACAAAACTATACTGCATCTATGAAATTATAAGAGAATTATAAGAGACCTTAATTAAATAATTAAAAATCAAGGCATGATCATATTTTATTTTGGTAAAATATGCGTAATCTAGAGGCTTTTGCCTTTCATGTAAGCCACTTCTGATACCAAATGATCAACTTGAAGTCAAGTCATTATTTGTTGCTCTTAAAACTTAGATAAGCGGCAGGAATTTGTCACGTAGTGTACATTATTATTATTTTAATAATAAGTATATAACAGTTTCCACAAAAATCTGTGCAGCACTGGTAATAATACATTTTTTAATTCCTGAGAGCCAGATAAATGATTTTTGAAATTATACCCTTACTATCACAGGAATAAATGACTACACTTATTCAAATATTTCACAGTATTAATACATATTAAAACATTTCAAAATATTAGTGTTTTTAGTGTACTGTAAACATTTGAATATAAAGAAAAAAACATTTAAAAAAAAAGAGCTTTTAATTGCCTGATTGTGAAATGATTTCATTCACTGTAGATTTCTGCAGAGCGTAGAGACTTTGTGCAAGTCAGACAATCTCACCGAAAGCTGGATTTCTGCCCCAGAGTTCCGGAATCTTCTCAACAAACTCAAACTTCACCTGAAAGACCCTGACTTTGATAAGTTATGGAAAAGGTTTGACTTTATTTATTTGTGTTATTTACATATTGAATCGTGTGAAGTATTCCATCAAATCAATATAAAGTGTTTTGAAATAGATTTGTTTTCATAAAAACGATGAAATGGTTCATATTTTTAAAACAGGCTAGATACGGATGGACTTGGAGCTGTTAAACAGACTATTTTCCTGAAGGAATTGGGACTAATTAAAAGAAATGAACCAAAAAATGACAACAACTACCATACTTCCAATATGTTTAAAGCAGAGGACACAAAAGGTAAAGGTATATGTTAGCTAATTATAGTGCTGGATGTTAGTTGTTAGCTAATACAATATTTGGTCACACTTTATTTTGATGGTCTGTTTGTTGAATTTAAGTTACATTGCAACTAATTCTCATTAGATTATGAGTAGACTGTTAGGTTGGGGTTAGGGTTAGTGTAAGTTGACATGTACTTGCAAAATTTCTTAAAGTCAGTTAAATGTTTGTTGAAGGAGCAGTATCAGCGGATATTAAGCAGACAGTCTACTAATACTCAAATGGACCATCACAATAAAGTGTTACCAAATATTTGCACAAGACCTACTGTAGTAAAAGTGCCGTGACTTTTTTATTATCCTGTTTGTCAGTTTACAAAATAAACTCTGCAGTAGCACAGTTTGTATAATCACACTCAAAAAGAACCCAGAATCTGAAATTTTATTGTATTGAGATGATCAAATCAGTAAAGATCAATAGGACTTTTTGTCTTCAAGGCAAGTACATGGAAGTTTTTTTCCAAACTGCCTTTGGATACACTCTTTATGATGTGTAGTTAAGTAATGGTCAACCTGTAGAGGGTGCTGTGGTCCTGTTTCTTAAAAGGGGCAGTTTGCCCAAAAATTAACAGTATCACCATTTGCTCAAGTGGTTCTAAACTTTTATCAATTTCTTTCTTCTGTTGACCACAAACAGATGTTCTGACGAATGTGGGTGGGTGGGGGTTGGGGGGTTGGGGGGGGGGGCAATCAATAAAGTCAATGTTTTTTCCAACATTCTTTAGTATATTTTCTTTTGCATTCAAAAGAAGAAACTCAAACATGCTCGAAACAAGTAGAGGTTGAGAAAATAACTTTCCCCCTCTGAATCTCCTAAAATAATAGCACTTTGCTTGGTCTAATTGGAACCTATAACCAAAGATTAAATGAATCAGAGACCTGTCTGTAGAGACTTTGCATGTTCCTTTAATACATCCTTTTCTTTCATGTCTTTTCCAGCAGCTCCTGGAAGGACACTGTCTAAAGCAGAAGAGGAGCGTCACACATCCATTGAAATTGAAACATGGCTGAAGGACAGATTTAGGGATGGAGCTCAGAGGATGAAGGCAGAGTTTGATAAACTGGATCCTGAGAGCACCGGAAAGGTAGCAAATAGCGTCACACTTCTCAAACAGACTTGTAGATAAATGAGAATCAAATTAAAGTATTAGGTCACCCAAAAAACAAACATTTTCACCTTAATGTTGTTTCAATCCCTTGAGACTTTCGCTTATTTTTGGAACACAAACTGACCTTTGTGGCAGTTTGATTGACAGGCGATCCAGCTAGTTGTAATGCTGATATTCTGTGCCCCAATCACTTTCTGCTATTTTGTCTGACAGGCATCATGGTAAAATATTATTGGTGATTGACATGACAATGTGCTTGTTATGGACTTGCAATGCATGGTGCAGGTTAAGAAAGGCTAGGCAGTATACAATTCCATCCTTTGCCAAAACCTATAGAAGTGTGTGGATATGTTTGTGTGCCAGACAATGGTGCTGTCACTCACTACTGCTGGATGAATTACTCAAAACACTAGGACTCGAGACTAGTAAACTAATATTTTTTGTTATTGTACCGGGACAGCCAGCATAACTTTTCAGTTTATGTAGATGTGATGTGGCAAAATTACCAGTAAACTACCTGAGGACTTGGAAGGTAAGATGAGCTAACTTAAACTGCATACTGGGATACTGGGTTGCTCTTGGAGTATGGGGTCAGAGGCACTCTGTTAAGGGCTGTCCAGTCCCTGTATGAACAGAGCAGGAGTTTGGTTTGCATTGCCAGCAATAAGTCAAACTTGTTGCCATGTGCATGTTGGACTCTGGCAGGGTGGACCTTTGTCACCTTTCTGTTCATAATTTGTATGGATAGAATTCCTTGGCGCAACCTAGGGCCGGAAGGGGGTCTGGTTCAGGGACCACAGGATATAATTTCTGCTATTTGTAAATGATGTTGTTCTGTTAGCTTCATCAGACATGGACCTTCAGCATGCAGTGGGACAGTTTGCTGCTGAGTGTGACGCGGCAGGGATGAGAATCAGCACCTCTAAGTCAGAGGCCATGGTGCTCCACTGGAAAAAAGTGGTTTCAGGTTGGAATAGAGTCCTTACCCCCGGTGGAGGAGTTCAAGTTTCTTGTGGTTTTGAACACGAGTGAAAGAAGGATGGAACGTGAGATTAAAAGAATTGGTGGAGTGGCAGCAATAATGCGGTCGCCTACCTAGGGAGTTGTCCCACAGTGGGGACCCAAAGAAGACCCAGGACATGCTGAACTGACTATGTCTCTCAGCTTGCCTGGGAACACCTCGGGTTCCCCCCGGAGGAGCTGGAAGAAGTGTCTGGGCAGAGGGGAGTCTTGAGTTCCCTCCTAATGCCTTATTCAGACTAGCAGCGACTTTGTAGCTGCCTGTCACTCTGGGTGGCGACCTGTTGCAAACGCATGTCTGTGTAGGTCTACAGCACGGAGAATATAACCGGACTTTGAGCGAGCTGAGAGAAGATTATGTGAGCTCTGCTGGTACTCCTGTTGACTGTCACTCAAAAAAGTCCCTCTTCATTTGCATAAAGTTGAAGGATTCTCAACTTTGTTGCGTTGCTCAACATGCCTACCTGGTCGCCAACGGTCGATGTCGCTCGTGTAGACGGAGGTCGTCGGAAGCTCTCGCTCTCCGTTGAAATGAACGATCGATTTGTTGCTGCAAGTCACTTGTAGTGTGAACAAGGCTTGTGATTGAAAGGCAGATCGGTGCAGTGGCAGCAATAATGCGGTCGCCTACCTAGGGAGATGTTCCAGGGTTGTCCACCAGTGGGGACCTGAGGAAGACCCAGGACATGCTGAAGGGACTATGTCTTTAAGCTTGCCTGCCAACACCTTGGAACCTTGGAGCTGGAGGTAGTGTCTGGGCAGAGGAAAGTCTAGGGTTCCCTCCAAAGACTGCTACCCCTGCGACCTGGATCCAGATAAGCAGAAGAAAATGAATGAATGTATGAATGAATGTCTCATATTTTCATAGATGCATAATAGTTTTGTTTTGTTTGAGATAACACCGTTGTGCAGCATCCACCTGGATAAACCGACAGCAGCCGCATTGCGTCAGACCGCACACAAAGATAGCTGCTGGCAAAATATCCCTCGTACACATAATGCAAACCTTTCTGTCTCTTTCTGTCTGAAACCAGTATGTAATTTTTCCATTAAATTATTCACTATTTTTCTGGGGATGGCACAAATTAATAGGGGCTTATCGGAGATAGACAAGTGGTGTGAGGTTTATGAAGGGTCAATTAAGATATTTTAAATTAAATCAGAGAGCTCTCTCCTCCTCCATTGACAGCAATGGTTCCAGGACGTTCAGAAGTCCAGAAAAGGAACCAAACAATGACCCGTTTCCACTGAGTGGTACAGTATGGTACGGTTCGAGTCGGTGCGGGTCACCTTTATCAGACTTGCGTTTCACTGCCAAAAGGGTACCAACGATCTTTACTTCCCTTTCTATAAACATGTTTTGATTATAACTGCAGATCAATGATGGGTGGAAATAGCCTACTGTAATGTCTGCAATTATATAAAATAAATAAATAAATAAATGCAACATATATGAACAGATACAGATACAGACACTTACAGTATCCGATATGTTACCAATTACAGAAAAACTACACACAGCATACATTTACAGTAGTTCTTATTTGGGTTCAAAAACAACACGCAATATAGCCCACAGTCAGTGCAAACCTCTCATCTGTATCTTTAACCTTTTCCAGCACATGTAACCTCTTGTTAGAAAGTAATTGGTCATTCTGAGTTCATAATAGTCCAAAAGGTGATTATAATAGTTAAACATGATTGGCGATTAGAATAATTTGTTCATGTTTTAGGTTGCTGAAAGAATCATTTGCTCCTTTGTTTTGTCAGGCTTCTCGTTTGTTTTTTCTCGCTTCACTCTCAAGTTTGTCCATTTCTGAAAGGATCAGATGTCAGAAGCACTTCAATAATCACGCGCACATTATTATCATCAGCTCAAATTCATTATTTCAAATATAGACGCGCCACGAGCTTGCACAAGAAAGTGAAATCACTTGTGCTTTAAACGGCCTTGTAAAGAACTATGGTGCACAGGGTAGATTCTGTTCTTCTTCTTGGCTTTGTGACAGTTCTTCAAGACAACGACAAGATTTTTTTGAGCTCGGGCTTGACCATGGCTCGTTTTGTTATGGATATATTACTACGGTGTAATGTTTCGGCTGTGTTTTTAAAAATGGCGGTTCCTTTGTTTTCATTCTTCTAGCTTATGCATGCCAGTGACGGAGCTCTGTAAACCAATAGCGTTCAGCTGCGCGTCTGTCTTCACCTTTTAGTACCCTTTTGTTGTGCTAGGTACCCTTGCGAAAAGGTACCTAAAAAGTGGAACGGTACTTTTTGACTGTGGAAGCGGTCATAAAAGTGTAACGAACCATACCGTTCCGTACCTCTCAGTGGAAACGGGCCACAAGTGACTTCAGTGTTTAATCATACAAAGCTCCGTAAACACTTTTGTGTGCCAAAACAAACTGTAAATATGACAATGTGCCTCTATGTCTTCTCTCCTGTGCCAGGGTATGCGGGCAGGATGACATATTGCCATTAAAGTCAGCATCACAACCCACAAGCCTCATATTGCTTGTAGCAAATGCATACCCTAATCTGATGCTTACGACATGGGCAAACAAAGTCATTTTTCGGTTTTGGCACACGATAGTTTACTTGGAGCTTAGTATGAGTACGTTTTACCACTGATGTCACATTGAATGTTTTGACAGAGTTTTTGGACTCAAGACCATTGCTGTCTGGATGAGAGAGCTCTCAGATTTCATCTAAAATATCTTAATTTGGGTTCTGAGGATGAACAAAAGTCTCAGGGGATTGGAACAACATGAGGCTAAGTGATTATTAACAGAATTTTCATTTTTGGGTGAACTAACCCTTTAATGTATGTAAATGTCATGTTTGCAGGTGAGAGGTGCGGACTTTCTGCAGGTGTTGGGAAAGTTTGATCTGCATCTGAAAAGAGAGCAGCTGGGTCTGTTTCTGTCTCGCTGTGGTCTGAAGATTAGAAAGGGTTGCGTGCAGTATTTGAACTTCCTGCGGACCTTCCAGGACAGAAGCTCAGACGGCATTACTCACAAGATCATCTACAACCCAAAACACCGGTCAGATTTACAACAGATTTAATTTTATTTATTCATATGGACCATTGATTAAATCACTTGCAGTTCAGCAAAGTAGAATTGATTTTGCACACAACAGAAGCAATCATGCACATTTCGGAGAAGTTTATCAATGTAATAGCCAATCAGAGGCATTAGATTAGTCACCGTTGCCTGTTCAGACTTGCAGTCTGTCATCATAAACAACTTTTTTGATAAGATGACTTGATTATGAGATGATGTTTCACTATTCACTTTGTATTCTATTTATTGATATGAATAGTCGTTGAAATATCTGGAGCTGATTTTTTGTTTTGTTTTAATTTTGCAGTCCTTCCCTTAAGTTTTTTTTTTATAAATACTTTATGACTAGGGTGATACAGTGGCTCAGTGGTTAGCACTGTCGCCTCACAGCAAGAAGGTCACTGGTTTGAGTCCCAGCTGGACCAGTTGACATTTCTGTGTGGAGTTTGCATGTTCTCCCCATGTTCGTGTGGGTTTCCTGCGGGTGCTCCAGTTTCCCTCACATTCCAAAGACATGTGGTATAGGTGAATTGAATAAACTAAATTGGCTGCATGTATGAAAATGAGTGTGTATAGATGTTTCCCAGTACTGGGTTGCAGCTGGAAGGGCATCCGCTGTGTAAAACATATGCTGGATAATTTGGCGGTTCACTCCGCTGTGGCGACCCCTGATGAATAAAGGGACTAAGCCGAAGGAAAATGAAGGGATGAATTAACTTTATGACTGTATCATTTTAACCCTTTCACTGGCTGATCTGTCAAATGGTTGAGCATATTTTGAGTCACTATATTTTATTGAAAGGAGTACCTGACTTAACTAACTTTAACTACAGTTTTCTGACTGATTGAAGAAATTGGTTACATTTTACTTCTTTAAAATTACAATTAAAAAGGTAACAGTAAAATCTGCCTTTATCAAGGTAAAAATTCTACTGCAAGTCAATGCCAGTGGCCAAATACTAATTGAAAAGTGCAAGAAATTGAAATTTCTGAAAACAAATAACCTTTATTAAGTCACATAGATTCATGGATATAAATTCCATAAACATTAAATGGATTAAACATTCCATATTCAACTGGATTAATATATACACTTGCCAGATGTGTTAGTCAAATATCTAGAAACCAGAATTTTGGATTCATTTTATGATGACATGATGTCTGTATAACTGATTTAACGATAAAACAAAACTGGTAAACAGAATACTATACTATAATTATAATTGCGCTTTGAAAAGGGTGTATTTTCATTTTTATAAAAGAAATTAATACATTTATTCAGCAAGAATGCTTAAATCAAATGTGACTGTAAAGACATTCACAGATTTACACATTTCAAATCTCTGTTTTATTCATTGAGCATTTTTCACTAAACATTTGAGATCATGTTTTGATTAAGGATAACAATTTAATTAATCCACTAACAATTATCAGTACATCTGTTAACAATTATCAATCTTCCTTAAAGATAATACATATACAGCTATTCTTTTCAGTTTCTCAGTTCCTTTAAATGTTTACTAAAACACAGTGAATTGAGTTATATTTGTTAATGCTGAGAAGTATTTTTCATAATGATTGGTATCAAATTGAACATTATTGTAAAATGTGACCAAATACTGCATATGAAGAGTTTTTAACAATAATGATACCACTAAGGGCCCTATCATACACCCGGCACAATAAGGCGCAAGGTGCGATGTGTTGCTATTTTCAGACCAGCGCAACCCTAAATGTTCCGTTTTGCACCACGTTGTTTAAATAGCAAATCCATTTACCCCGCTTTGTGGACTCATGGGTGTGCCTGTGTAGAATGGAGGTGTGTTAAGGCGCATTGTTGGCACGTTGCTATTTTGAGGAACTAAAATGGACTGTGCAATTGACCAGCTGAAAGCAGGTCTGAAGTCCACCGCAGAGCGTGTTAGTTGTGCGCCTTAAACGCTTACACATTGCTTAATACACACAGGATGTACAGCAATGCACAAATATCTTTACAAATAAAAAAGAATTAAAAGATTAAAATATTACAAACATTATTATTTTTTACATAAATATATAAACCAGTACCTTCCTTACTTCATCTCTGGGGACTTTTTTCAGTTTATTTATGACAATTTGCATTTGTGTAATGTTATTATTATTAGCAGTGTTATTTATTATATGCATATTATATTTGTTTAGATAAAAACAAGTTCAGATTTGTCCACCTGTCGGGTTTTGGACCATATGGAGCATAGGATGTGTGTTTAGATATAACTAAATTTTTTGAACACACTTATTGTTGTTCATTTATTCGTTTCATGGAAATTAGAACTGAATTTAGAAATAGTTTTGAAGCAAATCTTTGTGCTTAAATTAAATATGTAGGCTAATGGGCGTCTTCAGTTGAGCAAGTTTCCACCGTTTCCTTACTCCACGAAAGTAAAGGAGTAAAGAGTAAAAGTGAAGAGAAAGTAAAGAGGCCGAATGGAGGAGGCTCGTTCTTTATCCTCGCGCTGTAGATGGTCTGTTTACCCATTTTCTCGCTAGTGAAGCGTTCAGTTTTTCCACTTACAAAGTCCACCATGTAAATAACAAATGCGCCATGGCGCAACACAACTGACTCTTAAAGGGAATGGGAGATGAGACTCTGATTGGTTTAATCCACGTTATGCTCAAAACACACCCATAACTCGTTAAGAGAATAATCACAATCCTGATAGACCATGCGCCGCAACGCAAATTGTATTTTTCAGTCCTTAAAATAGCAAAAGTGGATTCAGACACGCCCTTAATGCTTTTGCGCCATTCGCTTTAGACTTTGCGCCTAGATCTGTAAAATATAGCTCTAAATATTTTTTACACACCAAATCATCCTATTAGAATAATTTCTGAAGGATCACGTGGGTTTCCATCTTGTGCTAATGCGCATTTGCAGTATCGCAATAGAAACAAATGATGGAAATGCCAAATTTGGAATAAAAATCCTTGAATTTACTCTTACTTGAGGTGGTTTTGTACTAAAGGGTCAATGCGAATAATGGGAGATGGAAACGCATTTGCCAAACAAACTTGACGTAGCAAATATTACATCCACGTGACTGATCAGCTGTCTCTATTATGCTTGCTTTGTTTACAGTTGGTTACTAGGTTACCAATACTGCTGTCAGCCGCTCTAACAACTTGATGAAAATGCACCTACAGTAATTAAAATTTAGGATTTTTTCTTCTTTTGAGAACTATGAAAACATTTGTTTCAGGTTAGAATGGAAACCCAGATAAGTCTTAAGTAATGATGATAAAGATTTGTAGGAATAAATTATATTTTTTTATTAAAATATAAAACAGTTATTTAAAGTCTACTTGAACCAGAAGTTGCTGAGACTTTGATTTCATTATGTATAGATGTACTTCCAACTAAAACTGAATACTGAGTAGGGGGCGTGGCTTTCTTTTTTGCACATGACTCTCTCATAGCAAACTAACGGTAGGAGTAGCTTAGTTAAGAATATTGTGGCTGAAGTCGTCAAACTGACGTCATCAAAAGCAAATGATCAGAAATTGATTGAAGATTACTAAAACTTTTTTATTTTTCAATGGATTAACTTGCATGGACTAATTGTTCACCTAAATAATAACAATGTGCGCAAGCAAAAAAAAACAAACAAAATCATTGTAAATTTTGATTTTACACAGACTTTAAATATTTATCAATAACTTTGAATATTACTTTTTACAACTATTTTTATATAGATTGGAAAACTGAACATTAGCGCACACACAAACACCGATTCCGATCAGTTTGGATAACTCTGTTCGGTCATCAGCAACAGGATACAGAAGCTCTGGGTCTTTTCTCTGCTTACACAGAGCCCAAATTACACACAAGCATCCAGAGAAAGTGATCTTTAAGCCTTGTAGTCAAACTCTTTCCATTTCTAACAAGCTTACAGCCCATAGTTGTTCCCTGCCCCGGGTCAGCCAGCACACAGGGATCAGTAAACAGCAGCTGAACACTATAGGCCCGGACCCTCTGTGTTTGGTTTGATTGGGGTGGTCCACAGCTTAAAGGATTGGCGGATGAATAAAATGGGGCAGTCAAACAGTTGCAATGTCTAAAACCCTTTCACCATGGTGACAAGATACAGTGGCCCCAACAAGTGTTTCAATGTTTAAGCTTTTTGCGATCTATGGATGTTATTGTATTAGACAGCAAAATATTAAATCTTTAAAAAAGCAAACTAACTTTGATTTTTATTCCAACTAACTTTTAATCGTTTTAATGTGCTACTACCGGAGTTACTGTGGCGGAAGTTTGAACCTTAAAGCAGGTGAATAGTGTAGAAAATGAACTAATATTTATCACCATACTTGCACAGTTAAATGATTGCATTACAAGTATTATAAAATGTAATGATTAAATATGGAAATGAGGGATTATTTCATTGAATCCAACATAATCTGCACATTTCTAGTGCAAAAGTATGCTCGTTGAATAAAGAAAGGTTAAAATTTCTTGTTTGTTTATATATATATATATATATATATATATATATATATATATATATATATATATATATATATATATATATATATATATATATATATATATATATATATATATATATTACATAGTACCTCTAGTCTAAAAAAAAAACAGTATACTCAAAAAAAAAAATGTAAAAGCCTAATATTACATTTCCATGACTCATCCAGGCCAGGAATTTACACATTTATAAATATCTTGTAAATGTAATTAACATGAGTATCCTGATTAATAAATAAAATTATAAAATTGTGTGAAGAAAGTCAAATTAGAAATAAAAAGTCAAATTTGGATCTTTTCGGGTTAGAATCACTGACTAACTAGTGTACAGAATAAAATATTTAATAAGTAATTTTTAACTAATAAGTATTTTCTGTTGGTCTTATTGTGGTATATGTTTGAACCTTAATGCAGATGAATAGGGTAGAAAAATAACTAATATTTATCTTGCACAGTGGAATGATTGCATAAAGAAGGCAAGCATAAATATGTATGTATGTATATATATATATATATATATATATATATATATATATATATATATATATATATATATATATATATATATATATATATATATATATATATATATATATATGTATGTATGTATATGTATTTATATATGTATATATATATATATATATATATATATATATATATATATATATATATATATATATATATATATATATATGTATATATATATATATATATATATATATGTATATATATATATATATATATATGTATATATATATATATATATATATATATATGTATATATATATATATGTATATATATGTATATATATATATATATATATATATATATATATATATATATATATGTATATGTATATATATGTATATATATATATATATGTATATATATATATATATATATATATATATATATATATATATATATATATATATATATAGTTAGTCAGAAGAAAAGTCAGAATTATTAGCCCTCTTTGAATTTGTTTTTCTTTTCTAAATATTTTTCAAATAATGTTTAACAGAGCAAAGAAAATTTTCACAGTATGTCTGATAATATTTTTTCTTCTGGAGAAAGTCTTATTTGTTTTATTTCGGTTCAAATAAAAGCAGTTTTTAATTTTTTAAAACCCATTTTAAGGTCAAATTATTAGCCCCTTTAAGCTTTTTTTTTTTTTTTTTTTTTTTGATAGGCTACAGAACAAGCCATCATTATACAATAACTTGCCTAATTACCCTAGCCTGCCTAATTAACCTAATTAACCTAGTTAAGCCTTTAAATGTCACTTTAAGCTGTATAGAAGTGTCTAGAAAAATATCTAGTCAAATATTATTTACTGTCATCATGGCAAAGATAAAATAAATCAGTTATTAGAAATGAGTTATTAAAACTATTATGTTTAAAATGTGTTGAAAAAATCTGCTCTCCGTTAAACAGAAATTGGGAAAAAATATAAACAGGGGGGGTTAATAATTCAGGGGGGCTAATAATTCTGACTTCAACTGTATAAATATATACCGTATTTATGTTTTTGTAGAATAAAATACATAAAACAGATAACTATTATTTTTTATTTATTTTACTTGCATGTTAAGTACACATTAATTTAATTTGCACATTATTTAAAAAAAAATGAACTCTTCAATCCACAGCAAAAACAAAATTTATGAAAATGAATAAAAATGGAATAATCCATTTTTGCTAATGAACTCTTCAAATGTTTTATATAATCAGGCAAATTGTGTATGAAAACAACCCCGTTAAATCTTTTGCAATATAGATATGAACTCTGGTTTGTATGTAAAATGAATATGTAAATGAAGTGGAGATTCAAGGCTTACTGCAGGAGAATTATTATTATTTTAACCTTTATTTTACCAGAAAAGACACATTGAGATTAAAAATCTCTTTAACAAGAGCGTCCTGTCCAAGATTTTGCAGTATACATGTCACACGGGTCTAACAGACAACAAACAAAAAACAATTAACAGTTAACATGAATTACACATTGACAACCAAACGATTCAAAACATATTCAAGCCTGTGTTTCAATTTCTAAATCATTTTTTCTTTTTTTAAAAGCATTTAGTGAAATCAATTCTTAAACTGCAACTTTGTTTGTAGATTATTCCATGCAAAAGGTACTGCGTATTTAAAGGCCCTTTTTCCCATCCCAGTCCGCACTTTAGGAACAGACAGTAAATAAATATGCTGTGACCAAAGGCCATAGCTAAGGGTAGGTTTTTTACACTGTAAAACTCAACAGTCAACTTTATCAAATGAAATAAGTGTAGTTAACTCAAAATTTACTAAAAGTTAATTCTACTCATTTGAAAAGAGTTTTAAACTCAGTGTTCAAGGTAATTGAAGTTGGCGTTAATTAAATACCTCATTACTTCAATTTAAATGGAGTAAGTTCACAGTACTCATATAGATTAGTTTTTTAACTCAAATGGTTTGTTGCAATCGGGGTTGCAAACTTTTTGGGTTTTACAGTACTCGGTTGGTTTGAGTTCTCTTCATTTATTGGGTTTTACTGTGCTCAAATTGCTTCGTTTACTCAAATGGATTCAGTTCACAGTACTCAGGATTAGTTTTTGAACTTAAATGTTTTGTTGCAATCGGTTTCCTCAAATGGTTTGAGTTACCTTCACTTTTTGGGTTTTACGGTGTACAAATGTAATTCTGGAGATATGATGGGAGCAAACCCATTAGAGATTTGTAACCAAAGATATGCCAATGCTTGAGCCTACGAATGGACAAAGCAGCCCAACCTACCCTAGTATACAACACACAATAATGAGTAAGGGATTTAAAATTAGTTATAAGTCTTAGTGCACCATGGTAAACAGCATCCAATGCATGCAGACTCTGAGACGAAGCATGCATATAGATAACGTCAGCGTAGAATAAAAATAGTTAGGGAAAATTGTCTTTAAAAGCTGAAATCCATACACACAAACTAATCAAGTGTGACAAAAGGATCACTTAAAGATGTATTTTGGATGTTTTTTAGTTTTTACATTAGGTTGAAAAGAAAACACACTTCATGAAAAACTTACATGTTCTGAAGACAAGACCCAATGTTTTTTGTTAATATTATTGATTTTGATTTTGTAGGTTTCATTCTGTCGAAAACATCAGTTGTGCTTCTTCTCTTAGTGCCATTGAGGCCAAATTAATTCGCCTGTTTCAGTCAGAGTTTCTCTCCCTCCTAAAGACCTTTCAGTGAGTACAATCCCTTTT
The DNA here is from genome assembly GCA_903798195.1 of Danio kyathit. Lineage (NCBI taxonomy): Eukaryota > Metazoa > Chordata > Actinopteri > Cypriniformes > Danionidae > Danio > Danio kyathit. Next base: position 25,096,252 of record LR812519.1, on the reverse strand, counting down.
TTTCCTCTTTTCTTCTTGTGGAAAACATCCCATTGACACCCTTTAAATTGAGAACAGGTATCTTTGTAGCTTGTTTTAAACCACAAGATCTTTTACTACCTTTTGGGTCAAAGGTTGACATGCTGTTTTGGTCTCTTTAATTAAAACTTTGCATTGTTACTAAGAATCTCATCACAGAAACATTTTAGAGCCCTTCAACTCTAAGACCTCTAGTTTTAAGCCTCTCTCTTGAGTTTCAAAAGCTAATTCTCTTACTTCTCTACTTCTTGGGTGTTTAGCAAATGATCTATATTGTTTAGTAAAATAATATAATTTCATTAACAAATATATTGTCTGATTGTTTGTGTGTTTGTTTCTGTGCATTTGGATAGGGACATTGACAGACTTAATAAAGGAGCCATTAGTAAAGAAGAATTCCGAGCTGCTGTGGAGACCAGGTACTCACTTTCTATTTACTTATATTATTACAGAACACTTTAGAAAACAAATAAAAAAAAAGTAGTAATCTAATAACTGTATTTATTTTTTTTATTATTACTTAGATTATTATCATTTTTTAATTAATTTTATTGAATTTTTCAATTTTTATTTTTTATTTAATTAAATTAATTAATAATTAAAAAAAAATTTAATTTAAAAAAAATTATTTTATTGTATTTTATTTAATTATATTAAATTTTTTAATTTTTTTAATTTATTTATTTATTTATTTATTTTTTATTTAATTTTTTTTATTTTTTATTTTACTACCAGGTACTTGCTTTCTATTTCTACTTATATTATTACATTTCGGAAAATAAATAATAACTGTATTTTGTTTTTGTTTTTTTATCATATGTTAATTCCTTTTCAAATATTTCTTATTCCCCTCAAAATTTCAGCTTTCAGGCTTATTTACATAATATATACAACATATGCACTATATTTTAATGAAATAGGGTGCTTAGACGTTTTTTTAACCAATGGAATATTCTAACCAAATAAAATATATTATATACATTGGATGTAGCTAAGTCTATATTAAATTCAATATATATCTGGTTCCGGGTGGCACGGTGGCACAGTGGGTAGTGCTATCACCTCACAGCATGAAGGTCTCAGGTTCGAGCCTTGGCTGGGCCAGTTGGCATTTTTGTGTGGAGTTTGCATGTTCTCCCTGTGTTTGCGTGGGCTTCCTCCGGGTGCTCCGGTTTCCCCCACAGCCCAAAGACATGCGGTATAGGTGAATTGGTTTAGCTAAATTGTCCGTAGTGTATGAGTGTGAATGAGAATGTATGGGTGTTTCCCAATGATGGGTTGCAGCTGGAAGGGCATCCGCTGCGTAAAACATATGCTGGATAAGTTGGCGATTCGTTCTGCTGTGGTGACCCCTTATTAATAAAGGGGCTAAGCCGAAAAGAAAATGAATGAATAAATATCTGGTTCCACTATTGTAATGGCAAAATCACTCATTTTCAAAACTACGAGTTATAAATAAATTAAATCATAATTATTGTCAAATAAATCTAACAACTCCAGTAACAATGCTTTTCAGTATTTATACATTTTATTACAAAATGTATTTATATAACATTTTCTAGTTTTTCAGTTGTTATTGTTTTTTATCATGATTTGTCAACAATTTTAATCCATAAATAATATTTTAGACCTTACTATAACTACAAAACTGCATACTCATTTCATAATATTTGTAAAAATTATTCAAAAACTTTTTTAACACTCAAAAAAAATCTCAAAATAGATTTTAAAGCATGATATTATATTTTTCACCACTCTTCCAGGTGAAAAATGTACACTTTTATAAATATCTTGTAAATGGAAGTAACATGAGTATCCTTTTTAATCAATAAAATCTTAAAGTTCTGAGAAGAAATCAAAATTAGAAATACAAAATCCTTCATTTCTTTTTTTGTTTTACAAGCTTATGTCAAAGCTTGATTCATCTTAAGTCGTTTTAATCCAGTTTTTGGCCTTCTTAAAAGTTTGGAACCTTTCTGGTTTAGAATTACTGACTAACAAGTGTACAGGATAAAATACTTAGCTGTTAATAAGTATTTTCGTTGGCCATATTAAATCACCAAGAAACTGTGACTGTTTCCCCCTCGAAAACATCTCTGCCTTATCAGCGTCTAAATGAAGTGATCACCTAATTTACTGGTATCATTAAAGTTAAAACTCCCCTGTCTTTTCTCCCTAACACATTTACCTCAGCATAATCCTCTTTATTTGAGTATGTACTATTGTAGCCGCCGTTCAAGACCTGTAAGCCAATCTCACATTTTTATTCGTAATCTTTGATAAGTTCATTTGTCTTTATCTGTGTTTTCTGGAGCGAGTGAAGGTTGTAGTTTGTGCGAGTGAATATTTGCGTGTATGTGTGTAAGTCTAATCCTTTGATTGACTGGTCAGTGTGAGTCCAGCTCTGTGCGATGACCGGGTGGAGAGGCCGGTTGCCCTTCTGACCCCTCAACTGGCAGAGGGTCAATGAGTGCTGGATTGGTCGGGTCTGATGAGTGGACTCTCGGCCTGTGGTGACATCACTGACCTTTTGACCTGACCTTCTCCACAGGTTTGGCCTGGAGATTTCCGAGCCTCAGTTTGAGCAGCTGTTGGACAGGCTTCCTCTTGACCGCCACGGAAATGTGCAGTACCCGATCTTCATGGCCGCCTTTGACACCAGGTAAATAGCCGTTTGACCTTTTGCATATTCACTGCGTGCTAGGTTCGGATTTTTCATTTAAAGGGATAGTTCACCCAGAAATGAAAATTCTGGGTCACACTTTATTTTGATGGTTCATTTGTTGAATTAATTTACATTGCATCTACATGTCAACTAATTCTCATTAGATTATAAGTAGACTGTTAGGTTGGGGTTAGGGTTAGTGTAAGTTGACATGTACTTGCAAAGTTTCTTATAGTCAGTTAAATGTCTGTTGAAGGAGCAGAATCAGCGGATATTAAGCAGTCTACTAATACTCAAATGGACCATCAAAATAAAGTGTTCCCATATTTTGTCATCATTTACTCAGCCTTGATTTATTTGATTGGTCTGTTTAACACAAAAGAAGATATTTAGAAAAATGTTGGAAACCTGTAACCATTGACTTCCATATTTTTTTGTTTTTCCCATTATGAATGTCAATAGTTACAGGTTTCCAACATTCTTCAGAATATCTTATTTTGTGCTCAACTGAACAAAAAAACTCAAGGGTGAGCAAATGATGACAGAATTTTCTTTTTTTTGGTGAACTATCCCTTTAATGTTGGTAGAAGTGAAAATAGGAGAAATTCTACTTAATATTACTAATTGAATTGCGTAAAAGGGAATTGAGAAGATATTTTGTGTCTCTTTATTTGCTTTCAACATAGAAAAGAAAGTTTGGTGAGCACTTAAGTGTGCAGAACCACACAGTAGTTATTATCAACTGAGAATTTTGCATCAATAAACTCTAAAATGGAAAAATCAGAGATATTTCAGCCAAAAAAAAAAGGTTTGGGAAGGCATTTATTCATTCATTCATTTTTCTTTGGCTTAGTCCCTTTATTTATCAGGGGTCGACACAGCGGAATGAACCGCCAACTTATCCAGAATATATTTTACACGGCAGATGCCCTTTCCAGCTGCAACCCAGTACTGGGAAACATCCACACACACTCACACTCACACACACACACACACACACACACACACACACACACACACACACACACACACACCTACATTATGAACAATTTAGTTTATTTAATTCACCTATAGCGCGTGTCTTTGGACTGTGGGGGAAACCAGAGCACCCAGAGGAAACCCACGCCAACACGGGGAGAACATGCAAACTCCACACAGAAATCCCAAGTGATCCAGCTGGGACTCAAACCAGCGATCTTCTTGCTGTGAGGCAATGGTCCATAGTAGGGAAAAGGAATACCGTGGTAGTCAATAGCGGTTTCCAGCACTCTTTAAACATTGAAGGGGGAGTAAATTATAAAAGAATTTCCATTTTTTTGGTGAACTGTCCCTTTCAACTAAGGTTTGGTGATCAAATGAAATGCAATTTGCAACTTTTCATTTTCCTTCAGTCTTGGTACAAGATGTAACTACAGAAGGGTCAAGCTTTATATAGGAGAGATTATTAAAACTCTTGTTTTGAAACTTTTGAACGAGATGCTAATGGTCTAATCCGATTCAATGATTTATGCTAAGCTAAGCTAAAAGATCATCTGAAAGGATTAAAAAAGGTAAAACTCAACTGTTTAAATCTAGGGGAGTTGTAAAATTAGCCAATTTTCTTTTCTTTTTTTAGGTGGAGTGTTCGTTTTAAGGCATGTAGAAAATGGTCATGCATAATAAGAACTTATAGAGCTAATAAAAAGCCAGCTTGCATGATAATAAACTTAACTTATCACCATTGAACAATGTTACAGAAGGTTTTCATCCTCATGGGATCTTGATTAGCATCTGTTTCATATCCCCAAACGATTTACCAAAATATTTGATTCCACAGATCGTAGCATTTACTGACAAAATGAAATAGGATGGAATTTTGAATTGTGTGAATAACTGTGGATTTAATTATTTATACTTATGTATTTTTAATATGTTTGGCATTTTTGAGTGACTTATGCACATTGTAACTTCACTGACATTGATTAAAATAAAACTTTTTAAGTAATAAAAGTCCAAAAGTCTTGTAATAACCTCACGTAACACTCCAGGGTTTGATAAGTATTTAAATGAGTGCAATATGAAGGGTTAAAAAAAAGTGTATATTTTTTATTTAATCTTAAAGCAACAATTAAATTAAAAACATTTTATATTGTATAATGAAGTATAACAGTTATTATTAGTTTTTTAATGTTTTTTCTTCCCATATACCCTCAACTGTTTGCATGATTTGTATTCAGGAAGAGGGTAGAGATTAAGTGACATCATGCTTCAGGGTGGTTCTTTGCTTTGCTTTTGTATTTTAGTCATTGTGTTTTAACCATTAGGATGCCACTGAAAGAAATAGTCTAATAATATGTATGGTGTTCTTGTATAACACCAAATACTAGTGTGTGTGTGTGTGTGTGTGTGTGTGTGTGTGTGTGTGTGTGTGTGTGTGTGTGTGTGTGTGTGTGTGTGTGTGTGTGTGTGTGTGTGTGTGTGTGTGTGTGTGTGTGTGTGTGTGTGTGTGTGTGTGTGTGTGTGCTCTAGTGTGTCTAACATACACTCAGAAAGTTTAGTTTGCCGTTTGCTCAGACTACCTATTTTAAATTAGCTTAAACAGCACACTTTAAACACAATAACAAAGAGTTTTTAATTTTTAAGAGTTTTAAATTTATAAAACATTAATAAGTTAACTTCTTATTGTGCCAACACAAATTGATTAATTGATTTTTAGTGTATATGACTGAAAAAAGTTTGCTAGAACAATTATTTTATAATTTTTTACACATTTAGAAGTTTCTTTAGCCATTCAAAATGCATTTCAGTATATTTTTAGGTCACACTTTATTTTGATGGTCCGTTTGTTGAATTTAAGTTACATTACATCTACATATCAACTAATTCTAGATTATAAGTAGACTGATAGGTTGGGGTTGGGGTTAAGGTTAGTGTTAGTTGACATGTACTTGCACAGCTTCTTATAGTCAGTTAAATGTCTGTTGAAGGATAATATCAACAGATATTAAGCAGACAGTCTACTAATACTCAAGTGGACCATCGAAATAAAATGTTGCCTATTTTTAAGTAAATGGTCATCATGGCATAAAAACATTCATTGTAATACAATCACCCAATCATCTGAACAATATAGATATAAACTTGAAATGTTTGAACTGCTTGAACCGCCGATAAAATAAACGCAAGACATCTCTTTGTCAGGATGATCAGCTAAAATTGTATGTTTGTGCGAAGATGGTTGAAATGGTTAGTTATGAGGATTAAGACCTGACCACCCTGGGGGACCCATGTGAACTTCTCAAACCACCTAATGAATGACCAACAATAACCAACGCAATGTAAACGTTTCTTAAATAGAACAGGGCAATGAATTTTAATCTGCTAGAGTAGCAGCTCTGAGACATGCGGTTTTAGTGTGATTTGTGTGTGTGTGTGTGTGTGTGTGTGTGTGTGTATGTGTGTGTCTAGGGTGTGTGTGCATCAAATGGGGGCTGGGTATAAGCTTAGCTGCTCATTTTATTTTCTCTCTCAGTGTGTGTAGGGGATAAAGACCTAGAAAACCAGCCTGGCTTAGTTGACAGGTGACAAGGGTTATACTGAATGGGGATTTTGTAATACTAACAGTGGGGAAAAAGCCCATGCACCAAGGGACCTCCTGAATAGAGAGAAAGAAAACTTTAGAACTTCTATACTCGCAGGGAACAGTGAGAAAGGCCGACCATGACAGCTACAAACTCTTGCTCTCACTCTCTCGCTCGCTCTGTCCCACGAGAAATGCTAAATCATTCATGCTAAAGCGGCCTGATCCCGGTGTCAGTAGTTTCTGTGTGGCATTTCCTCTGTTTGGGTGAAACTTTGACATGTTAGTCAAACAGAGCTTTGGGTGTCAACATTTAGAGCGCAACAGATTAACATCGCTCACATCCCGCTCAAGCTTTGTTTAATCACATTATTGTAACTTATTTTGGACATTTACTAGCAACAATACAAAATAAAAGCATTTGTGTGCTGATAGAAGCCTGTATTTTAAAAGTCTTAACGTGAACATAGTTTTTGTTATTAGATCTCCCTGACTACAGGATGACCTACAATTTATTACATTGTGAGGTCACTGCTCCCTAGCAGAAGTTTTTCATGAGATGAGACGAGACACAGTATAAAAACTTTGAGATATCTGAAAAATAACACTGATCAACATTGGAGAACACTTTCAAATACCTCCCAGTTGACGGTATTAATGTCCCAGTGTAATCCAAATTATAATTTTTTTTAGCTTTGTAACAATATGTTAGTCTTAAGGTAATCTATAATCTAGTCTGCTCCAATACAATGATAAAATTCACTTTTGTAAGATATAAACAGGGCTTGACATTAACACCCGCCAAATCCAGGTAGATTTCAGCTGTGGTGGGTTATAGAGAGCCGCTCCCACTAGCCACTTTGGCTGGTTGAAAATAGTTTTTAAGTTGTAGTTCATTTAGAAGCAGCATGACTGACAAAATAACTGTTCGCGCTAGCAAAAGAAAGCAGGTGAATAACGAATGAGAGGATGATCACGCGCACAGTGAGACGCAGGCTTTCTTTACTAACTGACAAGGGCTTTAGTATCGCACACACAGCTGATGTGATGAGCGTGAGTGTTTATAAAGCTTGCACCGTCCCATTCCTTGCACAAAGCAACCGTGCCTGCAAACACAACTTGTGCAATCGCTTTTCTTTGAAATAGACTGGACAAAAGTGATGCTCGTGCACCCACAGTCCTGTTGCTTTCAAGAGCTCCAGATTCTTTTTAAAAAACATCTTTTTGTAAGCAGCAGCGGTTGCCACTTTCGCTTTAACAATTCTTTGAACAGATTATTAATGGGCCTAACGTTAACCGTGTGCATGTGATCATCCTTTAATTATCGCACATGGTATGTTTTTCACCTGCTTTCTTTTACATACAGTTATTTTTTTTATTAAAGGTATTAAAGAATTATCATTCTTTACAATAACGTTGATTTAATAGGAGATAGATGTAGATATATGACAATAATTCTTTTTAAAATGTAATTTTTTAAGGAAGGTTTTGATTATTAAAAAGTGCATGTACACAGCTATATTTAGCTTGTTTTTATTTATTTATTTATTTTTTTAATTTGTTCAAATTTATAGCTGAGAAATATTTATTATTATTATTATTTGTTTATATATTTTTGGTGTGGCCAGAGAAAAATTATGTAAATCCTTAATGTTGAGCCCTGAAAAGTCATGTGAAATAAAAACTAATTGTAGTGAAAGCACAACCCATTTGCTCATGCTCATCGAGCAAGCTCATACACAACACACAAAAAAGTGTAATGAATGAGGAGGCCTGTGGAAAGACACAAAATCTAAATCAAGTGATTTTAGCATGCCAACTTCAAATTTATGCATTTAAAATATATTTTCCAAACAACAAAATTGTAGCTAGTGAAAATGGTGGGTAATTAAAAAAGATAATGTCAAGCCCAGGATATACACATTATAATCTTTAGGTTTGTCACTTCTGGCAAAATGAATCAACAATTTTTTTTAAAGTCAATTCATACTTCAGTTTCTTATAAGATCTTCTGACCAATGAAATGCTCACTAGTATTTGATGCATCTCGCCACCTTCAAGACGCTATTGCTAATGCTTTTATTTGAATCAAAAGAGCATTCAAACTGAGGGTTCGCCTAAAACAAATGTAAAAAAAAAAATATGAACAGTTGCCAAACTGAGCTGATCTGAACTCATTTTGAAACATGGGCTGCGTCCGAAATTGTCTACTACTCAGTAGGTACTGCATTTAAATTTAAATTTACTACTTATTTACATTTTGTCATGATCACTTGACCTAACCATGTCAGTTGCAGCGTCCATCGAATGCGCTTTTCAGAATCTCGCCAGAAGTAGTACAGTAAGTCATCCAGGTACTTCTCGCATACTGTTTTTTGAATTCTATGAATTCGGACATACTACTCAGCTCGCATACTGATTTTAACGTACTATATAGTATGGAAGTATATACGATTTTGGATGCAGCCATGATGTTTTTTAAAAGAGGGAGTGGCTACTACCCTGGTTTCCTGTTTCAGTTGAAATTACGTCAAACATAAACAGACTTTGAAAGATGGTTAGCCGTACTAAATTTACTGAACCCCTCAGCAGGTGTTTCAGATGAAGGACAGAGCAAGAGAAGTTGGTCAGTGTCACTACTAACTCATTCAAATTCACCCCAATAATCTGGTCATCCCTAATAGACAAATTCATGAGAGGATAACGCAGAGAATCTCATTACAATTGGTTCAACACTTCTGCTGGATTTGATCTCCAGTTCAGTGCTAAACAGGGTAGATCTCCATATGCAGTGTCATGATGTTTAAGAGAATTTAAAGGCCCTGCAGGGACCAAACTTCATCAGCAGAAATAATCCAAAGACACTTACCTTTGTTAAGGAGCATGTTGTGTGGAAAATTCACTTTAATGATAAAACCATAGACTATTTAAAATATGGATGTAGGAAAAATAATTTCGGTTCGCTTATGGAACAAATTAAGAAAGACTTTTCTAAATGGTCCCCTTTAAAGACCTCCCTAATTGGACGCATTAACTCCATAAAAATGGTAGTGCTCCCTAAATTTCTCTATCTTTTTCAATGTTTACCACTCTTTATTCCTCTATCATTTTTTAAAGCTTTGGACTCTATTATCTCTAATTACATTTGGAATGGTAAGGTTCCTCGTTTAAGGAAAGTATTTCTTCAACGATCTAGACAAGATGGTGGTATGTCTTTGCCTAATTTTAAATTTTACTATTGGTCAGCTAATATACGAAACACACTTTATTGGTTTCATTATCATCTCCTACCTATTAAACCAGCATGGGTGGACATGGAATTATATGCTCAAAAACCAATTTCCCCAGCATTATTGACAAGCAAAATACAGCCAGTTTCTGTGGTTGACAGCACAGTGGTAAAACATTCATTGAGGATTTGGACACAGTTTAGGAAATCGTTTGGCTTCAAAGAACAATCTCTTTTAAGTCCTATTGCCCACAATCACCTTTTTTTGCCTTCAATGCAGGATAGCTCATTTAAAATCTGGTCAGACAAAGGGATCAAATCCTTTAAAGATTTGTTTATGGACCATGTATTTGCTTCTTTTGAACAGTTAATGTCACACTTTTCTCTCAACAAGTCTGACTTTTTTAGATTCTTGCAAGTACGAAATTATGTTAAATCACTTCTGCCAGATTTCCCAACCATGCCCCCTGATAATCCATTAGATAGATACTTTACAGTTAACATACTTGTTAAGGGTTCTATTTCTATTATTTATAATTTGATGATAAATCACACATCTTCCCCCATAGATAACATTAAGAAAGCCTGGGAGGAGGACCTTGGTAGTCCACTCTCAGATGATATGTGGAATGGTGTTCTCAGTAAGATTCACTCATCATCCATTTGTGCTCGACACTCTCTTCTTCAGTTTAAAATAGTACATAGAGCTCATATATCTAAAGTTAAATTAGCTCAAATGTTTCCTGGCGTTAGCTCTTTGTGTAATAGATGCCAGGCCGCTGAATGTACTTTAATGCACACATTCTGGATTTGCTCCAAATTAGAAAATTTCTGGAGATCAATATTCAATACCCTTTCTGTTGTGCTTCAATATAAATTAGAGCCAGAACCACTTGTGGCATTATTTGGAATCGCCCCAGAAGACTCATGTCTCTCTGCGTCAAAGTGTAAGATTCTTGCTTTCTCTTCTTTATTAGCGCGTAGAGCATTTCTGCTTAAATGGAAGGATCCCCTTCCACCCACCTTTATTCAATGGACCAGAGAGATGATGTCTTGTCTCTACCTTGAAAAAATTAGATACTCTTTAAGAGGATCAAGTAAACAGTTCTATAAGATATGGCACCCCTTTATTGATTATGTTGAACAAATTAAGTGATACCCTACAAATATATATGTATAAATAATTTTAATTAATTAATTTATTTTTTAAATTTATTTATTCACTCTTTATTTTTTATTTATTTATTTTATTATATATATTTAATTTTTTTTTATATCTTTATTTTTTTATTTTATTATTATTATTATTATTATTATTATTTGTTATTATTATTCATTATTAACATTGATATATTTCTCCAACACTTGTAATTTTGGACTGAAGTGATTGACAGCTATGTTTTGTTCTGTTCTGTGTGGGGGTTATAGGGTTTGTGAATGGGTATATTTTGAAAATAAAAATAAAAAAATTCACACTAAAATATGGATGTAGGGTCTGAGACGTCACCCGTAGATTTCTGAAGAGCACAAATGAACTACAGGTGGGTGGAGCCAGCCGTCGCCATCTTATCTGAACATCACCGTACCGACTGTGTATCGCTCCCAGATAATTGAAAATGCTCAAAGAGGCAGGGCGTGTGTGTAAATGGAGATGCCTGGTAGAGTTTTCCTTATTTTGTATTTTTTGGGTGAAATGCTTAATGAGAGATGCTTGTTTGAGTTCTGGCCACATGTGCTCGGTTGTATCCCTTAGATGCTGCATTTTCCCTGATGGTCACGTGACCTTCACACGTTTTAACAGAAATTTATAATTATAATTATACAAAATGTACAGCATTTATACAACACTTTTTTGTTTTTGTTTTGTTTTCAATATATAACATGCACAAAGCCCTTACAAATATACTTTGCACAATACAAATAAAGCAGATTGTACTATTAATTTCAGCAAATAAACACCCTTAATGTGTTCATGCCTTCCTTAAGTTGTCATGTTAATGTTTACTTTTAGCATCTCATTTATGGGAAGCTCCTGAGATAAATAGTTAGATCTCTGAACTTTAATATTAAATGGATAAATGCTGTGCTTTTTACACCTTCTTTAATCAGTTGCCATGACTTCTGGGACTTCTAGAGCGAGTACTGTGCTTAAGTCTGCATCAATGCATCCTTGATATCAGGAACACATCAGGGTTCTGTCATGGGTCCTCCGGCATGGTCTTGAGTTTTGTAACTGAACTTTGGTGGTTGATGATGACGTTACATGAAAACACAAGGACACAAGATCGCTTAAGAAAACATATTAAGAAACAGCCAGTGTTATCCTGTAGGAGACTAGTGATGTCTGCGAGAGACCAGTGATGTCCTGTGAGAGTTTAGTGATGTCCGTGAGAGTAATGTCCTGTGAGAGACTAGTGATGTCCTGTGAGAGATTGGTAATGTCTTGAGAGAGACTAGTGATGTCCTGTGATAGCCTAGCAATGTCTGTGAGAAACTAGCTGTGTACTATGAGAGACTAGTGATCTGTTGCTGCAGATGTACTGAAGTCATTCAAAGAAAGGACCTGTTTAATGTTTCAACTCCACTTCGTTGTTTAAAATAATAACATAACATTAATCAAGATATAGCTAAACATATACACACACACACACACACACACACACACACACACACACACACACAGTTGAAGTCAGAATTATTAGCCCCCCTTTGAATTTTTTCTTCTTTAATATTTCCCAAATTATGTTTGACGGAGAAAGGAAATTTTCACAGTATGTCTGACAATATTTGTTTTATTTTGGCTAGAATAAAAGCAGTTATTAATTTTTTTACAACCATTTTAGGGACGAAATTATTAGCCCCTTTAAGCTAGATTTATTTCGATAGACTACAGAACAAACCATCATTGTACTACAGTATAACTTGCCTGATTACCGTAATCTGCCTAGTTAACCTAATTAACCTAGTTAAGCCTTTAAATGTCACTTTAAGTTGTATAGAAGTGTCTTGAAAAATATCTAGTAAATATTATTGACTGTCATCATGGCAAAGATAAAATAAATCAGTTATTAGAGATGAGTTATTAAAACTATTATAATTAGAAATGTGTTGAAAAATCTTCTCTCTGTTAAACAGAAACTGAGGGAAAAAATAAACAGGGGGGCTAATATTTCAGACTTTAACTGTATATTAAGTAATTAAGACATCACTAACAGGTTGAGTAAAATATTATGAATATATAGGTATTTCCAGATATTCTCTAGATATTTAGATTTTCTTTGTTCTCTAGTGAACTAACAGAGCTGTAAAAACCAAATTACTTGCTTGAAGTAAATGTAATGCAAGGTGACATTGTTTACAAGTTCATTTGAGTTTGTGTCATAGCTAATAGTAAAGAGGAAGGAAAGATCACATTCACTGTTCTAACTATGCATGTGCAACTCTACAGCATGATCTGGCTTCACAAGCACGAATATCCTGGAGTGAACAGAATTTGAAAGATGAGACTTTGTTTTTTATCGAAAGTTACAAAGCGTCTTGTGATTATTAGATAAGATGTGTGCTATGAAAGTTCTCAAGAAGTTTAATTCACACATTAACTGAAACAGCATAGACTAAAGATCAATCTCTTTTTTTAAAGGGTTAGTTCACCCAGTAGTTTACTTTTCAGTGACTCCAGTATGAAAGATAAACCCATTTTAGTTTTTTCCCCCTTGTAATTCTACTAATACTTCTGGTTTTGTTCAGACAGTTTCACCACTCTCTGTGTTTTTTGGGGGTCATTGGGCCCCTCAGAGTTTGTGTGGTCCCTATGGTGAGACCGAGGGCCCAAGCAGTCGTAGGATGGGTAGATGTCAGATCTTCGTGTGGGAACCTCAGACGTCAAAATCCCAGATATCCCACCCTAATCTCCAGCAAAACATTTTGTTTTTCCTCTTTCTCTCTCCTCGCTCGCTCTCTCTCCTTCCTTTCCTCCCTCCACCCATTTAGGGCTTTAATTTTTTATTCATGGGGTGTGAAGGGGTTGAGACGGGGGTGTGGGGACAGGATCGGGATCACTCCTTGAGCTGGGTCCAGGGCTCAGACCAGCGTCGCTGACAATGGCCTCAGTGTTGTGCTGGGTGTTGTGAGCAGGCCGTTTGGACATTCTTCCCCTGTCAGTGGAAGCAGATCTGGGAGGTAGCGCTGCCCAGGATTACCATCTCATTAATAGCAGCCATGACTTTTGTTCAAAGAACGACTTGTGTAATGTTGCCGTGTGGATGATGGGTAATCCGCTGAAGCTGCAGCTGTAGGGGAAACTGGACACACACACAAACACACACATTGAGACTATTCAGTGTGGCTTCTTTTATGAATGAGGCATTGAAAGCATATTATAGACGTCGATATCGACAGACAAACTGACCATCAGTCGAAAACCAAACTAAGATTTTAATATTGAAACTGATTATATCGTTTAAATGGTCCTGAACATGTTATAACATACAGTATAATAGATCAATTTTGTAAACATTGTTTGGTTGTCATTTTTGGTGGGGGACAGGTAAATAATGCATACTTTTTATTAGTTATCTATAGAGTTTGGTGGAATAAATTATATATATATATATATATATATATATATATATATATATATATATATATAGGCAACCCAGTGGCGCAGTAGGTAGTGCTGTTGCCTCACGTCGCTGGGTCGCAGGTTCGAACCTCGGCTGGGCTGGGTCAGTTGGCGTTTCTGTGTGGAGTTTGCATGTTCTCCCTGGGTTCGCGTGGGTTTCCTCCGGGTGCTCCGGTTTCCCCCACAGTCCAAAGACATGCAGTACAGGTGAATTGGGTAAGCTAAATTGTCCATAGTGTATGAGTGTGAATGTGTGTGTGGAGGTTCCCAGAGATGGGTTGCGGCTGGAAGGGCATCCGCTGCGTAAAATCGTGCTGGATAAGTTGGCGGTTCATTCCGCTGTGGCGACCCCGCAAGGGACAAAGCCGACAAGAAAATGAATGAATGAATATATATATATATATATATAATTTATTTTTAGATTTGTTATAAAATATGGCCAAAATTATGTTAATAATTCATAATAGTAATTATAATTTTATTCTTTCAGGACACTCAGTGACACCATACAGTACATAACAAAACATAAAAGACAAGCATTAAAGTAACATATTAAACAGAGTATTAAACCAGCAAATCATTCAAAGTTTTTCTAAATGAAAACACAAAAATTTAATTCTAATTACATATATTAATTTTGCTTAATATATCTGCACATGTTAAGAGTCTACTTGGAAAAAAACAACCCACTATATACATTTCTGGAGAGCACCAAATACGCCCCAGGAGCTATGTTTTTTTTGCAGTTTTTTTTTTTTCGCGAATCCACCAGAGGCCACTGTGTTCGCTTTTTCAGATCTCAAATTTGTCTCGCAAGTGCCATTTGCGCCTGCTGTTCTTGCATAAATCCACTAGAGGCCGCTGTCGACTGACTGACTGACCGATCGACTGACCCACCCTCCTCCTTCCCTAAACCCAACCAATAGTGTTTTCAGAATGACCCGCCCACCACCTTCCCTAAACTCAACCGACAGTTTTCAAAAGCAATCCAGAAAAAGAAAAGCCCTCGCCTGATTTTTACCACGTTTTCAGATTTAACCACATTCTCACCCTAATATTTACTTGTTTATTTAATTTTTGGATTTTGTTTTTGTCTTACCTGCTTTATGGCATCGTTCTTTACCGGACTCGAACTCCGCCGTCATGGTCATGATCTCCTATCTGCGTCTCTATTTCGCTGACGTACATGGTGAGCTACCGGACAAACTGCTAACAGCAGGAAAGCTGTCCATATTGTAAGCGGTCAGCTGGTAAGCGCGAAAAGAAATGGCGTCATACCGCCCCATAACGTTCGTTTTAAAGACGAAATGCAGCCATTCGTACTTCTGGCTACATAATTCGCGATCTCCAGAAATGTATATAGAGATACGTTTTCAGAATGAGCCTATGTTGCAACAACCTTCTCTGGATTTCTATTTATAGTTGTGTTGAGCAAAATATATTGTATATAAAAGATTGGCAGTGGAAAATTTAGCTTTAACATCACAGGAATAAATAATACTTTTAAAGGAAAAAAAATTTAAAATAATAACTAATTAATTTTTATGAATTTATTATTGTTTTTTTTTATTAAATAAATGCAGTCTTTTTGAGCACTTTTTCAGAATAATTAAAAACGTATTAACCATTTTTTATTCATATTTTTTATTTATTTATTTATTCGTTAGTTCATTCGTTTGTTCATTCGCTCGTTTGCTTGCTCATTCGCATGCTCATTCAATCGTTCATTCGTTCCTTTGTTCTTTTCTTCGTTCATTCCTTTGTTCGTTCCTTTGTTCGTTCCTTTGTTCGTTCCTTTGTTTGCTCCTTCCTTCCTTTGTTCGTTCCTTTGTTCGCTCCTTCCTTCCTTTGTTCGTTCCTGTGTTGGTTCGTTCCTTCGTTTCTTCATTCGTTTGTTCATTTCTTCCTTCGTTCGTTCATTCATTCATTTGTTTGTTCGTACATTCATTCGTTCGTTCGTTCGTTCATTCATTCGTTCGTTTGTTCATTAGTTAGTTTGTTTGTTCGTTCCTTTGATCGTTCCTTTGATCGTTCGTTCGTTCGTTTGGTCGTTCACTCGCTAGCTTGCTCATTCGTTCATTCGTTCGCTCGCTTGCACGCTCGCTTGTTTGCGCGCTCGTTCGTTTGCTCTCTTGCTCGCTCGCACGCACACATGCATGCTCGTTTGTTTGTTTGTTCGTTCACAAGCTCGTTTGTTTGTTCGTTCGCTCATTCGTTCATTCGCTTTCTCTCGCATTCGTACGCTCGCTTGTTCGTTCATTCGCTCGCTCGTTCGTTCGTTCATTTGGATTTTTCAAAAAACCTTGTTTTATGTTGGAAAAAGAAATGAAGTAAATGAGTAAGTGTTTTGTAAATGACAACATATAATGGTATAAAAAATGCACACACACTGAGAATGATTCATTGGATTTACAATTTATGTAAGCAGTTGCAAACAATTTATATGGGCTCAGTTTAAACAAACTTTACTAAATGTAATTAATTTGTTTAAGTTCATTCATTCATTCATTCATTTTCTTGTCGGCTTTGTCCCTTGCGGGGTCGCCACAGCGGAATGAACCGCCAACTTATCCAGCACGATTTTACGCAGCGGATGCCCTTCCAGCCGCAACCCATCTCTGGGAACTGTTTAAGTTCAGCCCTTATAAATTGTTTGCAAGTGCTTACCTTAAAAAAATGAGGTAAATCTAATGAATCAATTTTTTTAGTAACGCACACATTTTAAGTGTGTAGCTTCACTCATGTGGCTCTTGTAGTCTCTTTCACATGTTCCTCTCCCAGATGGTGGCCCAGATTAAACAGAACAATACAGTCCAAACGTGCTAAATGTGCATCTACTTATTCCTCTCTTTCACTCCCTCGCTCAGTCAATCCATCCTCAGACGAGATGAAATAAGTGGGGCATTCACCGAGCGGTTATCTCTGTGGGCGTCTCGTCTCTGCGAGTGATGGGACTCCTTCCTCCCTCGAGTTCCTTCTTCTTTTAATGTCAAATCCCTCTATCTGGGCTTGTGGAGAACAGTGGGTCTGCAAGGAGTTCAAGCGACCCCTCGTCTGTTAAAACAACACGCAGTTTCTCCTCTCTGAAGATCAGTCGCCTGAGGCCGAGACTCTCAGTCACGTCATCTGAACATGGGTGGCAATCTCAAATATTAATCGAAGTCATACTGAGCTTATTGAAGATCTAAAGACATCATTACATCATCATAACTTTAAGATATGAGCAGATCAGGGATGGCAAGTTTTTAAATGATAAAGATTTCAATTACAGGTTGTTTTTGATGGTTTAATTTTAATTAAAACATTTTTTTTAATAATTGACTTTATTAATCCTGAAAAAATATATATATAAACATTTACCTGTTAAAAGTAATTAGTTGCTAGTTTATTAAAGTTATTAGTAACTAATAACCTTAGCTTTTCTGATTTTGATTGTAATTCAACAATGTGCACCTTTTTGTAAAGCTGATTTGAAACAATAATTATTGTGAAAGGCACTATACAAATAAACTTGAATTGAATTGAACTATTAAGAATATATATTTATATAACAATATAATCACATTGCAATAATCATTAAAGGAATAGTTCACCCAAGAATGAAAATTCTCCCATCATTTACTTACTCCTTAGTTATTTCAAACCTTTGGGTTTCTTTCTTTTGTTAAACCCATAGGAGACATTTTGAAAAATGTTGGAAACTTGTAACCCCTGTTTTTTTTTTCCTACCATGGAAGTCAGTGGTTACAGGTTTCAGCTTTTTTCAAAATATCTTATTTTGTGTTCAAAAGAAAGAAAGAAACTCATAGGTTTCCTAAAGATTCCATAAAAGTTTGGAAACACTTGAGGGCAAGTAAATAGTGAGTAAATTGAAATTTCCAGGTGAACTATCCCTTTAAATATAGCCATTAGTTTACTACATCATAAAATCATTAAATTCTCAAATATTTAAGACAGTTTGATCCTGATAAACAAAGTGCAAATTCAAAAGTCCTCTGGTCAAAACTTGCGTTAGAACAACAACAACAAAAACAACAATAATAACAACAACAAAAAGTGATTTTGAAGAAAGCTGGAAACTTTCTAAACTAACCATTGAATTCAGTCAGGGTTATGCCCTGATGGGCATAAATTAAACACACATAAAATATCTTCAATTTAATGCAAGTGTGTCATTTATTCAGTTTATAGCAAGTTTATAGCATGAATGAATGTACAAACAAACAAACAAATTAATTAATTAATGGATAATATTTTTTTAATTTTCTAAGAAAGACTGAATTTATTTAATAATAAAAAAAACAATAATAAATTAAACAAATTAATCAGTTATTTTATTTTTTTTTCCTTTAAAAGTATTATTATTCCTGTAATGTCAAAGCAGACTTTTCAACAGCCAATCTTTTATATATATTTTATTCAAACATTCAATTATTCATTCATTTTCTTTTTGGCTTAGTCCCTTTATTAATCAGGGGTCGCCACAGCGGAATGAACCGCCAACTTATCCAGCATATGTTTTATGCAGCAGATGCCCTTCCCATCACTGGGAAACACCCATATACACACTTACATTCACACACATACACTACGGCCAATTTAGCTTATTCAATTCACCTATACCGCATGTCTTTGCACTGTGGGGGAAACCAGAGCACCTGGAGGAAACCCACGCAAACACGGGGAGAACATGCAAACTCCACACAGAAATGCCAACTGACCCAGGCGAGGCTTGAACCAGTGACTTTCTTGTTGTGAGGTGACACCGCTACCCACTGCACCATCGCACTGCCCATAAACATATATATTTACTTATATAACAATATATTCATAGATATAAACAATAAGGTAACACTTTATTTTGATTGTCCATTTGAGTATTAGTAGACTGTCTGCTTAATATCTGTTGATACTGACATTTAACAGTCCTTCAACAGACATTAAACTGACTATAAGAAACTTTGCAAGTACATGTCAACTTACACTAACCCCAACCCTAACCCCAACCTAACAGTCTACTTGTAATCTAATGAGAATTAATTGACATGTAGATGCAATGTAACTTATATTCAACAAACGGACCATCGAAATAAAGTGTGACCAACAATAATCATTAAAGAAATAGTTCACCCAAAGATGAAAATTCTCTTATCATTTCCGTACCCCTTAGATGTTTCAATCCTTTGGGTTTCTTTCTTTTGTTAAACCAAAAGAAGATAATTTGAAAAATGTTGGAAACCTGCAACCTTTGTTTTTCCTACGATGGAAGTCAATGGTTTTCAGCTTTCTTCAAAATATCTTACTTTCTGTTCAACAGAAGAAAGAAACTCATAAAGGTTTGGAAACACTCAAGGGCAGGTAAATAGTGAGGACATTGAATTTTTTGGGTGAACTATCCCTTTAAATATAGCCATTGATTTACTACATCATAAAACGATTACATTCTCAAATATTTAAGACAGTTTGATCCTGATAAACTGCGCCTAGACTGCAGCTCTGCACAAGACGATTAGCCATAGGAGAAATGGTCATGCCCAACTGAGCCTGGTTTCTCTCGAGGTTTTTTAAATCTTCTCTTTCGCCAATTGGTGAAGTTTTTTCCTCGCCGCTGTCGCCACTGGCTTGCATGGTTCGGGATCTGTAGAGCTGCGTATCGATGGATTTGCTCCTCAGTGTTTGGACTCTCAGTAGTGCATATTAACCCACACTGACCTGAGCTAAACTAAACTGAACTGAATTTAAACACTGAAAACTGGACTGACACTGTTTCAATTCACTATAATCTTCTATGTAAAGCTGCTTTGACACAATCTACATTGTATAAGCGTTATACAAATAAAGATGAATTGAATTGAATAAACAAAGAGCAAATTCAAAAGTCATCAGGTCAAAACTTGCGTTAGAACAACAACAATAAGTGATTCTGAAGAAAGCTGGAAACTTTCTAAACTAACCATCGAATTCAGTCAGCTTCAGAGTCATGTGCCCCCTGATGGGCATAAATGAAACACACGTGTGAATTATCTTCAACTTAATGCAAGTGTCATTTATTTACAGTTTATAGCAAGTTTATAGCACGAATGACGAAACGAACAAACAAATAAATAAATGGTTAATACTTGAAATATTCTGAAATAATGCTCACAGAGACTGAATTTATTTAATAAAAACAATAATGAAAATTAAACAAATTAATTCTGTATTTTAATATTTTTTCCTTTAAAAGTATTATTTATTCCTGTGATATCAAAGCTAAATTTTCAACAGCCAATCTTTTATATACGATATATTGTACTCAAACACATAACTATAAATCATAATCCAAAGAAACTGTCAATTTTTCAGGCAGTCTCTTACCATGTGCAGATATATTTAGCAGAATTGTATTAATAATGTATTTATAATTGATATATGTAATCATAGACATTAATTTTAGTGTTTTTATTTACAAAAACTTTGAATGATTTTACCTAGCTGCTGTTTTATTTATTTATTTATTTTATTTTATTATATTGTTTTATTCTTTAGTTTGGTTCTTTTAAACTTTTACAACATTTCAGATTTACAGAATATATCGTCGTTAATTATTGCAGATTTTAATATTACTTATATGCAGATAATTAACTATATGCATGTAATTAATAATTTACCTTTTCTTGTTGAATCACGGAATGCCTCCTACAATGTAAGCCGCTATGGACAAAAGCATCTGCTAAATGACTAAATATGAATGTAAAATATTCAGTTTTCCTGGGCAAAAATGACTGACTATGTTTTTGCCAACAGAAATATGAATAGTTTGAATATAAAAAGGTTGCGTCAGCCATACTTGGAACAATCATTTGATGACATGTTTAAACTTTAAAACAACACATCCAAATCTTATAGGCAAAGCTAACACAGAGCCAAACAAAACATTGGACTTTATTTGAAATCAAATATTGATAAAGAGCTGTTCAAATTTTCTGTGGTCTGTCTCGGTGGATCTTTGACACATGTGTCTGTTTGTAAGATGCTCAAGTGTGTTTATTTGGCGTTTGGCCGATGTCACGTCCTGCTGTGTGTGTTTTGTGTCAGGCCTGTCGGACACAGAAGTCCTGCTGAGATGTCCTGACTGGGTCACAAGGTCTTCGTCCCTTAGTGTCCACTAATACACTCAACCTCCAGAATCATCCCTGTTTACCTCTATATTTGAGCGCTTTTCCAAATGAAGCTTCCCTCTTTGTTTAGAACCATTTTCAGGAGCGTTTCTCACAGAGCTTTTAGTAAACACTTATTTCACCATACAGTCACGGCCTATTGCTATTCCTGCCTCATTCAGGTCAGCTTAACCGCTGAAAAGAGCCGTTTATCTTGAGAAAATCCCTCGTGATGTCATCGACACAATGCACAAACACAAACACGGTGCCTCTTGCGGTCATTGTCACTCCCAGTTGTGTCTTTGAATGTTATTTGAAGCACCTCTGTCTTTGAAATCGCACCATCTTTCTCTGTTCCTCCTTTTCTGTTTCTTGCTTTACGCAACTGTGCTCCGGCCCGTGACCTCTCAAGCCAGCGATACGCCCACCTCGTTCGGACCGTGGCCCTTAAAATGGCCCAGGCCGCTGTCCTAAAGCCTGGGGTGTGGTTGTCCTCTCTGGAGCACAAAAGAGCCTCGTCTCTGTGCTCGGTCGAGTCCGGCCCCCATCAACTCATCCATGCGCACAGGGAACACATTAGCCTAGGCTGGGCTTTGTGCGTTCTGCTTTTCTCATGTGCTTCTTCGTAGCTGGACTCACACTTCAAGAGCGTCAGGTGTCTGCCCGGTTTGACCAGTCCAGTTGCTCTCAAAGCTGTGAAGTTGTTTCGGTGTCAGGTCTTGTAGTTCTCCCTGTTCGCCACTCAAGCGAGAACAGGACAAAGTGGATTTATTTCTTCAGTGACACTTTAAAGTAATGGTCCATTAATTCATGGAAATTCATGTATTTACTAACATGGGAAAACAATTTGATATACATTTATAATGGAATTTTTTCGTCTTTTTTAACGTAAGTTAATTAATTAGTTAACTAACGTTAGTTCATGTTGCTCATGGTGCATTGACCAATGTTAACAAGCACTATGTTGGACTTTATTAATACATCAGTTAATGTTGAACTATGAATAATAAATGCTGTATAGCAGGGGTCAGGAACCTTTTTTCAGCGAAGAGCCATTTCAGATTTTTTTTATCAAATGCATTTGTATATAACAAAACCTTTATTTATTTATAAACAAAACCTTTACTTATGTCCATGCACAACTCAAAAATAAACAAATATGACGCATCACAATGTTTGAAGAAAGAAAAATTTACAGATTTTTTTCTTTTTGCCATTGTCACTCATGAATGCTTGAAATTACGTGCGTGAAGTTACCATAGAAATGGAAGTTATCATAAAAATGTACCATATAAATGTAAGAAATATAACTTGCCCTTTATTGTTGTCGCGATTCAAGTTCAACCACTGCACAACATATGCGCATTGGTTGAAACGCCCTTTTATTGTAAACCGAGTTCTTATTCATTTTGCTGTAGAAAATACAATATAAAAGAAATTGTAATTGTATTTTAAATAGGAAACTGATTTCTTTCAGTTATATATTTTTTTTAAATTTTGAAATATTATTGAAGAGAGACAGCTGGAGAGCCACATATTTTTGGTCAAAGAGCCACATGTGGCTCCCGAGCCATAGGTTCCCTACCACTGCTTTATAGGATTATTCATAATTGGTTAATGTTAGTAAATACATTGACATTAACTAATGGACCATTATTCTAAAGTGTTACTCTTTCTTCTTTCTCTGGGTTTCTTTTACATAGCGGCCTCCTGTAATATTGACATGCATGATATATACTGTATGAGCATATATGACTGTGAAGAATATCTTAATTTGTATATTTTTGGCTCAAAATATTAACTGAAGATGCTTGAGTTTGATTTTTGGGTGAAATAGGCTTTCTTGAAATCATTTTAAACTTATTTGTGACTCTGGACCACAAAATCAGCTTATGGTGCACATGTAAATTTACATTGGTCAAAATATAGATTTTTTTTTTTTCATACCAGGAATCATTTGATGATTAAGTAAAGATCATGTTCAATGAAGATATTTTTGTAAATGTCCTGTTTTAAAATGTAATTTTTTATTAGTAGTTTGCATTGCTAAGCACTTCAACTTTAAAGCTGATTGCACCCTTAGATTCCAGATTTACAAATCTCAAACTAAGGGTGTGCTCACAGTAGGCTATCCGATCCGTGCCTAGGCACGTTTGAGCCTCATTTCAGGGTTCGTTTGACAAGTGTGAGTTCTCCGAATCGGGCCCAGGCGCAGTTCAGTTGACCGGCCCTGGCCCAGTTGGAAGAGGTGTGCCAGAGCGCGGTTCAGTTGTGCTTTGGCGTCGTACACTTGTAGTGTCACAAGGATGAGATGTACCTGTAAATGGATCCATTCATTCATTAATTAATTCATTCATTCATTTTCTTGTCGTCTTAGTCCCTTTATTTATCTGGGGGTTGCCACAGCGGAATGAACCTCCAACTAATCCAGCATATGTTTTACGCAGCGGATGCCCTTCCAGCTGCAACACATCACTGGGAAACACCCATACACACTCATTCACACACATACACTACAGACAATCTAGCTTACCCAATTCACCTGTACCACATCTTTGGACTCTGGGGAAAATCGAAGCACCCGGAGGAAACCCACACCAACACGGGGAGAACATGCAAACTCCACACAGAAATACCAACTGACCCAGCTGAGGCTCGAACCAGCAACCTTCTTGCTGTAAAGCGATTGTGCTACCCACTGCACCACCATGCCACCTAAATGGATTCAATTGCAAGTAAAAGTTTATTAGCTAAATAGCTCTGTACAATATTCAAGGAACAAAGGCTGACAGCAACTCTGGTAACATGGGACACAAGATAACTCACAAGTCCTGGGGAAAAAGCAGAACGAGACCTGCAAGACAGGAACAAACATGAACAACTGAATGCCAAAAGGTGAGAAACAGAGTCCTTAAGTGGTCTCAATAATAGGTTGCTGGTGGCCCACTGATTAGTCAGCTGACTGGAACGCGCGCTGTCAAGGAAAGGTAAACAAACACAGCCATGCGACAGACATAACAACAAAATAAGGACACGGACATATGAACTGTGACATGTAGTGTGAGTGCAAAGTACACCTGAGTGCGAAACTGAAGACCCAACTTTACTTTTAAGGGACTGTTTCATATGGATTTACTAGCCATTCTTACTTTTCAATGAAGACGAACTGTCATAGTTTATTAAAGATACAAACCCCCAGCTGCACAATAGCTGCACCTTCAGCAAACCCATAGATATATACATTAGATGTCGCCTACCCTGCTGTTGTCTATTAGAACGAATGCGTCAATAGAGCCGCCATTTTAGTACAGGGTAGCGCTCCTTTGAAATGAATGCGGGACCAAGGTGAAGTGGAGGACTGTGGCCATCCAAAGCCAGAGAAATACACATATACACATATATCTATGATCGGGAGTTTTCCCCGGTGGTCAGTATGCAAATATTTTTTTCAATTATGAAATATTATAATTTTACATCACTTTTCTACATTGATGGATGTGACCGCACGGGCATTGCCGACAAAGAGTGTGTGTTTGTGTGCATGGAAATGCATTATCCTCCTTCCCTGTTTAATTTGATCTAATCCATGTCCTGAAACACACCCCCTCACCTGCTTTCACTTCTCATTTGACGGAGGGAGCGATTCGTTTGTGAATGAATCTCCGATATGAAAGACTCACTTAGCTGACAATAATACAAGTTTCTGGCACCGCAGTGTCTTGTTGTCATATTTCATAACATTGTTTGCTTATTTTATTTAACAAAACTAGCATAAGTCTAGAATTTAGTGCGAGTTGGTGCTACTTTGCCTTATGGTGAATGCAGCAAGACTGTATTATCATCAATAACATTACTTGTTAAGCACAAAAGTTCATAACAAAAAAACAAAATCTTACCTATGAAATGTGATGCCTTTGTGCTTTGTTTTCTTTGTTTGCTCGTTATTACATCCGTTTGCAGCGCTAAGTCCAGCATCTTCACATTGGCACACTGTCTTGACTAATGCGGTTGAATGACTTTTGTCCTAGGAGCACTGTACCAATGTGGCGGCGCTATTGACGCATGCTCAGGGTCCCTATGCGATATCTGGTGTATATATCTATGCAGCAAACCCCCTAATACGTGCAGCACGATGACTTTCATGAACATTTATGAGCGTCAAAAGTGGTGGATCTGTTCAGAAAAAGATTTGACTGTGTGTCACTGCATATCAAACCACTTCAAAATAATATAAAACAATATAACTAAAGCAATCTCCATTGTATGGAGCAAGAGCACTTCTATGGTTTCTCTTCTGTTAAACTGATCACGTAAATGTGCTCAGGCTTGGAAGGCTAAAAATGCAATGTGAGTGCGGGCCGAGGGGAAGGGGAGAGGGGCCAATCACGCCTGGGCACTGTTCAAGACAACCATGCCTAGTGTGAGTACACCTTAATATTGTCCTATCATAACAATCCTTACATCAATGAAAAGCTTATTTATTCAGCTTTTTTGTAATTACAAAAAAATCAAATGTAATGGTTTATATAACCATTAATAAATTTGGGATTTTGAGTCCAGTGTCACATTGGTGGTGATGTATGTGACTTCAGTTTGTAGTTTTGAAGGCTTTCTGACTCCAAGAATCAACTCATTTCTGTACTTTTTGAGCTGTACTACTTGACTATTTTTTGATCACTTGAACCGTATTCCTGTAGACACACATCATCTTCTACGTCAGTGACTACGTTTACATGGACATCAGTAATCGAATTATTTGCTTTAATCTAATTAAGAGAATAATAAGACTAAGGTGTTTACATGAGTTGCTTTTTGAATGTTCCTTTCATGATCCCGTTTTACATGTTACAGCACATAATTCGGTTAACGTCATTGCGTCACCGCGCTATCCGCATTTCCTCCGGAGTTTCATGTAATTTCGGGTGTTTCATTTTTAATTTGTTGACTTTAACTTTAGTTCGGCACTTTCGCTTTCATTCACGAACATTTCATGCAAGCCCACCGTGACAAATGAGATATTGGATGCAACTATGAACTGCTGGAAGATTTGTTTTAATGGAAGTTCATATCGCTTGCCAGGGGCGTAGCGGACATTTTAAAAGTGAAGGGGACAGCTGAATGAGATCCAAAAGTTTACGTTCATATAATTATTAATCACCTGTTTCTAAATCATCTGTCTCTAAAAATGAGGGGGATATATCTCTCCCCCCCTGCCGCATGCTGAATGGAAGAAAAAATACCTCAGCATTTCAAGATGCAGGTGTCTGTGGTATGCACTGACTCGGAAGGTGCAAAGAGTGTCAATCAGCCGTGTGTGTGTGTGTGTGTGTGTGTGTCTGGGTGTGTGTGTCTGGACAACCCTGTTGCAAAAAGCGGCTTAAAGTCCTACATGAGGGTAATAGTTCGATTAAGGTGTTTACATGCATGTACTGCACTTCAATAATGCGACTAAAATCGGCATACTCCACATGTCTTAATTCGATTTCTCTTTAGTTCGATTATGACCTTAATCTGATTAAATCAATCAAAAATCGCTGTTTACATGATAGACTCTAAATCAGAGTATTGTCTTAATCGCATTAAAATCGAATTATTGGTGTCCATGTAA
The DNA here is from genome assembly GCA_903798195.1 of Danio kyathit. Classification (NCBI taxonomy): domain Eukaryota; kingdom Metazoa; phylum Chordata; class Actinopteri; order Cypriniformes; family Danionidae; genus Danio; species Danio kyathit. The sequence continues at coordinate 25,069,413 of LR812519.1, read as the reverse complement.
ACGTAGTCAGTGATGTCCACACTCGGTCCTGGAGGGGCGGTGTCCTGGAGAGTTTAACTCCAACCCTAATCAAACACACCTGAACCAGCTAATCAAGCTCTTGCTAGATATACTAGAAACTTACAGGCAGGTGTGTTGAAGCAAGTTGGAGCTAAACTCAGCAGGACACCGGCCCTCCAGGACCGAGTTTGGACACCCCTGTTCTACGTGGTTTCATGGCACTTTCAGTTGATTGATTATTGCACTGATGGTGGAGACCGACATTGTCAGTGTTTTTGTTTATTTTCTTTTAGCCACTTTCCATTTTAGCCTTAACAATTATTATGGTAAGTAGGTGTGCTTGGCCTGTGTGTTGCCTCATATTTATACCTCAGGTCATGGTTGAACAATATTCTTCTTATAGTTACCCATAGGCCCATTTTTGAAAGTAGGTTAAGTGAAAAATCTGAGTGCAATAGTAAGCCATGGTCTGAAAGACTTTTGCATTTTCTTGATCTCAGGAAAGGAGCTCCCAGTCTCTTCCAGGTAGCAGCTCAACCCTTCCTAAACCACAATTTGGCCAAGGAGAAGGGCTCAGAAGAGGATCAAAGTGACCTCCAGGTATGACCTCATAGGATTTTATAATGCAGTATATGTAGTAAATGATCTTATGGCGTTTACAAAATATTGTATCAGTTAAATGTAAATGAGGTTGTAAGTTGTTTAAAAAGTGTTGTCTTTTATGTGAGAACAACATTAAGGTCGCATTTTTTATTCAGCAAAAGCAGTGAAATTATGACAGAAATAAAGGCTCATTTGATGCTCAACAAACATTTCTTATTAGGGTTGTAGTATACTGATAAATGGTTGTGCTTCATTATATTTTTGAGGAAAACATTTTTTTTTCTGAAATTCTCCTGTTCTGGAACTTGTAACACTTTTAAAATAATAACACTAATACAAAATCTATTTAATTCTTAGTGCAGTTTTTATTGAATAGTAATAATAATAATAATAATAACAACTATTATTATTGTTGTTGTTATTGTTATTATTATTACTATTATTACTATTACTATTATTATTATTATTATTATTATTATTATTATTATTATATTTTATTGTTGTTGTTGTTGTTGTTGTTGTTGTTATTATTATTTATAATTTTTATTACATTTTAAAATTAAATTGTCTTAAATATTTTATTAAATGTTTAACATATTTTTATTAAAAATATAATTATATTAAATATTTTTTAAAGATTACATTCATCTAAATTCTGTGCTATTAATGAGAATTGATTATTTTTCAGCTCTATAGTCTGGTGAAAAGTCTGGTGGCAAACCGTTATAAAGATGTACTGCAAGAGTTTGAAGAGCTGGATGAGAAAAACACCAGACGTCTCACTCAGGAGGACATGTACCAGTTACTGAAAAGGTAACAAAACTGAAGATATCCCCTTACTTGTGCATTCTCTCATATTGCAAAGATTTTACTGGATTATTAGAGGTGACAATACAGTTACTTTAGGATAATAGTTTAATATTAAGGCTGTTTGTTATGATAATACTTACCCAGTTGATTGATTACAAAAAGATTGATTGTACAAAACGTTTTCTAAAATGTTATCATGGATTATTTTATTAAATATGCACTTACTTTCTAACTGAAATTTGGAACATTAGCACATATGATTGACGAGAATTTTGGATATCTCTTTTTATTATTCAACGTTTCAAAAAACACTACAAAAAGCCAGACAAAGAGTGTCACTCTATAATTATATATTTATGTATAAACATATCTATAGGTAAAAGCATTCAGAATAAGTGTAAATAAACAATATGCAAATATCACAAATAAAATGTAAATTACTTAATTAAAATCAAGGGAATACAGATAAGAATAAAACTATAGATTGGTGTATGTAAAGTTGAAGTCAGAATTATTAGCCCTCCTGTTTGAATTCTTTTAGATTTTTTTCCCCAATTTCTGTTTCATGGAGAGAAGATTTTATTCAACACATTTAAAACAAACAAAGTTTTATAGCTAATTTCGGATTTCTTGTATCTTTGCCATGATGACAGAACATAATATTTTACTAGATATTTTTCTAGTATACTAGTATTCAGCTTAAAATGCAATTTAAAGGCTTAGTTAATTAGGTTAACTAGGAAAGTTAGGGTAATTAGGCAAATCATTGTATAACAATGGTTTGTTCTGTAGCCAATCGAAAAAAAAGAGGTCTGATAATATTGACCTTATAAAAAATAAAAACTGCTTTTATTCTAGCCCAAATAAAAGAAATAAGGTTTTCTCCAGAAGAAAAAATATTATAGGAAATACTGTGGAAAAATGCTTTGCTCTGCTAAACATAATTTCAAGAGTTCACACTTAGATATTGCTTTACGCTATTAGCAGGTTTTGCATGCTGTCCCGGGAGAGAACCCTGAGCTCGGAGATGTTTGAGCCCAGGGCTCCCGCCTGGTCAATTGAGCATGTACAGGGAGAACGAGATCAGGTAGTTCTCGAGAGCTCCCCGTGGTAAAGAAAGAAAGGTGGAGAAGGGGTGGATGGGGGGTTTCTTCGGAAAAAGAAGATAAGGGAGTAATGTTTGCTAGGCTACTTATAGTGAGTTTGGAGTAATCTGATTGGCTAACTAATGACTGTAGATGAGAGACCAGCTGCGGTCAATTATATCACGTGCTCCTCTCGAAATTAGTTTGTGAAACTTCACTTAGGAAATATTTGAAAAAGAAAAAAAATTCACGGTAGGGCTAATATTTTTGACTTGAATTGTAAGTGCTGATGAAGTGGAGATTTCTGTCACTAAAAAGTGAATAAACAATCTTTTAAAATATGTAATGTAATTGAAATCTACAAACACAAATTAATAAAGAAAAACATAAAGGCATATTTCAGCTGTTTTCTTTACATTAATCTGAAAAAGTACTTTGTGAAAAAAGTCTCAAAATCGACAGTAAAAAATAATGCATTTTTAGCCTGCAGTGCCTCACCTTAACAACAATTTATATAGGAGCCAATAAACACATGGATATAAAATAGCTATTGGTCTGCTTTTAAGCATAACGTCAATATTAGGTCTATTAGCGTCTCAGTTTGATAGTTGTCTCTCTCACACACACACACTATTGAAGTATGCTGGAATGTGGTAAGCACCCCTAATTGTCTTAAGCACCATGCCGAATCTCTGAGTCTTTCTCGGCGGTGTTCAGCCCTGGGTGTCTCTCAGAGTCAGCAGTCGTGACACAAACATCCCTTGTGTGTCTCACCAGACCTCTGCCGTCCAGCCGAGTCTCCCAGCCCTGCTTCTTACGCAGCGCTTGCACTCTTTTGTCTCCTAAAACAATGGCAACGGAAAGCAGGCCTTTTCTCTTGGCAAATGATGCCTTAATTGTGCAAGTTAACAACCTGCTCTTCTTTTCCCATGAATAGCAAATGTGTTTGTTGAAGATCTGTGGCTGTGGGTTTTTCTATGGCATGCTGCACGCTTGTTTAGATGTTCCCATGCCTGCTTCACTTTCAGATACATTGCTCTAGCGCAGACGTGCACATGATCATAACAATATGTCTCTGTTGTTCCTCTAGTTAGTGGTGCTAACAAACATTACATTTCTGTTTTTTTTGGAAAACTGTCATTCTAAGTGTTTAAGTTGTAAGTTGGATCACACTCCAACAAAGATTTCACCAAAAAAACAGAAATATAATAATATGCTATTATATATATATATATATATATATATATATATATATATATATATATTTTTTTTTTTTTATCCATTTCTCAGTGAATATAGGCAATGCAATTTGGTGCATTTCAACTAAACATTAAAATGATAGATAGATAGATAGATAGATAGATAGATAGATAGATAGATAGATAGATAGATAGATAGATAGATAGATAGATAGATAGATAGATAGATAGATAGATAGATAGATAGATAGATAGATAGATAGATAGATAGATAGATAGATAGATAGTGGGTATGTAATGAATCAGTGCAATGTAGTGCAATGAATATGTGCAATTTTTAAATGTGCAAATTTTAAATAGTGCAGTGATTATGAGGAGTATGAGGAGAGTGGGGGTGTATCAGGGGGGCAAAAGAGTCAGTGGGGGGTAGAGTTCAAAAGGGAGACAGCTCTGGGGAAAAAGCTGTTCCTTAGTCTACTGGTTTTTGTCCGGGGAGCCTGAAGCGCCTGCCGGAAGGCAGGAGAGAAAACAGTTTGTGAGCAGGGTGAGAGGAATCCTTAAGAATACTGCATGCTCTGCGCAGACAGTGTTTCTTCTGGATGTCCTCTATGGCTGGCAGTGTGGTCTCTGTGATGTGTTGGGCAGTTTTCACCACCCGCTGCAGCCTTACGCTCAGCAACAGATGAGCGTTGAAGTCAGAAGTATGAGGCCCACAGAATTATTAGCCCCCCTGTTTATTTTTTCTCCAATTTCTATTTAACAGAGAGAAGATTTTTATTCAACACATTTCTAAACATGATAGTTTTAATAACTCATTTCTAATAACTGATTTATTTTATCTTTGCTATGATGACAGTAAATAATATTTGACTAGATATTTTTCAAGACACTTCTATACAGCTTAAAGTGACATTTAAAGGCTTAACTACTGTAGGTTAATTAGGTTAACTAGGCAGGTTAGGGTAAATAGGTAAGTTATTGTATAACGATGGTTTGTTCTGTAGACTATTGAAAAAAATATAGCTTAAAGGAGCTAATAATTTTTTTTTTCCATTTCTCAGTGAATTTTGGTGCATTTAAACAAAACCGATTTATTAAACAGATATACTTATTCAAATAATATTTTAATCACCAAACATATTTAGAAATTGAAAGATAATACAATTAAATTCAAGCAAAATATTGCAAAACTAATTTACAACCTACAAAATTTCAACTAAGTTTTTCCATTTTTTTGCTTCTCTTGATTTTTCCTCTTTTTTAAATTTGTGTTTAATATTTTTCTATAACATCTAAATTTGGGTGTGATAGTTTTTGGACCGTTATCGTAAGTTATTTGTTAGATAAGCTCCAGATTTGGCTTCAGTACTGACTAATCTAATGTATATGCACAAATATAATATTGTATAGAGGGATGGACTTATATATGCTGAGCACTGTATATACCATAACCTAACCATACACCTAATCCACATTCTAACCCTAACCATATTAGGTGTGTGCAATTAATTAATATTACTCATTAGTTAAATGAAAAGCTACGCCTTAATAGTTCATAGCAGTTAATAAATGCTTAATACTGTAGTAGCACCTTAATATAAAGTTACTAAATATACCTAATTTATTACATATTATTGAATCAACATATTTAATACCATATTATTCTATTTCATTCATTATGAAAAACCTAAAGTGCATTAAACTTTATAAATGTTTCAGCGGAGATAAAAGGATAATAATTTTTTTTTAAATCTAAACTTAAAAACCATGAACTAACATTAATGTGGATAATCTGGTTTATAAATAAATACAATATTAGCATATCCCAATAAAACTTAATATTTATCTGTTTTTACATATAGTATTTTCGTCAAGATTTTATATTTAATATTATATTGAGAAAAATAAAACTTTACGCATTTTTGTGTTTCTTTTGAAAAACTGCATTCTAAGTGTTAAAGTTGTAAGATGGCTCACACTCCAACAAACCATTAGGAACATAGTAATACGGTTTCATAATTATTATTTTCAAAACATAAAATAAAATACAAATAATATATATATATATATATATATATATATATATATATATATATATATATATATATTACATATAAATATATATTTTATATTTATAAGTTTATAATATATTATTATTATTATTATTAATAATAATAAAAGCAATAATGACTGGAGTAATAGTTTAATTTGAAACTACATACAATAAGAAAGCAGTTATTTAAAATTGTTATAAATATTTAACAATTGAACACTTTTTTTACATTTAATAAATGCTGCCTTGATGAACCGAATCATTTTCTCTCTCTGTGTGTGTGTGTGTGTGTGTGTGTGTGTGTGTGTGTGTGTGTGTGTGTGTGTGTGTGTGTGTGTGTGTGTGTGTGTGTGTGTGTGTGTGTGTGTGTGTGTGTGTGTGTGTGTGTGTGTGTGTGTGTGTATATATATATGCAGTTGAAGCCAGAATTATTAGCCCCCCTTTGAATTTTTTTTTCTTTTATAAATATTTCCCAAATGGTGTTTAACAGAGCAAGGAAATTTTCACAGTATGTCTGATAATATTTTTTCTTCTGGAAAAATCCTTCTTTGTTTTATTTTGGCTAGAATAAAAGCAGTTTTTATTTTTTTCAAAGCCATTTTAAGGACAAAATTATTAGCCCCTTTAAGCTATTTTTTCCTCGATAGTCTGCAGAACAAACCATCATTATACAATAACTTGCCTAATTACCCTAACCTGCATAGTTACCCTAATTACCCTAGTTAAGCCTTTAAATGTCACTTTAAGCTGTATAGAAGTGTCTTGAAAAATATCTAGTAAAATATTATTTACTGTCATCATGGCAAAGATAAAATAAATCAGTTATTAGAAATGAGTTATTAAAACTATTATGTTTAGAAATGTGTTGAAAAAAATCTTCTCTCTGATGAACAGAAATTGGGCAAAAAAATAAACAGGGGGGCTAATAATTCTGACTTCAACTGTATATATGCAGTTGATAATATGATTGTCACAAACTCGCAGGAGACCCAAATGCAAGTGAATGCAAATTGATTTATTAAACAGGGATAACAGGAAAACAGCTGGTATAGATCTCACCAGATATCGAGGGTTAGGATAGAGCAATGATGCATCGCTCAAGGAATTCGACAACGCTTAACAGCGGTGATAGTTTCTCAATGAGACAGATCCAGGGAGATCTCTCATAGATTTCCACAACGCCAAACAGAGGTAACAGTACTTCGGTGAATTCAAGTAGTGCTGACAATTCCAAAAGCAACAGTCTCTAAGACCAACTCACCACCAGCAGATACAGCGGGACGAGCACAACAGGAACAAACATAGACGTGAATATGCGGATTAATGGTCGTATGAAAAACGAGCTTAACTCTAGATACATGAAATACGGGATGAATTCTCCTGTACGCTGGAAGTAATTTAAGGCGGATTGCCACAGGACTAATGATCTTAGTGACAATAAATGGGCCAATGAATTTAGGAGCCAACTTATTACAAACGGTGCGAAGAGGAATGTTCTTTGAAGAAAGCCACACTTTTTGACCGACAACGTAAACGGGAGGCTTAGACCGGTGGCAATCGGCGTTAGCCTTGGTACGCGCACCCACCTGAAAGAGGGTCTGTCTGGCCCTGCTCCATGTGCGGCGGCACCTCTGAACAAAGGCGTGAACGGAGGGAACCGCGACTTCAGATTCCAGATTGGTAAAAATAGGTGGCTGGTAACCTAAACTACACTGAAATGGATTGAGGCTCGTAGCTGACACCGGTAATGAGTTATGTGCGTACTCAACCCATAGGAGCTGCTTGCTCCAGGAGGAGGGATTCTGAGAAACCAAACATCGCAATGTGCGTTCAAGATCCTGATTGGCTCTCTCGGTTTGACCATTACTCTGGGGATAAAACCCAGACGAAAGGCTTACAGTGGCCTCCAATAACCGACAAAACTCTTTCCAAAATTTAGAAACAAACTGAGGCCCCCTGTCAGAAACCACGTCCGTCGGGAGGCCATGAATGCGAAAGACGTGATTAGTGACCGCAAACACTGTCTCTCTGGCTGAAGGTAATTTGGGCAGAGGGATGAAATGAGCCGCCTTCGAGAACCGGTCTACCACGGTTAAAACCACCGTGTTGCTCTTAGAGGATGGCAGGCCCGTAACAAAATCTAACGAAATGTGGGACCAGGGTCTCGAAGGCACTGACAGCGGCTGAAGAAGCCCAGCAGGAGGGCGATTGGAAGTCTTAGAAACTGCACAAACAGAACAAGCCAAACAGCGGTAACAGTACTTTGGTGAATTCAAGAAGTGCTGACAATTCCAAAAGCAACAGTCTCTAAGATCATCTCACCACCAGCGGATACAGCGGGACGAGCCCAACAGGAACAAACACAGACGTGAAACAACAACGAACTGACAACAAGAGACGCGAACGCTGAACAGAAATAGGTGCAGTAATGCGCTGCACCTGTGGTGTGCTGATTGACAGCTGAGCACGTGACTGCCCAGCTGACAACATGTAAACACAGACAGCCTCGCGGTGAAAGATACCCAAACAAACACACCCACAAACACACACATACATACGCACACACACACACAAGAGGAACAGACAGATCCCCAACCGTGACAATGATAATATGATATATAGTATGATAATATATGATAATATTTTTTCTTCTGGAGAAAGATTTATTTGTTTTATTTCGGCTAAAATAAAAGCAGTTATGAATTTTTTTAAAACCATTTTAGGGACAAAATTATTAGCCCCTTTAAGCTCATTTTTTTTCGATAGTCCACAGAACAAACCATCAATACAATATCATACAATAACTTGCCTAATTACCCTAATCTGCCTAGTTAATCTAATTAACCTAGTTAAGCCTTTAAATGTCACTTTAAGCTGTATAGAAGTGTCTTGAAAAATATCTAGTAAAATATTATTGACTGTCATCATGGCAAAGATAAAATAAATCAGTTATTAGAAATGAGTCCTTAAAACTATTATGTTTAGAAATGTGTTGAAAAAAATATTCTCTCTGTTAAACGGAAATTGGGGAAAAAAATAAACGAGGGCGAACAATTCAGGGGGGCTATTAATTCTGACTTCAACTGTATATATATATATATATATATATATATATATGTGTGTGTGTGTGTGTGTGTGTGTGTGTGTGTGTGTGTGTGTGTGTGTGTGTGTGTGTGTGTGTGTGTATGTATGTATGTAGCATTTTATTTACAAGCGTCTGTTACGTAATTTTATGTCATTATTATAGTCATTACAATTAATTATGCATAATTGCATGCCACTAACCATACACCTTAGCCACATTCTAACCTCAACCATGAAACTTGTGCAATTACTTAAAATTACTCAGTAGTTAAATTAATAGTTGCATACATTGTAGCAAGAACACTTTAATACAAAGTTTATTCATATTATATAGAGAAAAATAAAATATTATGCAATATTTGATGATTTTCTTAATATTATTACATAAAATTATAGTTAGTTGCATAATCCATCAGGGATTTTATATTGTCTAATCTATATTTTTTGTTACTTCTTAAGGTATTAATTATATCTAATTTATTACATATCATTAAATCAACATATTTTATACCATATTAACCAGTTTCGATTATTATCAAAAACCTAAAGTGCATTACACCTTATAAATGTTTCAGCTGAGATAAAAGCAGTGGTGTAGTCGGGGCTATACGCACGTATACTCAGTATGCCTACTTTTTTCCATGAGCTGTTTGGGTATTACGACTTCTGAGGATCAATAATTGCGTATACCCTCGGTATACTCACTTGTTTTTCTGATTAGACTTCCCTAATTTACGTGTATTTGCGTCCCCTTTAACTGTATACCAAATGTTTTTTTTTACTTGCATCTTATTTGTTGCAATCAGTGGATTTTTGTTTAATTTCGGCATTCCCCGCCCCCTGACGACCGCAGCAGCTGTGAGAAAATTTAGGGAGTTTTTCAATGACGACGACAAGTCAACTAAATGATGTTTCGCTGAAACACTGAGGTAAAATTATTTTTTTAAAAAGCATGGGCATCGCTTTAGCCCCCTATATTTCTATTCAGTCTCTCGAAATGTTTTGCGATTTCCTCATGAACTGTACACTACTAAATGATCGCCTCAGTCCCCTTTAAATTTGATATGAAAACGGCGGCAGACTTCCGCTCCTCCGTTTTCAACTCGTTTTTCGTTTAATCAGCAAACAAGAAAGCTGGAAACCTGTAATCATTAACTTCCATAGTATTTGTTTTTTTCTTTCAATAGTTACAGGTAACTTATGTTAAAAAAAAAAAAATAATAATAATAATATATATATATATATATATATATATATATATATATATATATATATATATATATATATATATATATATATATATATATATATATATATATATATATATATATATATATATATATATATATATGTATGTGTTTCGTCGTTTCTTTGCCTACTTTTAATATTTGGGTTGGGTGGGTAATAGTACACCACTTTTTTTTTTAGGACTACACCACTGGATAAAAGCATAATTTTTTTAAACCTAAACTTAAAAAACATAATAATAAAAGTAATTGATTGGATATAATCTGGATTATAAATTTTTGCATATAGTTTTTCCCCAACATTTCAATTTTTTAAATATTTTTTCTTCAAGAATTTAGTTTTTTTTTCCTCTTCTTTTAATAAATTTGATGTAATCAATTAATAATGTCCCACCAAAAAAAAAAAAAAGAAAAGTGAGTTAGTTTTAAAAACACATCATGAAATTAAGAAATGTTCACCATTGAAGACATGCACCCATGTCATTGTGTGTGTGTTATTTGCAGTTTTGCATCATGTAATTTATCTATGTTGTGATTCAGAGCGATTCAGTTTCTCAGGCTCTTTTACCTGTCATCTGATTTTATATCAACCCTCTTTCCTTAAGCAGCTTGTATTTTTCATTCTTTTGCCTCTCCCGCATCTTTCTCCACTTTTCTTTCAATCTGCGAAGTGAACGTGAACATATTGTTGTGGTGAAGTCCTGAACTCTTCTGAACTGTTCACCCCATGTGAAAACCTCCTCCGTTCCTTTACATTATTTATCTGTTTATTTACTCTCCTCGCTCCCTCCTTGTGCTGTTTTCGCAGCTCTTCCTTTGACCCCTTTGTGATTTCTCTCCCACCCGTTTTTTCATTCTTTCTCTACATCACCCTCTTTTATCTCTCTATTCATTTTTTGGCTGGAATATGGCGGCGGGCCTAAAAGGAGTTGTGGTCTGAATGGGGGGCATCGCGGGTGGATTTGCATAATCTGTGGCGTGGCACTGGTGCGCAGACACACAGAGAGAGATGGTGCCAACCAGTCCAAGGTGAACTGAACTCTCCTCGCCAGCTCAGAGATTAGTGACACTAACAGGCTTTACAGCAGCCGAGTTCACAGAGGGTTTGGCTGACATACTAGTGCCAACTTCTCTGGCTCCCACAGTGAACAGTGTGTGTGTGTTTGTGTGTGTCTGCTGAGAAACTGTTGCTTCTTTGATTGATTCCTACAAAGCCTAGGCAACCCCCTATGTGTTTGTTCACATATATCGCATGTACAGTGGGGGAAATAAGTATTGAACACCTCACCATTTTTCCCAGAAAACATAATTCTAACTGTGCAGTTGACTTGAAATCTTCACAGGATGTTGGTAACAACCAAAGTAATCCATATATGCAAAGAAAACAAATCTAATTAGTTTACAAATGAAGTTATGTGTAGTAAAATTAAATGACACAGGGAAAAAGTATTGAACACATGAAGAAAGGGAGGTGTAGAACAGCAGTGAAAGCCCAGACAGCAGCTGAAATCTCTCAGGAGTTATTCAGCAACCCTCTGCCCTTCGCCATTGTACATTAATATTAGCTGCTTTAGTTTAACATCTACATTAACAGGATGATGGCCAAGCCAATCACCTGACTTGAATAGACAATACTAAATAAATATTAAATATCTCCCCCACTGTGTATATATTAAACATAACATGACCTAAACTGAATTAAAGAAAACATACTGAAAACTTTGGTCTGCAACTTTGGAGTTTTCCAACACAGGCTCATTTTTGAAAAGCCGCTAAGAAACGTACTTCAACATACATTTTAATTGAGTTTACAGGTAAAATGAATGCTACATGGGAGTATGATGCCAACAACTTTTGTTTCTTTTCACACTAATGATATGTACAGGCAGGGATGGGCAGTATTTATGATAGAAGTATTGAAAATACCTATTTCAAATACAAAATAGTATTTTGTAATTTGTATTGGATAGGGTTTATAAAAATGGGTTTATATTTTGTATCAAAATACTTAGTGTCTTGTATTTTTGTCATTTTTAAATACTGTAAAATACTTTGTAAGGAGTCTACATGATGACATCATAAAAATGCGGCCTCAGATTGATGCTTTCTCAGTTACCGAAAAGAAAATTAACTAATACTGAAGAAGGTGGTCAATGCTTGGAGTATGGATGGAAATTATGCAACACACATAAAGAAAATAACTGGCATGGGTTGATTTGAGAGCAAATCCACAATCATTGAAAATAGTATACTGCCCAATGTCAAGACTAATAAGTAATATTGAAGTACAATGCATCAGCATCTTTGCTTAAGAAATGAGATGGAATAAAATCTCAGTTCTTAAGAACAAGAATAGGGAGCCTACAGCACACATAATCATCATCAGTCTCAGTGCTGCAGGCGGAATTGCATGTTTTGGATGCATGGATGTTTAGAAATAAATAAACACCTAAAGATGTTGTAGTGGCATTTACTAAGAGTGTAAACTGAGACTCTTCCAGTTAAAGAAGAACTGGAAAATTGAAATAATAAAAGAAAAACACCACAATGGTGTTATCAAGACTTTCAGAAAAAAGAAAAAAAATTATGTGAGACTGATGATGGCAGCCAGAGGAGAGAATAAAAATTAAAATTTAATATAATTTACTCTCAGCTCCATAGACGCTGCATTAGAAACACCATGCATAAGCGGTAATTCGTTTTTTGTAATTTGACGCAAAGATTATATAATGCATTCATAAATGCATATAAATATTCATATATTTTATTATTGTTTTAATCAAAAGATTAAAAATCTTCAAGGATTTAAGATTATGATGACCGTTAAATGCGTCATAACATTCTTGTGAAAAGGGTCCGTTAGTGTGTTTAAGGGAACGTTTAGTAGGTGATCTGTATGCCATATGCGTACAAGAATGATGTGTATCTGAAACTTACAACAAAACGTACCATAATTAATTTTAGATTTGTAAAATGTCCTTTAGTGGATTTGTCATCTGAAACATGCAATGAAATGTACCTGGAGCAATGCATTTTACGTTTTGCAAAAATGTAGAGGTGTTTCCAATGAACCTCAGTTGGAGTTTTCAGATTCAGAATATTTGAAAGAGAGAATTGACAACAGGCCAGACCGTAATATAATAGTGATATGTGCTAGCTACCTTTTCACAAGTGTGTGCGTATATATATATATATATATATATATATATATATATATATATATATATATATATATATATATATATATATATATATATAAATATATATATATATATATATATATATATAAATATATGAAGAGTTCAGATGCAAAAACCTCTAAATCCATCAGACCTCTTTTCTTGTAAATGAGCATTTTCTATCAGGCTCCTCTGATTAGGCTCAGAAGTTTCATTTTATATGTAATGAGAAGGTTGTTATCTAGTAAATAAAATACCTTTTTTCATGAATGTCTATATAGACATTTCTTTGGTTTTTAACAAATTAGATTTTCTTTTGCGTCAAAACCAGCTAAATCCACCTCTGCTTTGTTCACAAAAACCTCTAAATCCACCTATTGGGACAACACAGTGTAATTAGTTGAAAAATCACTAAAGATGCAATTAGAAATCATTTTTCCAAACATAAAACACATTACACAAACCACAAAAAAAAAAAAAATTACATCTGTCAAGTAAGTGGCGGTTCATTCATACATATATATATATATATATATATATACACACACACAAATGTATATCCCTAAAACACAAATGTATGTAACTTTTCATCCTTCACACACCCTAGGGAACTGAGGATTATATGATACAGCCGTGTGTTTGTTTGCTGTCAGATCCCCTTCTCACAGTGTGTCTTCTCACAGTACAGTCCTTTCTTCAGGCATGACGCTGTGTTTGTGCATCTGTGTGAGAGAAACTGTTGCTTCTGTGCTTTTGGTTGCCAAGTTTTAGCTGAAATGCAGCTCATATAAAAGGGGTGAGGGGGTTCTCAGAGTCTAATTGGTGGGGGTTGAGGGAGGGGATGTACAGTGTCTGTTTTCTTCTAAGAATTTGAGCTTTATTCATAATTCCTATTAGTCTCAACTATTATTAATTCCTCTCGTCCCGCTCAGGTTAGTGCCCCATCAAGAGGTCACTCGTGGAGAGGTGCGGAGGTTGTGGTCCTCTTTGTTCACCCAGCAGGATGGCACTGTGGACTTTCAACAGTTTTTACGTCACTTTGGCCCATCGCCCAAATCCTGCTGTTTCCCTAATGCCAAGCACAATCCCCCGAAACGAGGAGACAATGACTTCATGCGTCTCTCCAACAGACTCAGCTATGTCTCAGATATACTGGTGGATGCTCTGCGGGCCAAGGTGAGGCTGTACTGTCAAAATACTCACTGTAAGAGTTCAGATTACTCAAAATATTTGTCATTTTTCACACAAAATCTTACATAAAAGAACGTACTTCTATTTTATTTTAACCATTTCATATTCACATAGATTTCAGTCTCAGTATACTCCAGTGGTGTAGAGTAACAAATTACAACCACTCAAATTACTGTAATTCAGTAGTTTCTCTCAGGAATGGTACACTGTTAAAAAAAAGCCGTAATCTTACTGTTTATTTCCGGCAGCTGGTCTATATAGTCTTCTCAATGCAATACAATTTGAAGTTTGTGTAACTGTTAACTGTTAACACTTTGAAACATTTTTGCGAAACAACCTCTCATTTGCTTTTGCTCTTCAGGCAGTATTCTGAACCTCTTTCTGTTTCATGTGTTTAACAGGTGGAGATGTCAGTTTCTGAGCTCTGGACTGAGTTCTCTGAAATGGATTTTTCTGGAACAGGTTTTGTGAGCAGCGATGAATTTAAAGAGATCCTCATGAGCCTGTGTGTTCATCTCAGCCAGTATGAGTGTGATGTTCTGGCCAGGAAGTTTGACATCAACCATGATGGCTGGTAGATACACTTATGCACGAATAAACATTTTGGAGGAAGAACCCTGCAGCAAATAGATCAATAAATCATAAATATATAGCATAGTCATTAATTTATTAATATACCAGTAACTGAGCAAATGCATTTGAAATGCATGTGGTGTGTGCGTGCGTACGTACGTGCGTGCACGTGTGTGTGTGTGATTTCAACATGCGGTGGGTTGGGGCAATATAATAAGTAAAATAATTTTTTGTGTGTGTTTGTAGAATCAAGAATTTTTTTTCTAAAGAAATAAAAAAACATAATGAGATTGTAAATAAATATGCAGTGAATAATTAGTACTTTAAATGAATTGAGACATGCATAAAATAATAATGCATAAATATATAATAAGAGAGAATGTGAATTTATAAAATTATAAACAAATTGAGCAAAGAAAGAAAGAAAGACAAAAGAAAGACAAAAAAAAATCAAAAGCCTGAAATAAAATAAACAGATTTTTGGTAATAAATCAAGACTTTCTTGAATAAATATTTAAATAACGGAGGAGATTTTAGATTATTAAAACAGAAAGAAAGAAAGAAAGAAAGAAAGAAAGAAAGAAAGAAAGAAAGAAAGAAAGAAAGAAAGAAAGAAAGAAAGAAAGAAAGAAAGAAAGAAAGAAAAGAAAGAAAGAAAGAAAGAAAAAGAAGAAAGAAAGAAAGAAAGAAAGAAAGAAAGAAAGAAAGAAAGAGAAAGAAAGAAAGAAAGAAAGAAGAAAGAAAGAAAGAAAGAAAGAAAGAAAGAAGAAAGAAAGAAAAGAAAGAAAGAAAGAAAGAAAAAAAGAAGAAAGAAAGAAAGAAAGAAAGAAAGAAAGAAAGAAAGAAAGAAAGAAAGAAAGAAAGAAAAAAAAAGAAAGAAAGAAAGAAATGTATATTGTTTTAGTAATAGAATATATTGACCCTTTGTAATTGTTTTATGGATTTAATTTGATCGGTATAGATTTTATAGATTGATGTAACGTATATTGAGATTTTTGACAAATATTGATTTTATGTTTTACCTTTTAGAAGTAAATTAGCGTAAACAATGTTGTGTTTGTAGTAAACCAATTTATCCGACTTTAGATCAGTTCTTCACATCACTTTCATCCTATAGATGAAGCATAACCAGGTATTTCATATCTTTATATAATTCATCATAGTTTTCTTTTCTTGTCTCATCAGCGTATCCTACTTAGAATTCCTCAGGCCTTTTCTATCCCAGAGTCAGATATGGAAGCATGGATCCAATATGGCAGCTGCTCTGCAGACTCCCAGAGAAAATCAAGAAATTGCCACCCCGGAAACACTAAACCGCAATATCAGAAAAAAGGTAACGCATTATTCATAGATGATATACTTTTAAAAAATATCTGTAAATTAGCAGTTTTCCCTATTTGTGATTCATATTTTTATTTTTCCCCATTTATTTATGCGTTTAAATTGCATTGTAGGATCTTGATCTTTCTTCCAACAACTTGTAACCTAGAAAAGTTTTTAAAAAGTGACTTTTAAAAACATTTTTAAGCGTTTAAATTTATACACCAGGGAAAATAAGTAAATTAGTTAAAAAAGCATTAAACACGTCACCGTTTTTCCCAGAAAACATATTTCTAATGGTGCAGTTGACTTGAAAATTTCCCTGGATGTTGGTAACAACAAAAGAAATCCAGATATGCAAAAAAAAAAACAAATCTAATTAGTTTACAAATTAAGTTATGTGCAATAAAATTAAATGACGCAGGGAAAAAAGAAAAAATCAAACACATGGAAAAGGAAGGTGTAGAAAGGCAGTGAAAGCCCAGACCGCAGCTGAAATCTCTCAGTAGTTCTTCAGCAATCCTCTGCCCTTCATCCTTATAAATTATTATTAGCTGCTTCGATCCAACATCTACATTATCAGGATGATGAAGATGACACCCAGGGTGGACATTTCAGCAAAACAATGATCCAAAACACAGACAAGGAAACTCGCAAATGCTTTTAGAGAAAGAAAATCAAGCTGTAGAATGGTCCAGCCAATCACCTGACTTAAATCCAATATAAAATACAAATCACAGATCAGATTTGATAGACGAGACCTACAGAATCATCAAGATTTTTACAATCTATTGGGTTTTAGCTAAAATCTGGTTCAATTCCATGTCAACAGCTCCTTTAAAAATATAATTATTATTTACAACCATAAATGAATGGAAAACACAAAATACGGAAACTTAATTAACAGATTTTTTACAGTGTAATATGTGCACTCACCAGCCACTTTCTTAGGTACACCTGTCCAACTGCTTGTTGGCGCAAATTTCTAATCAGCCAATCACATGGCAGCAACTCAATGCATTTAGGCATGTAGACATTGTCAAGACGATCTGCTGCAGTTCAAACCAAGCATCAGAATGGGGAAGAAAGGTAAACATGGCATGGTTGTTGGTGCCAGACGGGCTGGTCTGAGTATTTCAGAAACTGCTGATCTACTGAGATTTTCACACACAACCATCTCTAGGGTTTACAGAAAATGGTCCGAAAAAGAGAAAATGTCCAGTGAGTGGCAGTTCTGTGGGCGCAAATGCCTTGTTGATGCCAGAGGTCAGAGGAGAATGGCCAGATTGGAAAACGTTGCCTGGTTTCTTGAACATGACAATGTGTTCACTGTACTCAAATGGCCTCCACAGTCACCAGATCTCAATCCAATAGAGAACCTTTGGGACGTGGTGGAATGGGAGATTCACATCCTGAATGCACAGCCGACAAATGTAGAGCAACTGCAGTTTTCTCATTTTTCTTTTGTGTAGGTTCAGATTTTTCAATTTAATGGTGTTGAAAATGTTATTTTCATTGAGTCTAAAGTGAAATAACAGCATAAACATAGAAGGCTGAGAAAAAACTGCTCATTTTACAAGAAAATTTCATATGGCATTAAGAGGTTTGTGCATCTGAACTCTTCATGTTTAAATGTCTACATGTTCCTCTTGTGTTTTGGTGTTGTAGCTCCAGCGTAAGGCAAAGGCTTTTAGCAAAGCCTGCACTCGTCTGGACGGCTCCGGCTCTGGGCTTCTGTCTGCAGCTGATCTGGGTGCAGTGCTAAAGCTGTTAGGAGTATGTCAGAGTCAAGAAGAGCTCAAGAGTGTGTTCTCTACCCTATACACACACCCGTCCGGATGCCTGGACTACCGCCCGCTACTAATGGACAAACACAGGAGCTCCAGTCACAGCCAGCAAAGCAAACAGAGTAGGTCAGAGGCTTAAACTGATGATGCTTACACTGGATTGGTAGATTTCTATTATCATGTCTTACACTAAAAGAGAGATACAAGTAAATGTTTCATACCAGTCCTGCTGACTTCATGCAGTTAGGCATGATCGATATTTAAGTCATAAGCTTTATTATTGTATTGCTTTATATTAGATCAGGTTAGAATGGGTGAATTGTACTTCATGCAGTACACTGTAAGCATGTTTAAGACCTGCTTAATAAAACTGAAAGTCATCTGATTTTGATGTAAATGGCTTTACTTGATTTACTCAAGTTTTTGTATCCTGATTAGTCTTGTATTTAGCCTTGTCTACTTGTGATTAGAGTGAGATAAACGCATCTTAAAGAGCCCCTATTATGGGTTTTTGAAAATGACCTTCCATGCAGTGTGTAACACAGCTGTAAGTGAAGTGAAATATCCAGCTGTTGTTTAAATCTGAAAGTGCACCGTGTTTAAAACTATTAATTCATCTATAAAAGAGTCGACTCATAGAGGTTCAAATGAATCGCTGCTGTAACATGTCTTTAGCCGTGTTGGCATGACGTGATACGGAACTCAAGCCCCGCCCATTTGTTGTGCGCGCAAACCCGGGATAAATTGAAACCACCGGCCCTGCCCACAAACACTGTAGTAAGAAAAAGAGAAAGACAAACACTGCAGCAGATCCCAGCTGAAAAAAGCCGCTTAGACACTGTGCTCTGAAGTGTTACTTTCTCTACCCAAAGATGAGGCTGTGAAGAGTGGTTTATTTTTGCAAAAATACCTCAGCATTATAGTCCCAGCCTTGTGCTTTGTTCCCATAATTTTTCTGACGAGTGCTTCAGCAATCTACACGTTTACAACGGGGCACTCTTTGGCCGTTTGTTAAAGGAAGGATCAGTAAAGACAGAGCTTGACAGGAACTTTACAGTACACAGTTCATGGATCAGTTTCTTCCTCCATTTCACAAGTGTAAGTAACTTAAGTGCGGTTAAAATGGTTGCCTCCTTGTATTCTCTAGCTTGCAAATTATGTATTTAATTGTGTTTTGTTACTTGTAAAGGCTTGTACTGTATCTGGTTAACTCTTTATATTCTCATATCACGTCTAAAGCCACGTTTAAAACGCGTCAGGCTGCCGCTTTGTTTACGGATTTAAATACGTTTGTGAGCTTGCAATCTACTGCCATTTGTCGTTGCTATGACCACCGTCAGCTGTTCCTACACACGTGTGGCAGTCAAGTTTCAAAATAGTTTAGCTTTTGCCACTGTGTGGATTAGTACTGAATGTGTGTCATGGTTAAGCGTAGAGCAATATGCTGCTGTTAAGCTGCATTGCTTTAATGCACTCCTGCATTGGGCTCACACATACACTCTGCACTCTGACTACTTCAACACTGTTGATAAGCCATGGTGTGCATTTCTCTCTGTCTCGCGCTTAACGCAGTGGACCAATCGCAACAGACTGGGTCATCAGACCAATCAGCGTAGATTAGCATCGAGCTAAGGAGAAGTTTGGGACAAATTAATTGCTGAATGAATCATATGTGAGTCGTTGGGATAATTAGGTAAAAATAAATTTGGGGGGCGCTAGCGAGTTCCACATGGAATAGACGTGTTTTTTGTGCTCTTCAGTTCTCGAAATTATTCTTTATTTTAACCAATTATTTTATTGTTTAATTTTGCTCATAATCGCCCTTTACGGTCACAGACGGCATGTTGAAACCCAAATCAAAAAAAGGAGACAAACCTGTGGAAGATGGAGGAGAACAAGATGCCTGTCAGTTAGATGACGCCCAGGTTGTTGCCAACTCTACAGATCCTGTTAATCTTGCTGACATTATGGAGGCCATTAAATCAATGAATGGCTTTATGAATGAAAAATTCGACTCTTTGGAATCTACGCTGTCTCAGACGTTGGCCACACTGTCTGAAGTAACTTCACGGGTAACGGAGCTCGAAAGAGCAAGTGCAGATTACGAGGGCCGTATCTCCGAACTTGAGGCTCATTGTCGCGATTGGTTCGATACATCCAAATCTTTCACATCTAAATTAGATGATCTTGAAGGCCGATAAGGTTAAGGATAGCAACATTTTGACTAATCCTAAGGACATTAATAATCGCTTTATGGAATTCTACATGGATATGTACAAGTCTAAGACTTCTGTTACCACCGAGGCTATTGTAGACTTTCTTCATTTACTTTCCCTTCCAAAATTAAGCAAAGACGATCAGAATATGTTGAATGCCAATATTACTATTCAAGATAATAGATGCTTTAAATGCCTTTCCTAATGGGAAGGATTCGAGACCTGATGGTTTTTGCATTGAATTTTATTAAAAAAAATATGCAGTAAAGATTGCACCTCTTAAGTTACGAATGTTTAATCACTTTCTTTCATAGGCAGAAATTTCCTCCATCTCTCTATTTTGCCAACATTTCTTTACTTCTTAAAAAGAGCAAGCATGAGACTAATGTGTCGTCTTTTCACCCAATTGCTCTTCCTAATTCTGATTTAAAAGTGTTTACCAAGATTTTAACAACTACATTAAAAAAATGTATCTCAACTATTATTCACCCTGATCAAGTCGGCTTTGTCCCTAATAGATTTTCCTTCTTCAATGTCAGACGTCTTCTAAATTTAATCTATTCCAAGTAAAAAATCTAACTCTAAATTGGCAATTGTTGCATTGAATGCAGAAAAGGCTTTTGATCTAGTTGAATGGAGGTATATCTTAGCCCTTATCAAAGAATTTAACTTAGGAGATTACATCATATTGATTACATCATAGCCCTTATTAACTTAGGTTATGTTACATCATAATGGGTGCATCAGTTTTAACTAATCTTGACAGATCACCACAATTTGAGTTACATAGAGGCACACGTCAGGGGTGTCCACTTTCTCCCCTGTTGTTTGCCAATCCTCTGGCAATTGCTATTAGACATCATACACAGATTTCACCCTTACATATTGGTCAGGTAGATCATGTTATATCTCTTTACGCTGATGATATTCTTTTGTATCTTTCAGATCCGGTGCATTCTGTTCCTCCCTTATTGGAGTTAATAAACTCTTTTAATTATATTTCAGGTTATTCCGTTAAATGGCAAAAAAAAGTGAATTTATGCCTATAAGCCATCATATAGATCCAGTGTTCTTGCAAAGTTTGCCATTTAAACTGGCTGCAGATAAGATAATGTACCTTGGTGTAGTTGTTCCTAAGAATTCAATTTTTCCAGGTTATTAGACAATTTAAAGCAGGACATAGAAAGATGGGGATCACTTGCCAAATCAATGATTGGCCTGATCAATGCAATTAAAATGGTGAGCCTACCAAGATTTTTATGTTTTTCAAAATGTACCTGTTCTTCTACCTAAATCATTCTTTAAATCAATTGACTCCATTATAATGCCTTTTATATGGGGTTTTAAAAAAGCTCGTATATCCAAGACTCACATGTTAAAACTGAGTCTGAGTTTACCCAACATTCGTTATTACTACTGGGCTACGAACTGCAGGATTTTAATGTACTGGCGGGATTTTTTTCCAAGTATGATTCGAGCAGACTCTCCTGCTTGGTTAGCGATAGAGCAAAGTGCTTTCCATTCTTTTCTTTCTGCATTACTCTTTTCAGCACCTCTCCTAAACAAAGATATTCCTATAAGTAATTTCATTCTTAATAACTCTATTAAAATATGGTATCAAATTAGAAAATTAAACAAGTTACCAAATACCTCCCCACTTACTCCTATTTGTTAAAATCATGCATTTAAACCCTCTCAGATAAAGTTTTTGAGCAATGGCAAGATAAAGGAGTTTCCAGTGTTAAAGATTTATACATTAGTAAAACATTTTGCCACCTTTTTACAACTCTGAGAAATTCAACCTCCCCCCTTCTCATTTTTTTAGGTATCTTCAGGTCAGAAACTATGTCTGCCTAAATATTCCAGATTTTGATGTTTTATCTTTAGAAAGCGAATTATTTGATTTATTTTTAAACTCTCCAAATGCTACGGGTCTAACATCTTTATTTGTTAATGCTTTTAAAAACAAAACAGATTTTTCGTCTCTTCATTTGAAAGTCGCTTGGGAAGAAGACTTAGGGATTTCAATATCTGAGACTGATTTTATCTGTTTATTCATGTTCTATAAATTCAAGACACCACGTTATTCAGTACAAAGTATTACACAGACTTCACTATTCTAAAACAAAACTTAATAAATTCTATCCCTCGGTTTTTCCCACATGTGACAAGTGTAAAGCCGCTGAAGGTACCTTAGCACATCTTTTTTGGTCCTGTGTTCAAATTCTGAAATTTTGGTTAGAAATATTTCAGTTTTTTGCTGACGTTTACGATTGTGCTTTACTTCCTGACCCAATAATCAACATTTTTGGCAGGTCAGATTTTCTGGAGACTCTTAACCGAAAGGTACGGTTACCTGTTCAGTATGGCATGATCATAGCTAAAAAAAGTTATCCTTTGTTTTTGGAAGAAAAATGTTAGGCCTCTTTTTTTTCTGAAAGGCTTCTTGGACTCACCTTTACTTTACATTTGGAAAGAATTACATATACCACCTCTGGGAACTCTGCGAAATTTGATAAAATGTGGGATCCAGTCTTTTTTTTCCTAAAACACCATAAAGACTAATAGTGTTGTTTAATTTCTGAAGAGTTGTAAGTTTTTTTTCTCTCTCTCTTTACATCCATTGCTGTGTCTTTTTGTAGGTCATATATGTCTTGTATGTTGCCATTTTCTCTTGTTTCATGCTTATTTTACATTTTGCACAGATTATTGTTTCATGATGGGTTTGTCTGTCTGTCCTTTGTTTTTCTGTCTGCAAAAATTATAATAAAAAAGTAATAATAATATTAAATAAATGCATATTATAACAATGACAGTGTTTTTTGACCTTGCATGCATATCTGCCTATTGTTGGAAACCCCCAAAACCAAAATATGACCCTTTTTAATGCATAATAAGGGCTGTTTAAAAATGTGTTATAATGTGGGCGATTTGACAAAAATTGCATATCACAATACAGAGTTATCTCATATTCTAATAACGACATTTATCATGATATAGTACAATTTCTGTAAATTCAATCAATTAATACATAATATTTATTGACCACACTGAAAAAAAATAATAATTAGATTTACAAAAAAAATTAAGGTAAGTGGTTGCAAACAATTTATTTGGGCTGAATTTAAACAAACTAATTAAGTTGAACATCACAAAATTTAATTGGTAAATATTGTTTGCAACAGTTTAGCAAAAATATTTTTTTCACTTCACATGTAAACACTATTTCAGAAATTTGCTTATCCATATGTGGATTTATTTTTAACTTTATATAGAACCTCAGGGCAAATGTTTAAAAAAATATTAAACAAATATGAATAAAATATAAAACACATTTCAAAAAATAGTGATTATAAGTTCAACATAAAAATAAAAAATAACACGTACTGTATAAACTGCAAAAATGTAAACTTTCTCACAATGCCATTACTCATGTTTCTGTCTACATCCCCATAATGATGTGTTATATTGTGCTCATATAAATTATGAACAAGTTTTACCATAAACAATGTATATTGTGACATGAATTAACGATAAAGCTTAATATGCTAGACTTTTTATTGACTTTTTATTTTGTCCATACTATATATATATATATCTGTATGTATGTATGTGTATATATATATATATATATATATATATATATATATATATATATATATATATATATATATATATATATATATATATATAAAAGTAAAATGCTATACAACACCTGAAATGTTTAGCTAATTTTTGCCCACATTTTTTGTGCTAGACTGCAGAAATGTTTAAAAAAACGTGTTGAGAAAATCTTCTCTCTTTTTAACAGAAATTGGGGAAAAAAATAAACAGGGGGGCTAATAATTCAGGAGGGCTAATAATTCTGACTTCAACTGTATATACAGTATATCGAACCATAGTGAATTAAGAATAGGAATTAAAATCAGAGTGCAAATTACAGGGGGGTTTGGGTGGTCTCACCCCCCAACATACATAACATAAATAACATAAATATACATTTGACCACCGCTATAACGGTTCAAACCGTTGTGAATGCATAATTGCGCCAATCAGTCCATTTGAAAACAACCTACAGTAACATCTGAAATAGCTAATCAGAGAATATTGTAGGTCAGAATACACTAAATATTCCTGAAAAGGCTGAAAATTTAAATAAGCTGTATTCATAAATTTGCATTTTTGACTCGTTATGTGACCTGGCTTTTTTATGTTGTTTTGACCTTAAAGTGCCAATTGGGTTTGTATTGTAAATGTTTTTTTATTTTTCAAATAATAAAAAAGGTAGAGGAGAGCGGGGACAAAAGCCACATGGGACAAAAGTAACAAAGCGATTTTCTTGAATCCCTGACAACATTTGCTTTTCAGGTTATAACAGCACATTCAGCATGCAACTCTTGATGGAGCTGCCATCTGATTTCGGGACCGTGTCCCGCAGTTAGAACCAAATTACTGTTTTTAAGTGCAAAAA
Source organism: Danio kyathit (assembly GCA_903798195.1). Taxonomy (NCBI): domain Eukaryota; kingdom Metazoa; phylum Chordata; class Actinopteri; order Cypriniformes; family Danionidae; genus Danio; species Danio kyathit. The sequence continues at coordinate 25,044,595 of LR812519.1, read as the reverse complement.
GTAAATTATGGCAGTGGTTCTTTTTTACTTATAAAAAGAGAGACAAAACTTGTAATGAGTCACAGTAATGATCAATCTACAGGTTATTTAGTGCAATAACACATCCTTAGGTTTGCAATGTTTTCAATTTAAATAGCAAGAGTTCCTGTAGAGACAAAAGTAACAGTTATTTATGTCCCACTGCTAATAGACAAACCTTATTTTTTACTTCCACATTAGAGTTTTCAGTGTCTTGATTCATATGTTTTATCGAATTAATGCATATTGCCAATAATAATAAAAAATATTCCAAAATTGTAGAACATTTTAACATTTTGCATTGTTGGGTTGCTTTTGAAACATTTGATCGAATTGAAAATTAAAATGGAAATGCTGTTTAATATTCTTTTGCAAAAACAAAGGACAAAATATGTTTGCAGTTATCATTAACAAGATCATAGTCAGATATATTTAAAATAAACAAGATTAACTCTGTAAGTCTACCAAATATTGTTGGGTTACTTTTGTTTAAAGTGAAGTTATATTGGAGTTGTTCTACATTAATACAAAATAACACCTGATTTTCATAGACCACTCTTTCGAATGAGTAACCACAGCAAACATATATTTCTGCTGAAAACATGATCTTTTTAAGATGTTACTTTCATCCCCGCTCTCCCCTTGTATTTTCCAGCTCGTTCCCTCATTTACTTTATCTTATTCTCTGCTTCCTATAAATTTACATTTAGAGAACATATTGATGTATTGAATACCCTTTAAATGATCAATTTAATTTATACTGTAGTCTTTAAAAGGCCTTAAAACGTTTACCTTGATAAAATAAGTCTTACCATGTTTCATTTCAAAATCTTGCATATATAAAGCATATTTCTGTGAACCTCTAAGATCTCTTAAGTTGTAAGATCTAATTTGTGAATGTGTCCATCACACTGAGTGAACAGAATATGAAACAGCACACCGAAACGGCTCTTTTTTTCGTGCGATGCCCTGCAGCGTCAGATCTGTTTAGTTAAGAAAAGACCCTTGGTTTTCTTAACAGAAGTGCCTGCGTATAAATAAAACTTCAGATGGGAAGGAACTTTCTTGGCTGCTTTCTTTGGCATTTTAAGAATTTTTACATGACAATGGAATAAAACCCTGAGCCATTTTAGCTCTGCTTCATTTGTTTTGATTCATACTGTGTGATGAAGCTAAAGGACTCTAATTTTACCAGCTTTTCTCCCTCCGCTTAACACAGTGTTCCCTCTGCGGATTTAAACCAATATTGGCTTGTTGGTCACTCAGTGCTCTTTCATCGCGTTCGTCTTTCATGGCATTATCGTTTTTCCCATCTGCATGCCCTCTTTGTCTTCTCTCCTCTTTTCCGCTCCAGCGTTTGGTGAACTGCTCTGTGTTATCCAGCCGATCATCCGTTCATCTATCCGTCTATCTGTCTGTTCATCCATCAATTACTCGTCCTGACAGCTGGAAGACAGACACCTGTGCTTTTCTTCGCATATGTGTGCTAATGTAGGTGTAGTAAAACAGAACTTGGATTTTACTTTGTATCTATTTTTGAAAGATCTTTTAAGGACACTAAAAAAATCTGTCATTTTACAGTTTTTTTGTGGCAGTTGGGGTGTAAGAAAAACAACGTAAAATAACGGTTGTTAAATTACAGACAATTGCCATAAAATAACAAATTGTAAATTACAGAAATTTACTGTTAATTAAAATTTAGGAATTTTTTTTTAATGTCCATTATTTTACGGTAAATGTCTGTGATTTAACGTCTGTTATTTTACAGTAAATGTCTGTGATTTTAACGTCCGTTATTTTGCAGTAAATGTCTGTAATTTAACGGCCGTTATTTTACAGTAAATGTCTGTGATTTAACATCTGTTATTTTACAGTAAATGTCTGTGATTTTAACGTCCGTTATTTTGCAGTAAATGTCTGTAATTTAACGGCCGTTATTTTACAGTAAATGTCTTTAATTTAACAGCCATTATTTTACAGTAAATGTCTGTGATTTAACGGTCATTATTTTACAGTAAATGTCTGTGATTTAACGGTCATTATTTTACAGTAAATGTCTGTGATTTAACGGCCATTATTTTACAGTAAATGTCTGTGATTTAACGGTCATTATTTTACAGTAAATGTCTGTGATTTAACGGTCATTATTTTACAGTAAATGTCTTTAATTTAACGGTCATTATTTTACAGTAAATGTCTGTGATTTAACGGTCATTATTTTACAGTAAATGTCTGTGATTTAACGGTCATTATTTTACAGTAAATGTCTGTGATTTAACGGGCATTATTTACAGTAAATATCTGTGATTTAACAGCCATTATTTTACAGTAAATGTCTGTGATTTTAACGTCCGTTATTTTACAGTAAATGTCTGTGATTTAACGGTCATTATTTTACAGTAAATGTCTGTGATTTAACGGCCGTTATTTTACAGTAAATGTCTGTGATTTAACGACCGTTATTTTACAGTAAAAGTCTGTGATTTAATGGTCGTTATTTTACAGTAAATGTCTTTAATTTAATGGCCGTTATTTTACAGTAAATGTCTGTGATTTAACGGTCGTTATTTTACAGTAAATGTCTTTAATTTAACGGTCGTTATTTTACAGTAAATGTCTGTGATTTAACGGCCCTTATTTTACAGTAAATGTCTGTGATTTAACGGTCATTATTTTACAGTAAATGTCTGTGATTTAACGGCCCTTATTTTACAGTAAATGTCTGTGATTTAACGGTCATTATTTTACAGTAAATGTCTGTGATTTAACGGCCGTTATTTTACAGTAAATGTCTGTAATTTAACGGCCGTTATTTTACAGTAAATTTCTGTAATTTAACGGCCGTTTTTTTTACAGTAAATGTCTTTAATTTAACGGCCGTTTTTTTTACAGTAAATGTCTTTAATTTAACGGCCGTTATTTTACAGTAAATGTCTGTGATTTAACGGACATTATTTTACAGTAAATGTCTGTGATTTAACGGACGTTATTTTACAGTAAATTTCTGTGATTTAACGGACGTTATTTTACAGTAAATTTCTGGGATTTAACGGTCGTTATTTTATGGTAAATATCTGTAATTTAACCGCCATTATTTTATGTTAAACGTCTAATTTAACAGCCATTGTTTTACGGTAAATGTTTGTAATTTAACGGCTGTTATTTTACTTTTTTTTTTTCCCAGTGTTGTGTCGGGAGGTGCACGCCTGCCTTAAAATGCATGCCCTATAAGATGTACATCTATTAACTTGATAAAAATAATAATAATAATAATGATAATAATAGAGTTATGACACTAATGAGAGTGACTGGGGTAAGTTTCATGAGTGGAACCTTTCCCTTACTGAAGATACATAAATACATAAATAAATAAATAAATAAATAAATAAATAAATAAATAAATAAATAAATAAATAGATTTTAAATACTAAAAATAATTAGACTGACTTTAAATACAATACCGATGAGATTAAATAAATTGTTTAATGTGTGGTTTGGTTTAAAACAGCAACAATGGTGTGTTCCATGTAGCCTAAATGTCTGATTAAAACCTACCAAAAAGCCAAATTTTAGGCTACACTATAGTAATGTTATTATTTTACATTTAATTGTAAACCTAGTGCATTTTAAAATGCGTTTCACTACTTGACGTTTTAATCAATTGTAGCCTTATATATATTAATATATACTTTATTTAAAATTGTATTAGATTATATTTAAACAAGAATATATAAAACATTTTATTGATGGTCCATTTGTTAAATTTAAGTTACATTGCATCTACATGCTAACTAATTCTCACTAGATTATAAGTAGACTGTTAGGTTGGGGTTAGGGTTAGTGTAAGTTGACATGTACTTGCAAAGTTTTTTATAGTCAGTTAAATGTCTGTTGAAGGAGCAGTATCAACAGATATTGAGCAGACAGTCTACTAATACTCAAATGGACCATCAAAATAAAATGTTACCAAACATTTTCTACTATAATAACTTTTATTATATTATATTATATTATATTATATTATATTATATTATATTATATTATATTATATTATATTATATTATATTATATTATATTATATTATATTGTGTTTCCAACCATATCTCACAATAAAACGTACCTAATTTGCATTTCAGAAAATGTGTGGCTAATTTGTGTTAATCCATATAATCTTACTCATATAAAATTTACACTATTTATAGAAAAGTGAGCATAAAGTGCAGCACATACACATAAGCATCACTGGAGCATGAACAGATGGAATGAAATGTACAAATTAGATTGCACAAATGAAAACACTTGCACGAGCTTGTATTGGTGCTTCTGTCCTCCATCTCGGTCTGATCCCTGAATTTCTGTCCCTCTTTTTAGCAGCTTTGATTTCATGGGCCTGATTATTTTTCTTCAGGTCCACTCAAGGATGAAGCCCAAGGAACCTAAGATTGTCTTCTTTTCAGCCCCATCACAATGAAAAGACCCCCGCCAAAGTACCACAAACCCAGAATCCCTCTTTCCTCCTTTCTCTCTCCCTGGTGCTTTCTGGGAAGCTGCTGCCATACAACTCACTTAAAGAAGGACTTAACGGGATAGTTCACCCAAAAGTGAAAATTTCCTCACCAAACGTTTATTCTGGTGAACACAAAAGAAAACATGTTTAAAAAAAGAAGAGTTTAAATGCAAAAAAAATTTGATATTTTCTTCTAAAATGAGAATTTTTCTCCAACTTCTGTGTTTAGGCTCAGTAATTTTACATTTATAGTGACAAATAAGTTCATTTCCTTTTAAGTAAAATAACTGAACATAAGCATAGGAGGCTGAGAAAAAAAATCCCCTTTTAGGAGAACATTTCAGACAGTATTTAGAGGTTTTTGCATCTGAACTCTTCAAATGTTGAAAACCATTTTTCAAGTTACTGAAAAAAATATTGGGTATCGACTTCCATAGTAGTAAAAAAAAACTAAAATAAAAATAGATGTCCAAGATTTTTCCATGCACACGGAAAAGCTGATAACTCACAAAAGTCAGTTAACTGAAATAAACGGTTATCCAGATTCATGTGACTCACAATGGTATAAGCCATGCTTACAAGACTTTATTAATAAATCAGTTTATTTGGTACTACTGACAGCAAAATGTAATAGTTTGCATATATAACTTTTACTATTTATGTCGGTTGTCATATATTACATAAAGCACAACTTTTTTTGTTAAATTCTTTGTCAAGAAAGCATCTATTCCAAAACATTTGCTCAGTCCGATGTGTGAAAATTCCCAGTCTCACACTAGGTGATTCGAAAATTGCAGTTTTGTGTCTCTAAGTAATCTTTGGGTAACACTTTAAAACAACATCGACTCATTCTGAAAACGTACCTCTATATACATTTCTGGAGACTGCAAATAATTTATCCAGAATTACGTATGCACTGTAAAAAATGAGGAGTAGGGTTTACTTGAAAAAAGCTTGGAAATATTTTTCACTCAGAAAAGGCTAGTAAATCTTCAAAGCTTTGCCAAGTAAAAGACTAACCATAATTATTAGTAAATTTAATTAGAAATGTTAAGTGAAGTTTACTTGGGAAATTCTAAGTAGATTTTATTAACTTTTTGTTTGTAAAATTTACTTAAGTTGTACATTTAAATATATTGCTATTTTTAGATTTATTTTTATCCAATATTCCCAGTTATCTTTTTTAGTTATCCTGAGTAAACTTTACTTCAAACTTTTGAATGAAATTTCATCACCATATTTTATTTAACATTTTGAAGTAAAGTTACTCGGGATAACTAAAAAAGATAACTGGGAATATTGGATAAAAATAAATCTAAAAATAGCAATATATTTAAATGTTTATTTAACTGTTTCTTAATTAAAAACACTACCAGACATTTTCATTCAGTACTTTAATTTGAATTAAACTTCTCAATAAACAAATTTAAAAAGTCCTTTCAGAGAGAATGATGGGTCATCTATGTTGGCATCTTCCTCTTCTGTAGTACTGCCCAGTACAATGATCTTCACAACGATTCTGTCAAATACACAAATAAGTGCAAAGTGATTAAAATACTGTAAAGTTAGTTGCAATGTTATCAGTGTTACCTCTTGCTTTATGATATAATAGACTGTATTGATGTTAGAGACCTGTGCTCTGTTGCATAAAGTGATTAAAGTTTTTAAAAGTTAACCAAAATTAAAAAAATTGGGGGATAAAAATACTAACATGTTTTTAACACTTAAAGAACCTCACATATCCAAAGTAAAAACTAATTTAGACATTTTTAATGTACCTGGGAGTCTTCAATGAGCTCCTGAGATGATTCTCCCAGGTCGGAAAGCAAGCAGTGGATCACGGCATCTCACTTGTCCTCAACTTGCTGATTAAAACAAAAGTAAACTTTAGTGGTCATCAACCAGTAACAGTGTAAATCTCCATCTACATATAACTGCATATCTAATAAGTCAGGATGCAGCTGGAAATTGGATGTGCAATATATATATTTACCTGGTAAATGTAGTCCAGTTTTTGCAGAAAGGCTGGCTACAGGGAGGTTGTGGTTATGCTTTTGTTCTCATTACTGATCTAAGATAAATGAAATAAAATGTAACACATTTACCATTTAGTAGTCAAATCAACTATTTGTGCCAACCACACACGCACACACACACACACACACACACACACACACACACACACACACACACACACACACACACACACACACACACACACACACACACACACATGTTGAATACATTAGTATATCTATAAATGTGCTATCCAACTTACCTTGCATGAGCTTGAATGGTGAGAGAAATCTGTTAAACATATTAGAAATGTTAATGTCAGAAAATTAAATAAACGTACAATGATATTACTGATTTAAAATTTGATCAGGTAATTTATTTTGGACTCTTCAATTATCAGCAATAAATGTTCACATGTATAGAGGCTGCCTGAACATACTCAGTAATGTTACTAGAATATATATCACTGTAGTTTAATAAGGAGTATATTTGCATATGTTAATGTGGATGGATTAATTAATACGTCTTTAAACATCATGTTTTGGCCTCTCAGGGCTCAGGTAACTCTTCTGAGGCTGTCCAATCTAAGATAACTCGAATTTATAGTGCAGACAGCAGGGAGGGTAACTTTAATGTTCGGTTAACTATGTCCTTATTGCAATTTACCGATATGCTTGGACACTCGTATTAGTAAAAAAAATCATCTTAAAGTTCACTGTAGATTATACTTTTCCGTAGATTATATTTAGAATGCAGCTCAGTTGTTTTAGACACAGATGTTGTTTGCTAATATGCTTATGCTAATCCGAGCTTTAGCTAACTCACTCAAATAACACTTCAGGCATTCTCTTTAACCACCAAAACTGCAGACAGGAGCTCTATACCTTTCTGCAAACGAATCCAAATTGATCAATAAACAAATAATGTAACTTACCTTGTAAATATCACATCAGTCTGTGTGAGGAAATGTTCGGCTGCTCTCATCTGCTCCACCCGTGCCAAGTTTGAATCAGAGAGCATGCGCATAGACTTACTGACTTTGTGAAGTAAATTTTACTCGCGTATGTCTTTTTTTGCATTATTACAAAACACTAAGTAAATATTACTTGGGTATATCCATTTCAATTTACTATTGTTTTTTAAGCACAATAAATTAAAAAGAAATATTAAGTAGCTTATTGAATTAAACGTGACATTTTGAAGTAAAAAGACAAAATATGATTATTTGTAAAATGTACTTGAATTATGCTCTCTTTATTTACAAGCCCCAAAAATCATTTTTTACAGTGTGGCTGCATTTCTTCTTTAAAACGAACACTATGGGCGGTATGACGCTGTTCCTTTTCGCGCTTACCAGCTGACCGCTTGCCTCAATCGGGTCAATGGGTGCTTTTGAAAACACTATTGGTTGGGTTTAGGGAAGGAGGAGGGTAGGTCAGTCGATCGGTCAGTCAGTCAGTCGACAGCAGCCTCTGGTGGATATATGCAAGAAAAGTAGGCGCAAATGGCACTCGCGAGAGAAATTTGAGATCTGAAAAAGCGTACACAGCAACCTGTGGTGAACTCGCTAAAACAAAAACTGCATAAAAACGTAGCTGCTAGGATGTATTTAGCGCTCTCCAGAAATATATATAGAGGTACCTTTTCAGAATGAGCCTGGGTTACTTTAAAATAATGGTGCATTAGTTTAGTGTTTCCCAACCCTGTTCCTGAAGGCACACCAACAGTACACATTTTCAACACAATCTCACGGCTAATCGTAGCTTTTTGATTTAGTGGCCAATTCATATGAATTCGTACAATCTTATTTGTACAATTTAGTACGATGTGCTTATCCTCCAATGATGGTTGGGTTTAGCGGTGGAGTTGGGTGCCACACATTCTTTTTAAAATTGTACATTTCCGTACAACTGAACTTCGCATTCATACAAATTAGCCACTAAACTGACAAACCGTAAAATAGTTACGTTTCCTCGTGAGATCAGGCTGACATTTCCAACCTATCCCTAATCAAACATCCAAAATATGTACTGTTGGTGTGCCTCCAGGAACAGGGTTGGGAAACATATATATCAAGCTATCTCTAAAAACAATAATGTTTGCATGTGTATTTAGGGACATTTTGTCTTGAAAGTATTCCATTAAAAGCTGCCACTAAGCCTATTTTTGATCGTTTCCACTTCCTGAATAATAACAATAATAAGCATGTGACTTGCTCCAAGTGATGTCACTTCCTCTGGCAAGAAACTCTGGAAGAGGAGATTAAGATGCATTATTCACTCATTCATTCATTTTCCTTCAACTTAGTCCTTTTATACATCAGGGGTTGCCACAGCGGAATGAACCACCAACTTAGCCAGCATATGTTTTACACAGCAGATGCCTTTCCAGCTGCAACCCAGTATTGGGAAACACCCATATACACTCATTCACACACATACACGACAGCCAATTTAGTTATTCAATTCGCCTATGCCGCATGTCTTTGGACTGTGGGGGAAACCGGAGCAGCCGGAGGAAACCCACACAAACACAGGGAAAACATGCAAACTCCATACAGAAATGCTAACTGGTCCAGCCGGGACTTGAACCAGCAACCTTCTTGCTGTGAGGCGACTGTGCTAACCACTGAGCCACTGTGCCACCCCTCAATGAAATAATTAGTTTGTTTTATATTATAATATAATATATTTGTTGCACTATATTTGTATGTTATTCTAGTTTAAGTATATACATGAAAAAGGCTTGAAATAAACCAGCAATTCTGGAATGAGTTTTATGCTAAAGTCATATTCTGATAAAGGAAAACTCTATAACACACATATAACCACACAGATTGTTTACCGATTAAGTATAATTGGGTTAAGAGTGTGCATTTAAACGCACTTATTCTACTTACAGAACTTGTGGGTGAATAAATATTGACAGTTTAAATGAACTGTCCCTTTAAAGGTGATAGGAGGGATTCATATGTCCGGTGTCATCTGTCTGGACACATTTGCACCTGTTTTGTACCAATATTTCATACAGTTTGTCCCTGCAGAGATGCTCAAAGTAGGGCCCGCAAGCCAAAGTTAGCCCATTGTAACCTTTGATTTGGCCCATCATCCCATCTGAGAATGATAGAGAGGGTTGGAGCAATGTCTTTAAAAGAGTCATTTCTGATTTGACGAAACGTTTGTTTGTTTGTTTGTTTGTTTGTTTGTTTGTTTGTTTGATTTCACTACAAAAAGCAAATTGAAATTAAAGGTGCAGTATGTAAGTTTGACACCCAGTGGTTGAACTAGGTATTGCAGTCCTGAATCATAATAAAGGTACGCCGGGTTGCCAGTTTGAGTGATTTTAAACCGTGTTCTAAATAAAAGCAACGACACGCGATTGAGGGAATATTCTCCATATTAAAATGAGTTTTGGTTCTAACCAACACCTCGAATTGATTTATTAGAAGCGGCTTCTATTTCTCACAGCTGAACAACAGAAACCTATGACAGATCACCTCAGGTAAGCCTCGTGTGCTTTATTCAGTGCTAAATGCTAACAATGCGAGTTTGAACGCATTTTACATGACGTGTATTACCATATACTGAAAGCAGAAAGTTCACTTCACCTTTAATGATGTTAAAGTGGGTTAACATGTATTAAATAGATTCTAAACCTTACCGTTTTGTGAGTGAGTGCATATTCTGTGCTTCTGAAAGGCTGTATTTAAATTTCTGCCGTGTTTTGTGGTGCAAACAGCCAAATGGCTCATCACTCATAACAATCTCGTCACAGCGTGTTGTTAGGACACGCGATGTAACCTGCTCACGTTCTTAATATTTATGTCATTTGCTAATTACTGTCATGTGGAACTGAATCTGTCTCATTTTGACATCTGATACTTCCCACTACACTGTAGCATTTCGCTCATGGACGCATGCTTTCAGAGTCTTTCTGAATGAACGAATGAATGAATGAAATATGCTGTTTTCCAACAAGGCAACCCGGGGTGCTGAATTATAATTGGTTAAACTGGCATGTGCATGTGAAAATTACCTAAACAAAGACATCGTTCCGGCACGGAAAAAAACATTTTCAAAGCAGAATATCTGACTTCAGCATTGTTTGTCAGTTAAACAAGTATGTTCAATTGGGATGTTTCTTAAATATCTGCACACATATTATTGTATTTTTATGCTTTAGAAGAGTCAAAAACTTACATACAGCACCTTTAAATGTTTCAGTTAATGTAAATAATCTGAGTTTTTAAAATGAGTTTCAAAAACTAGTGTAACTCTATTCTGTTATAAATGAGATTTTTTTTGTTTTGTTTTTACTGTAATAAGTTCTGTATTAGTTTATATCAAGCGGCAACCTCCCACTCTACCTCATGAAGCAAATACTGAAGTAACTGAAACTGCAATTCATTGAAATTCCGCTAGTCCTGGTTCCACAATAGAGCAGATTTCTATTGAGCCCAATGTTAAAAAGGCCAACTTTACAGCAGAATAAAAGGTGTTTACAGCCTGGTACAAAGAATGATTTTGGTTCATATAGCTAATGTAACCCTTCATGACAACTGTGAGGGTGTGAATTGTTTTTATTACTCATCCGTTTCGTTTATATTAAGTTATATGAAGTCTGGATAATTAAAGACAAGGCCACTTGAGTGACAGCTAGGTCTTGCTGTTCACCGTCATGTCACTTCACCTCAGCTGATTCAGGCTAATTAGCCCCTGAACTCGGCATATACATCATATTTTGTCTTCACAAACCATTCACGTGGTCTCCATTTCCAGGGGAGTGAAATCATATACTTTTATCATCTCTATAAATGTATTTGTTTTATTTAGGATCATTTATCATTTATATTTTTCTTTCTCCCAAAGAAAAGCCCATCTAAGCAAAATGCTAGCAGGTGTCTGTAGCTCCACTCACGCTCCGCCTCTTTGCCCTTGTTTGGTATCCCCCAGTCGGTGCGATGACACGCGAACAAAATGTCGACGGTTGGCCACGCCTACTTGTAGCTTTTTTTACGTTCTTCAGAAACGTGTTTGACGTCACCGATACTACGTATATATCTTATACAATCTATGGTTAATATAAAGCAATGTTTTTTACTTATTTTTAAATATTATTAAATGAATTAGGAAATTACCCATGCCAACTATATTTACCTTCGGCCCACTAGCCTTAATAAAGTTTGTATTTTGGCCCTTCACAAGAAAAAGTTTGGTCACCCCTGCTTTAGTGAAATCATGACTCTCTCGGTCTCTCAGGTGTCTTTGTAGGAGAGATTTGGGGATATTGGTTTCTGGCTGTACTTTTGGGTGTGAAAAGCGTGCGGGACGGGGGGGTGGAGAGGGGCGGGGATCTCTTCTTCTATGCCATTGTGGAAGCCAAAGAAAGTAAACCCTCTACAGTTAAAGAGGGAGGAACACAAGTGCCAACATCTCAGAAACAATCAGCGTCATGGCTGACTGGAACCTGGTAAAATTATATGCGATGTGGGCCGAGGGCTTTTATTTTCCACCATGGTGGCCGTCTTTCCGCTAAGCTAATCCTGACCACAGTGAACAACCGTCTGTCTGATTTGCTTAAGTCAAATATGGAAATGACATATATTGTGTGGGTTGATTCACATATCAGCAGTGGTGTAAAGTAACAAATAACAAATACTCAAACTACTGTAACTGAGTAGTTTTTCTCAAAAATTGTAATTTAGTAAGTCGTTTTTAAAATGTGTACTTTTGTTTTCCCTTGAGTACATTTTTAGTGCTGTCTCTGTAATTTTACTCTACTACTTTCCTTTAACCTGCCGTCACTGCTTTAATTTTCGTGTCTATGGGGATTAGAAAAATCAGTCCTGAGATTCATGTCCAATAAAATCACATCATAATGAACTACTTCAAGACGATTTATAATTGCAGCAAACTGTTTGAAAGCGTTAAAAGTGTCCAAGAAGATGTCCAAAATCTTTACACTCATTGACCCAGAGACTGTTTAGATGTGTCACTAATGAGAAGATGACGGATGTTTACTGTAGGATGACCGAATTGACGTTGTACCCCAATGTCGTGGAGACGTTGCATTTTGTTTCGAAATGAAAATAGGGTTGACGCCAGAACCCAACGTCAGGCTGACGTCAGTGTCCAACATACAACCTAAAATCAACCAAATATCAAATAACGTCTAATGATGTTACAGCTTGACATTGTGTGGACGCTACCACTAAGACGTCTATCAGATGTTGGATTTTGGTCACTTAACATCACAACCTAAATCTAACCTAATATTAACATCTTATGGCATTGTGTGCCTGCTGGGCAATAACTAAATGCACTGCAGAATGTTACGTTGAGTATTTTTTAAAGAGCTACTTTTTACTCATACTTTGAGTAATATTTACAACAGATACTTTTACTCTACTTGCTCTACACTGTAAAAAAAAAACCTAATTTTACAGAAAATATCTCTAAATTTTTTACAGTAATTTTTTGTCATTTCAAATTATATTCAAAACTTGGTAAAATGACAAACAATCTCTCTAAATTAACAGTTTGACTTTCATTTTAGGTACTTAATCATTAAAGACAAATTACTGACATTTTTGTTTTTTATACAGGGAAATTACACTATTATTTATACAGTATTTTTTCTGTTATTTTAAATTATATTCAAAAGTCCGTAAAAATTACAAACAATATCTGTAAATTAACAGCTTGACTGTTATTTTATGTACTATACAATTAATGACAAATTACAGCAATTTGTCTGTTTTATACAATTAAATTGCCGTATTATTTACACACTGTTTTTTCCTGTTTTTTTGAAGTACATTTAAAATTGCGTAAAATTAAAGTAATAAATTGTAATTGTAAAAAAAAAAAAAAATCGTAAAAAAAAGGTAAATGACTGGCAGCTACGGCTGCCAAACAAAAACCATAAAATTACGGTAAAATTTCTTTTGTTGAAATAAAGTGCAAAAATAATAAATCTACAGATATTTTCATTAAAATGTTTACAGAAAAACACTGTTATTTTACAAACTTCTCCTAGATTATTATGATCAAATACGTTCAATAAAGTTACAAAATAAAAGTTTTACAGAGAAACACTGTTATTTTACAAACTTTTCCTAGATTATTACAATCAAATCCATTTAATAAAGTTACACAATAAAAGTTTTACAAAGAAACACTGTTATTTTACAAACTTTTCCTAGATTATTATGGTCAAATCCATTTAATAAAGTTACACAATAAGAGTTTTACAGAGAAACACTTTTATTTTACAGACTTTTCCTAGATTATTATGATCAAATCCACTTAATAAAGTTACACAATAAGAGTTTTACAGAGAAACACTATTATTTTACAAACTTTTCATAGATTATGATCGAAAACCATCAATAAAGTGACTGCACTAAAAGTTTAAGAGAAAACAATGTTATTTAAAAGAATTTTCCCTAAATCATTATGATTAAACACCTTTAATAAAATGCCAAGACATGCGCAAGGTCGTAAATTAACAGTTTTATTTTGGATCATAAAAGTCTGGAAAAAACAAGATACAAGATACAACTGGTTAAAATTCTCACAACTTTAAAATTACAGTGGTTACATTTTATTGAATAGTATTTATGTAAAACATGTTGAGGTTCAAGTTATATGGAATGACTCAGTTCCAAATCTTAAATGAAACTGTAATGTGAATGGGACACTGACAAAGGAGTGCGGATCCAAATGCAAGTTTATTACACAGAGATGGTCAGGCAAGCAACAGTCAACAGAGGAGCAAACAGATGTATGCAGGGAATCCAGAGTCATGGTCAAATAACAGGCAAATGGTCAGTCCCAGCAGCAACAACATAAACAATTAACAAACAAAGCAAGATAAACACGTCATAATGTTCACAGTAACAGTATAACAAGCCTTAGCAATTAGTGCGTGCGTCTGTGCTGCTTTTAAAGTCCATGTAATCAGTTCATAACGATCCTCCGACTGTGTGTGTGTGTGCAAATAGTGGGTGTGAAACAGTGAAAATCAAGTAGCTGTATACGTTTTCAGTATATCTTAAGTTTATCATAATCCTATAGTCTGAGAATTTCATGAAACTGTTGTGCTGTTTACTGTAGTAGTATAAATGTTCCTGTCACAATCATCAGCAATTTAATCCTTGTAGATCGCTGGTAAACACGCAGATCACCATAGAACTACAAATCCGCCATTATATGGACTACAGATCCAGTCATGCAATGCTCACATGCACCTGTTCCAGATTCCACTGATTGCGCACACACACACAGTCGGAGGGTCGTTATGAACTGATTACATGGACTTTAAAAGCAGCACAGACGCACGCACTAGTTGCTAAGGCTTGTTATACTGTTACTGTGAACATTATGACGTGTTTCTCTTGCTTTGCTTGTTAATTGTTGTTGTTGTTGTTGCTGCTGGGACTGACCATTTGCCTGTTATTTGACCATGACTCTGGATTCCCTGCATACATCTGTTTGCTCCTCTGTTGACTGTTGCTTGCCTGACCATCTCTGTGTAATAAACTTGCATTTGGATCCGCACTCCTTTGTCAGTGTCCCATTCACATTACAGTTTCATTTAAGATTTGGAACTGAGTCATTCCATATAACTTAAATCTCAACATGTTTTACATAAATACTATTCAATAAAATGTAACCACTGTAATTTTAAAGTTGTGAGAATTTTAATCAGTTGTATCTTGTTTTTTCCAGACTTTTTTGATCCAAAATAAAACCGTTAATTTACGACCTTGCGCATGTCTTGGAATTTTATTAAAGGTGTTTAATCATAATGATTTAGGGAAAATTCTTTTAAATAACATTGTTTTCTCTTAAACTTTTAGTGCAGTCACTTTATTGATGGTGTTCGATCATAATAATCTATGAAAAGTTTGTAAAATAACAGTGTTTTTCTGTAAAACTCTTTATTGTGTAACTTTATTAAATGGATTTGATCATAAAAATCTAGGAAAAGTCTGTAAAATAATAGTGTTTCTCTGTAAAACTCTCTTATTGTGTAACTTTATTAAATGGATTTGATCATAAAAATCTAGGAAAAGTCTGTAAAATAACAGTGTTTCTCTGTAAAACTCTTATTTTGTAACTTTATTGAACGTATTTGATCATAATAATCTACGAGAAGTCTGTAAATTAACAGTGTTTCTCTGTAAACATTTTAATGAAAATATCTGTAGATTTATTATTTTTGCACTTTATTTCAACAAAAGAAATTTTACCGTAATTTTATGGTTTTTGTTTGGCAGCCGTAGCTGCCACTCATTTACCTTTTTTTTACGATTTTTTTTTTTACAGTGTACATTTTTAGTCAAGTAATGGTACTTTTACTCAAGTAGGACTTTTCAGTACTCTTTCCACCACTGCATATCAGATATATAAGAGTACTGTGTGTAATACGGCTCCATCATATGTAGCTGTACTCCATTGCATTACTTACTGCTAATGTTCCTGACCCCAGATTAATAAAGTAGATTTATAAAGGGACTAAGCCGAAAAGAGAATGAATAAATGAATTCTAAGGAGTTTTTTTTTAAAGAAAATAATAATTTCTGCATGAAATTATGCATCAGATTTTCAGCTGAACACATTATTTTATATTTATTATTTATATATATATAGTTTTAAAAAATGATATGTTTCATGTGCATCAGATAAGATTTTAGACAGATTTGTAAGGAATCATGTGAGCTCTAAAATCTTTGTTTTCCCATCAAAGAAATGTATGTATAAAACTAAAGAAAGATAAAGAAAAACACTCCGGTTACAAAGGTAACCCTCATTCCCCGAAGGGGGGAACGGAAATGCTATGTGGAAACTTCCACTATGGGGATTTCGTCAGAATCCAATCTTCTGAAAGAGTATATGAACGGGCCATGAAATGAAATGCCAATGAGTTGGCAGCGTCAGCATGCACAGCTGGCACTACTTTCACGCCCAACAGCTAAGGGGCAATCATTGTGGAACACAGCATTTCCGTTCCCCCCCTCAGGGAACGAGGGTTACCTTTGTAACCAGAGCATTCCCCTTCGGGAGGGGAACTTCAATGCTATGTGGAAACTTCCACTATGGGGAAATGTATGGAAAATGCCACAATGATTAAACCTTACCTTGCCCCCGATGAGAGGTTATGTCAAGCCAAGAGCGATATAAGCCAAGCCTATACCCAGAATGCGGGCTGACCAGCGGGCATGCCAACAATGTAATGGGCCAACACCTGACTTCTCCGCTGAGTCAGATGCTGGGGGCCTCGGAGGAACTCTGCAGGGTTCACCAAGTGGGGAACTCAACTAACAATGAAAGAAAGCGTACATATCTCTGTTTCAGAGAGAAAGGCGCAGTAAGCGTTTTACAACACCTTAACCAAATTTTTTACTCAATCACCAAGGTTTCCTAACACCCTTGTGGAAACCGGCTCCACTCGCATATTATAGAACCTTGCAAATGTGTTAGGTGTCACCCAGCCCGCAGCTCTACAGATGTCTGTTAGAGAGGTGCCGCGTTCACGCGCCCAAGAGAATGCGATGCTTCGAGTGAAGTGCGCTCTAAGTCCTGAGGGACACGGCTCGCCCTGGCTTTGGTAAGCGAGGGAGATGGCATTCACTATCCAGTGGGCCAACCTCTGTTTCGATACGGCACTTCCCTTCTGCCAACCACCATAACAGACAAAAAGCTGCTCAGAGGATCTAAAGCTCTGAGTGCGGTCCACATAAACTAGCAAAGCGCGAACAGGACACAGTAATGAAAGGGCAGGGTCTGCCTTCTCCATGGGCAGCGCTTGCAGGCTCACTACCTGGTCCTTAAACGGTGTGGTAGGAACCTTGGGCACATATCCAGGCCGGGGTCTCAGGACAACTTGAGAGTAGAATTCCAGGCACGAATCACTGACCGAAAATGCCTCCATGTCCCCGACCCTCTTAATTGATAAAACGCGAGCAGCAGAACTGTCTCCAGGGACAGAGATCTCAAAGATACCGAGTCAAGTAGTTTGAATGGATCTCCGCGCATGCTCGTAAGCACTACAGCGAGACCCTAAGAGGGCATGAAAGTGGGGCTGGGTGGATTTAATCGCCTCACACCTCTGAGCAACCAGATGATGAGGTAATGCCATCCCACGGTGCTGCCAGCCACCGTGTCATGGTGAGCGGAGATGGCAGCCACGTAAACTTTCAGTGTGGAGGTCGACAGCCTGTGCTCCAAGCTATCCTGATAGAAAGAAAGCAATACGATGAACTGGCAAGTTCGGGGGTCTTCTCAGTGAGAAGCGCACCATTTTAGTGAATAGACTCCAATTCAGGGCGTAGGCGTGTCTCGTAGAGGAAACTCTAGCCTGAGTGATGGTATTAACCACCGCCATCGGTAGGTTACCTAAGTCTTCCTCGCTGCGTCTAGGGACCACATGTGGAGGTTCCAATAGATCTGGGCGAGGGTGCCAGATGGTGCCCTATCCCTGAGAGAGGAGGTCCTCTCTCAAAGGGATCTGCCAGGGAGGGGCCATCCCGAGGAGGGAGAGTTCTGATATCCAGGTCCGGTTGGGCCAGGAAGGCGAAACTAGCAAGACCTGCTCCTCGTCCTCCCTGACCTTGCACAGTAACTGCGCGAGCAGGCTCACTGGGGGAAACGCATATTTGCACATTCCCCGAGGCCAGCTGTGGGCCAGTGCATCTGTGCTGAGGGAGCCCTCGGTCAGGGAAAAGAACCACTGGCAATGAGCGTTCTCGGGAGAAGCAAACAGGTTGATCTGGGCTTCCCCGAAGTGCGCCCATATCAGCTGGACAGACTCGGGGTAAGATTTCAGGGGGACCACTATATTCCTGTCGAACTCTCTCAGACAGTTCAGCATCAGCTCAACTGGTCATGGTGACCGAGTCCAGCTCCAACCCGAGAAAAAAGATCCTCTGCATGGGGGCGAGCTTGCTCTTTTCTCGGTTGACCTGAAACCCCAATAGGTTGAGGTGCCGGAGCACCCTGTCTTTGTGCATAAACAATTGCTCTTGTGAGTGAGCTAAAATCAGCCAGTCATCGAGATAATTGAGTATGCGGATGCCCGCAAGCCGAAGGGGCGCTAGGGCACCCTCCGCGAGCTTGGTGAAAACCTGCGGAGACAGAGAGAGCCCGAAGGGGAGGACTTTGTATTGCCAGACTCGGCCTTCGAACTCAAACAGCAGAAACTGACGATGGCGTGGAAGTATGGAGACATGGAAGTACGCGTCCTTCAGGTCTATTGCTGCAAACCAATCCTAAGGACGAATGCATTTGAGTATTTGCTTCTGCGTGAGCATTTTGAACGGCAGGTTGTAAAGACAGCTGTTCAAAACGCGCAGATCTAGGATTGGCCGTAGCCCACCGCTCTTTTTGGGTACGATGAAGTACGGGCTGTAAAACCCGCTCTCCATCTTGGCTGGAGAACAAAAATCTTGCAGAAACCTTTTGCAAGATAGGGGTGGACACAGGGCTGACCCTGGTGAAATACACACCCGTGAACTTGGGGAGCCGTTGCGCGAATTGAATCGCATAGCCGAGTCTGATCATGCGTATGAGCCACCGCGACGGGCTGGCCCACGTTAACCAGGCAGGCAGAGCCCTCGCTAATTGCTTCATTGCTTCGATCGCTGACGTACCAGCAATAACGCAGCGTGGAGTGGGAGGGCTGATCCGGGGAGCGCTGGGGTCCCACAGAGGAGCAGGAGGCGCACCCAAGCTCTGGAGGATGGGCTGGAAGTGTGAGATAAGGGAGACTGTCCTCCCACACCTCGCGAGCCACTGGCGTAAGGCACCGACCCTGTGAGCTGGAAGGCATAGCCTCCCATACTGGCAGTGTTCGGGCTGTCACATCCGGGTAAGCGGAAAAGTTCTCTTTAATTAAAATTTAGGTGGCATTGAAAAACGCCATTGGTTGTGGGGCCCGGCCCTCCGCCAGGGAAAGAGCAAGTTCCCTCTTCTGTGGATGGCCTGTCTCAGGGACGCTCTCAGTCCATTTACCAGACTTAGCGGCGCTCTGGGGCAGTCTGCGAGGTGCTCGACGCTGCCGCTTGGCCGGAGGCGGGGGCGGGGGCAAGCTCTCGTAGGTGAGCGCCCTCAGCAAGGAGCAGTGGATGTGGATAGCTCGGCGGGAGGAGCGGCCTTATGTTCCCGTCGATAGATGACATTGCCCATCGCGTCCGACTGCTCCTTCACCGCCGTGAATTCCTGGGTGAACTCACCAAACAGGCCAGCCTGCGATATGGGTGAGTTAAGAAAGTGGACTTTGTCAACATCGCGCATATCTGCCAGGTTTAGCCAGAGGTGGCACTCCTGGACCACTAATGGCCATCATCCTTCCCAGTGCACACGCAGCGAACTTAGTGGACCGAAGAACAGAGTCTGTTGTGGTGCAGAGCTCATGAAACAAGCCTGGGTTGGAACCATCCTCGTGCAGCCTGGCCATCGCCAGAGGAGCGGGAGGTCCGCGAGCCCGGGGGCAGCGGATTTTCTCCCACTGGAACCCTCAGACCTGCCCAGGTGCAAGCCGCATTGCGGGGGACAACTGGGTTGGGTCGCTCTTTTACAAGAGCGAGCCACGATTTTAACTGCGCTATAGACATGCCATCACAGTGATGGCATGGACTGCCCGCGAGCACCGCATTAACATGCTGGACCCCCAGACATGAAACGCTCGTGCCCATCATCCGGGAACAGGGAACCACCGCATCCAGAAACGCACAGTCGGAGCGACGTCTTGAAAAAAACACGCTGCACAACCGTGTTGCTCTTTTAGGAAAAATGCAACAGTACAAACCGCTCTGGAGGACCAGACCCAAAGAACGCCAGGCAAGGGAGAAACCCAGCTCGACCGTCTGCCGCCGCATATCACACACTCTGGACCGGGAGACCGCTTCGTTGAAAGGATCTGAAGCGAAAAGGATGCCTCAGCTTGGCACGCGCTGCACTTATATTTCCAAGTTGATTGTAAGTAGCGCCAGCTGTGCTTGCTGATGCTGCCAACTCATTGGCATTTCATTGGCCCGTTTATATATTCTTTCAGATGAATGAATTCTGACGAAATCCACTTAGTGGAAGTTTCCACATAGCATTGAAGTTCCCCTCCCTAAGGAGAAAGGTTATTTTGAATGATAAAATAACAGTACACTGTAATCAATTATCCAGTTTTACTTAAAGTAAGTGAATAAACCTGTTGCTTTTAAAAATAACTAGTTGAGTTTACTTTAAAAAAGTGTGTAAACTCTTTACCTTATTTTTTAAAGTAAATGAACTATGTGCATAAGTATTAAAACTTAAGTTAAATTAACTTAACGTATCTAAGTTACAATGGGTTTTTTATGTAAAAAAAGTGTTGGGCAATGATTAATTGCACCCAAAATAAAAGTTTATTTTGTACATTTAAATTCATAATTTATATATAAGGTCAACATTTGAAGTGAATCGAAACCTTTCATCAAACTTGTCCTAAAGCTATTGAACAACACTTTTGTCTTTAGACTGCTGTCCAGATATTGTGTTAAAAAAAACAACCAATTTTTTTCTCGACTTTGCAGTGTGTGTCTAGTGCTAAAGAAAATAGCAACCTTCCAGAATGCTCTACAATGATATAATTAATAATAATTAATCACATCCAACATTAAAAAATGTATTTACATAGTATATGTGGTACTTTATAAATTTATATATATATATATATATATATATATATATATATATATATATATATATATATATATATATATATATATATATATATATATATATATCAATTCTTTTGGAATGAACATAATTGGTCCAAAGTTTTATAAGAAGCTGTGGAAATATTTGCTTTATGTTTTGCTGCTAAAATAGGATTGCCAAGTTGCTAAACTTAAGGATCCACACTAGGCATGGGACGATAACCGGTTTCAAGGTTTACCGCAGTTTGAAAAAGTCAAGGTTTTAAAACCGCAAAGGTTTTTCTGTTATACCGTTCCTAAGGTATATGTAAAGGTTTTTTTATGTGTTGTAAAGAAATCTGTGTTTTGTAAACTAATTAACTCAGCAGAAGTCAATGATTTATTTTAATTATTTAGCCTGACACGTTTACTGTTCCAAAGTATTATAAATGTGAATTGTAAATTGATAAATTGTAAAGTAAATACTATATATTGGGTTTAATGTGGAAAAAGTGTGTTGTTTTTATTAAGACATTTAAAAAGAACTTACTTTAGAGCAGTAATCACAATACCGTGATACTGTGAAACCGTGATATTTTTATTTAAGGTTATCATACCATCACAAGCTCACACCAGCCCATGCCTAATCCACATTCTTTCACAACTTTTATATAAATATTATACAATTGTTACTGTTTTAATGATTTAGTCAGATTGCATTTATAAATGTATCATCTCTAATGCTTTTTAAAGATGTAGTTCATCCAAAAATGGAAATAATGTCAGCATAAACTCATCCTCCACTTGTTCCAAACCCAGAATACTTTCTTTCTTCTGAAGTTTCTTTCTTAAGTTGAACACAAAGGAAGATATACTGAAATAGGAAATCGTTGACATCCATATTTTTTATTCCTAACATGGTTGTCAAAGGCTGCTATTTTTTTTTTTTTACAACAATCTTAAGAATACCTTGTTTTGTATTCAACAGAAGAAAGAAATTCATAAAAGATTAGAATCACTTGAGTGTGAGTAAATGGTAAGCAAATTGTCATTTTTGGGAGGGGGAGAAGTGGAACTATCCTTTAAGGTCCATTGAAAGCTTTTGGATTGGTGCAGTGGTCTATTTTTGAGAATAAGACATTTGGGGAAAAGTATCTGCTAAATTCTTTATTGTAAATCAAATCACATTTTTGAGAAATCAATGCAGAAATCCAGATATTATCAAAGGATTCATCAATTTGCTCTCTGCGTTGAAACAACTCACATCCAACTCCCTTTCTATAAGTACTATTTACCAGTTTGATTTGATATTTGCATCCTATTTAAATATAGGTGGAAGAGACACTGGAATAGGATGGGGGGCAGGATTTGTGTCCAAATGGATTCCCCTAAAGAGAGGCTTATTGTCAATCAAGAGGTCTCAGACCAGCAGACCATTACGCTAAGTGTTAATCTTAGAGACAGTCTAGAGACAACAGTCTATAGATAAAAAGACAAATTTACCCATTGTATTTTTATAGGAATTTGCATTTGACCATTGAAATGAATAATTCAGAAATTATTCTTAGTTTTAATTGCAACATTTTTTGTGCATTAAAATATTTTAAACATATTATTAGACTAAATATTTTAAATTATACCAAATTAGTAAACTAAATATTTAATTATTCATTCATTCATTCATTCATTCATTCATTTTCTTTTCGGCTTAGTTCCTTTAATAATCTGGGGTAGGCACAGTGAAATGAATCACCTACATATGTAATTACTATTTTAATATTATTTTTGTACAAATTGTTATTATTTTTTTATTAAATTGTTTTGCTTTCTTCAAATACTGTCCAATTTGCCATTGTGTAGACTTTTTTATTAAAGATTTTGCAAATATTGTTGCAACTAAAAGCAGTTAATTATTTTACGTTCTATTTTTCTGTACTAACTTATCAAAACGTAATAAATAAACAATTAGATATACATAAATATACGTTGATCATGTTTTATAGTGCTTTTATCAAAGTATTGCAATATTTTGTGTGATCTGTTGGTATGGAAATGCTTCTGAGGCCCAGAAGAGTTCACTGGGGAAGGTGGTAACAACAGCCAGTAAGTTGTTGGAAATAAAACTAAAGAGCATTGATAGTATATACAAAGAAAGAGTACTAAAAGAGGCGGTAACATTTTATTTTGATGGTCCATTTGAGTATTAGTAGACTGTCTGCTTAATATCTGTTGATACTGCTCCTTCAACAGAAATTTAACTGACTATAAGAAACTTTGCAAGTACATGTCAACTTACACTAACCCTAACCCCAACCTAACATTCTACTTATAATCTAGTGAGAATTAGTTGCAATGTAACTTAAATTCAACAAACGGACCATCAAAATAAAGTGTGACCAATAAGGCTATCATGCTTGTCAGTGATGAAAGACATCCTTTATCAAACACCTTCCAATTGTTGCCATCAGGTCATCGATATTGTGTTCCCAGATATGTAAGAAATGGGACAAAATTATCATTTATACCCCAAGCAATTAAGATTTTAAATTCCTCCTCTGGAAGTAGTAGCAGTAAATTCCTCCTCTGCTTAGTAGCATTTGATGGCCAGTAGACTGGATATTTATTTAGAGTAGGGGTACCATGTTTTTAAATGCTTTATTAACAGTTGAAGTCTGAATTATTAGCCCCCCTGTTTATTTTTTCCCTAATTCTGTTTAACGGAGAGAAGATTTTTTTTCAGCACATTTCTAAACATAATAGTTTTAATAACTCATTTCTAATAACTGATTTATTTTATCTTTGCCATGATGACAGTAAATGATATTTTACTAGATATTTTTCAAGACACTTCTATACAGTTTAGTTTTTTTAAAGGCTTAACTAGGTTAATTAGGTTAACTACTGTAGGCAGGATAGGGTAATTAGGCAAGTTATTGTATAATGATGGTTTGTTCTGTAGACTATCAGAAAAAAATAAAGCTTAAAGGGGCTAATAATTTTGACCTTAAAATGTTTTTAAAAAAATTAAAAACTGCTTTTAGTCTAGCCGAAATAAAACAAATAAGACTTTCTCCAGAAGAAAAAATATTATCAGACATACTGTGAAAATTTCCTTGCTCTGTTAAACATCATATGTAAACATCATATATCAAATATTTAAAAAAGAAAGGGGGGCTAATAATTCTGATTTCAACTGTATATATATATATATATATATATATATATATATATATATATATATATATATATATATATATATATATATATATATATATATATATATATATATATATATATATATATGCCAAATGGGAAAATGTCTCTGTGAGTATATGCTGCAAATGAAATTTCCATATGGGGACAAAAAAAAGGTAACTAACTAACATACATTAAAATTTCTTCAATATATTTTTGTACAAAATATTATTATACTTGTAGAGTAGCAAAATAGAAATAAAAGTAAATACATAAAATATAAATGTAAAAATAAAGCAAAATGAGGCTGTTTACTTTAGATTGTTACATTGTTTAAATAGACTGTTCTTATTTGGCTCTCATTTTGCTGAATTTATTAATTATTTGGTTAATTCAATAAAAAAAATCCAATAGTTTTCCAGTAGCCTACTGATTATTGACGTATATATGCATTATATATTTATATGTATTATTATGTATTATTATTTAAAATGTGCTGATATTTGTATCCCGATCAACTTTTCCTCTGCAAGAAAAGAAAGAACTTCATCGTGCCGAAAGACAGAATCTTATTCAAAAGTTATTTATTTCGAGACATATCTACATATTAACATAAAACATGTACATTTGATATAAATTAAGGACATATTATTACATATTTACAGAGCAGCGTGTTGTGCATTGTGTAAGCTGAAGGCGTTGTGGCCGATGAAGTTCATGTAGTGATGATCGAGTCCCTGAACCGGCGATAAGTATCCGCTGTGCTGAGACATCGCTGGGTAGGCGAGCGTGGGGCTCCGCGTCGAGCTGTGCCAGGAAAAGTGTCCGGGTGGGCTCTGCTGAAACACTGACTCGGTGGGACTTGGACTCTGGTACTCCAGCTGGCACAGTAGGTCCGTGGGGTCTGGTGAGATTGTGCCTAACGAGCCAAACACGGGCTCGGTGACGACTTTAGACTGCAGGAAGGCGAGGATCCGCGCGTACTTGGTGTCTTTGGTCTCCATTCGCTCTACGGTGGTTAAGTAGTGAACGAGGTTTTTCATGCACTCGTGATAGCCGTAGTGGAAGTAATTCGCAAACTCTGTCAGCAGTTCGCCTGTGGAAATACATGGTTTGGCGTTTGTAATTATTTATTTGTTATGGTGAACGTATTTAGATTTGTACGTGACAGTACGTCATAGATTTATGTCGTGATTCTTACCTTTTTCTCTCCCGCGCGGAAAGTCTGCAGAGTGGAGCGCGCGCAGATACTGCACCGTCATCTCCAGGATTTCTGCTTTCTCAAGTTTGCCAGAATTCTGTTTTTAATTATAGATTATGTCAGTCGTCAGTCAAAACAAAGATGTGCACGTAAACTAATTTAGTGTTTCAAATGCGCACCTGTTTAGCCAGTGCCATCGGTACAGTCTTCCCCAGCTCGTTTAGACATCTGTTAATTCGGTCTCTTCTTCTTTTCTCGATGACTTTGTGAGAAACGGGAGTTTTCTGTGGGAATGGGATATGATGATTAGTTAAAGGAACAAACATACCAAACATAAAAAGAAGAGTTGCAGTGTGTGTTGGATTGCATAGATTGGAGATTATAAATAGGAAGAAGTTAGGACAGCCGCGCTGCGCTCTGCGTCATTGCGCGCAATATATCTGTTCGAGAAAGGATGCAGCTGGAAACTGGATTATTCTAATTAAATTCTCAAGACATAAGCTTTCGTTAAATGTAAGGCCAATGAAATAAATAAGTGTGTATCTGCTATAAAATAACTCTACATTTAACGGTTTGCTGTAGAGTTTCCACGTTTAAAAAAAAGAGCGCGCATTGAAAATTGCTGATTTATTTTATAGGACGTATTAATAAAACGACATTCTGGAAAGTAGTTAAAAAACACATAAAACGTGCAAGTTATTTCAAACAGTAGCTAGATAATAAAAAATATAAAAACATTCAAGGAGGACATAATGTCAATGACATCATGTGGGCGCCTTGAAAGTGTCCACATACCTTGCGATCCTTCATCTTTGACGCCATCATTTCGTAAAAAAACAACACTGGAATTAAAAATGATATAATTGTCAAAACCTAGAGCATCGAGTGTGCGCGTTCTCCTCTTTCCAGACGCTTCAGACTGAGATGAGCTGGCCGGAGGCGGCCGCTTATAAAGTGCTCGCGCATTCATGGCCCTAAATTATTCCATAGGATTAAAGGCGAGCTTTTTGGTTAATGTGTGCACTTAGGATCAGTTAAAGAAATAGTAAAACCTGAAGCTGTGGGCTAGCGGGGGGCAGACCTACTTTGTTAATCCACGTGGCCTGTCTAAAGACACGTGATGGGTTGTAGAATATTATTTGCATAGTAACAGGCCTCGCTGGAGATGACTCGAGCGAGCGCAGCGCGCGCAATGAAAACAAAGCCCCCGGAGCAAGGCGTCCCTTTCTGTTCCACGTCGCGTTTCTCACACGATCGCCTGTTTATGGGTCCCAGCAAGCGATCTTAACTTCCATCCCAAGCCCGTCTCAGGTTTAAAGCCTGTCTACTGTTATTATAGTAATTAAGTAAGCACATAATAGGCTGTTCCGCCGAGTTCAGGGGAGACCTTTTGGAGACGGAGTCCCCCCGTTTGTTCGCGGCGTTTCTCACACGACTTGGTGACACGTCCATCTTTCATGGGCTACGGCCGGGTTTTTGTTTACATTCTCTAGTTTTGTTAGGGGCCTCGGCAGGTGTGGGGACCCGGCCTGGCACACGAGCGGCCCCTCCGACCATGTTAGAGACTCCAGCCGTCTTTGGCACACGAGGGTTACCCACCGCTGGATTCCCTTCAGAGGGGCTCAATTTGTATCCTATTATCCTATAAGAAAATGTCTATTGAGCGGAATGAATAGTTTCATTGGCCTAAATTTTAATAATGCAGTGAAAGAAAAGAAAGAGGAGAAATAAAGAAGAATGCAGCTGGTCCTGACGCGCATTATTCTCCGTCACCTGCGCCTGGAGACCCCTATTCATTTGCCTAATTTCGGTCAACTTAACAAACTTTGGGAGAAATTATTCTGGCATTGTTGTGCAGGGTGAAGCTTTCTGATCGAATTAACAGCATGTTTTGATCCGGTAAATGTCATTAGAAAGAAAGAAACAATCGCGTATAGAGGGGTCTGGGTAACGCGCCAAGTGGCGACGCCAAAGCGCAATTCATGCCACAGGGGACTTTTGTACCCCCACATTGCTCAAGTTTGTGCCCAACAAAGGGCATTATTTTATACTTGAATACATTTCATACAACAATTGGCTGTTTTCATCAAACATATTTTCACAGCAAGGTTAACAACAGGTTTATTGTGTTCGCTCAGGCTCCCAGCCTCAGACTTCATGCGCCAAAACGCCTGGATCTTCTGCTTTTTTTCACTGGGAACGTTTTAATCCCGAAGGTTGGCTATGCTTTAAAGTGCAAGATCGTGTTGCATCGCGGAGGGAAAAAAATCAAAGATGTGAGGATTTTTTTTTTTCTTTTAAAGAATTCAAGCTCTTTGGATATCCAAAGCAATGGAGACTTTTATACGGCGCGCAAAAGAAAAGCACCAGTGAAACAGACGAAAGCATAAAATCCCATTACTTTTATTGTTGAATTTACCACAAGATTTTATGCAAACGCTCTTTGGAGCCGACACAACAAATCTTTTAACTTGCTTCCTGATGCTGAAGTACTTTAACATGACTATTTTTTACCTTCTTCTTTTTTGTGACGTGTACGGTGCATTTAAAACAGCAATACGTCAACAGAATTTTCTCCCATCACTGTGTAATTTAATTGTCCAACATTGCGCCAAATAATATGGTACAATGATTAATGCATTTTATCGATATGCTACATTCCTGTTTATTTTAGACGAAACTAAAAACAAATGCGCAGCGCTAAAAAAAAAGCATTTTGCATGCAACAAGTGGATGCCATATTTGTTTTTTCTATTTGATACTGACTATAATTAAAAATATGTTACATCTCAAAGGCTGATTTTGAATATCTTTACACAATGCGTTTATTATTGAGCAAAAATATTTAGACGGAAAACACAGTTATTACTATGCGTATTATTGACGTAATTGTACTTTAAATGCAATTTAAAATATGTCCAAACTAATGTTTAGGAAAATAAAATGTATTTTTAAATGTGAAAAATGACAAAATAGCCAGCCTGTTTTATTTTAGTCTAAGTCTAAAATGTCTTTGATTTATAACAGTTTATTTATAACAATCATATCATTTATTGGCTGTAAAATAAAGCTATTTATTAAAAAAATGAAAATCCTCAGTTTTTTTTTTCTTTGAATTTTTAAATGTATTTGAATCTACAAAAAATTAAAAATGTTTTAAAAGCACAGCAATTAATAGATAAAAAATTGACCAGAAAAATATTAAATTCATTTTAAAAAGTTTTTGAGTCCAATAAAAGTCATAAACTCTCCTAATTGTCGTATCAGTGTTTCATTCCTGAGCCATATAAGAGTTTTAAAGCTGTCCAAACACGCTTCTGTATGTGGATCACAGAATTAAAGAGGGGCTACCTGAAAGCTGAACTCTGTCTGTAAGGATCTCTCCATGTGAAAGAGAATTAGAGGAGCGCAGTCATGCATGTCACCCTGATTACAGCAGTACAGTTCGCCTTATATCCCAACCAACCTAAGACTTTTTCACAGACACCCTAACCAGTCTGGGCTTTTTCGGACAGGAGGGGATGCTTTCGCTTGTGTTAAGGGTTGCTAAGGCAAATCTTTTAAAGAGTGATTTAATAGGTCTTACCAATCGCCCTGCGCTACTGCCTTTACGCTTTTTAGGTCTTTCTCTCAGTATTATAGTCAAGTATCACTTTCCAGTGTTACAAGTGAACTGCTTTTTGTACTTGTTAGTTTTGAAATTGTATTTATTTGTTTTTTTTAATGCATCAGCATACTGATGGCCTTCCAAGAACTTGATTTAGATCGAATAACATGCTTTTTGCGTTATAGCTAGTTTAATAAAGCGCCATCCTGTGGAAATGTCAACAAATACTTAGCGCGTTAACTTCAGAGGCTAGAAATGTTTAAGACGTTTATTAGAACGTTTTAAACCATAGGCTGTCATTTGTTTTTTAGGTGCAACACATCTGCAACTCCAAATATTGTCGTATACATGTTTGTGATGTATAGTGTGTTGTGCGAGATTTGAAATTCCTACGTTGATGGGAAAAAAATGTTGAGCCTGTCGACGATGTGTTGTCATGCGAGAGGCGGTGACCCGTGGTGACCTCCGGCCAGAGACGCGCACAATCCTTTAGCTTCGCGCGCCACCGTGAGTCTCCTCTGCATCACTTCACACGAGACATTCAGCATTGTTCCGCATCACAATAGAGCATTCTTAACATTCTCAAAAATCGTCCAAAATCAAACACATTGAGTGAAATAAATAGGTGAGATAGCTTTCCCCTTTGTTTCCCTATCAAAAATGTGTATATAGACCTATTTAAAATAATGAACATGATTTCATGTCGCCCTCTTGCTCACTAGAGGGAGACAAACAGAGCACTTTATAGAAATCAGTCATTTTTTTATTTGTTTTGATTTGTATTTTTTCTGCCTTGTTTGTATTTTAAGTTAATTTTATTAACCTGGTTGCAGATTTATTTATTTATTTAATCATTCATTTAAAAAATGTCTTGGCAGCTAGTTGCAAACATATAAAAAGCACATTCTCTCTCAAAAAACAAAACAAACAAAACAAAAACACTTACTCTAGCACTAAATTCTCTGAGCACAAACAAGTTACTTTGAATAACTAGCACTTCTTGTATGTATTGCCTCCTCTTGTTGAATCGCTGAATACCTGGTCAATTGTAAGTCGCTTTGGACGAAAGTTTCTGCTAAATGTAAATAGAAACAAAATACATTTATATTTAATGAATAAACATGTATTTATGCAAATATATTTTGACAGTATGCCATCATAAACATGTCATTTTTAATTATTCAAATTGACAAATTCTGAGGAAATGAGCTGGCCAGTTTTTGATATGTTTTTTAGATGGTTTTTAATAAGTTTTAACAGCTTCCTAATTTTTTTTTTTAATGAGGCATGATAATAAATTTGTATTTTAAAAAAGTATTTTTTCATACTTCTTTATTCAAAATTTAGAATTTAAAATTCTAATCTCAAAACATTATTTAGGGCAGCACGGTGGCGCAGTGGGTAGCGCTCTCACCTCACAGAAGGTTGCTAGTTCGAGCCTCGGCTGGGTCAGTTGGCATTTCTGTGTGGAGTTTGCATGTTCTCCTTGTGTTCGCGTGGGTTTCCTCCAGGTGCTTTGGTTTCCCCTCACAAGTGTGTATGGGTGTTTCTGCGTGATAGGTTGCAGCTGAAAGGGCATCCGCTGCGTAAAACATATGCTGGATAAGTTGGAGGTTCCGGCGACCCCAGATTAATGAAGGGACTAAGCCGAAAAGAAAATGAATGAATGAATAACATTATTTATAAAACTGTAATAACTTACAGTTATACGCACATTTCTAAACAATCACTTTGATAAAAATTGTAGGAAATATTTTTGTTGCATCAAAAAGTCTGGTTATAATCACCATCCGACAAGCTAATGCAGTAAATATTAGTGTTTAAACTGTCACTAAAATTAAGTAGTTGAACCTCATGATTAAATAGAAATTGAGGAGTAAACTGCAAAAAGCTCCACTTTTTTGAGAAAAAAAAAGATCCACCCATTTCAATAGGCTGGCTACCGGCCTGATAAAATACATTTATATTCAGTAAATATTTCTTGAATTTCAAGTAATCTAACAAAAATGTATTTTGGTTTGATGGTCTTAATTTTTAAATTAAAACTAATAACCCTGCCTGAAAAATAGTTAGTGCTTAAAAACAAAGGTTTGCACTGGAAATATAAATCAAGTGTACAATTACGCAGCCTAAAATGTAAAATCTAAAGTTTTGGGTGTTATTTGTTTAAAATTTTGACAGCCTTTACATTTTTTAAAACATCTAAGTGTTGTCTGAATAACAAAATAACTGAACGTAAACATAGTAGGCTAAGAAGAATGCTCATTTTAGAGGAACATTTCTGACGGCACAGAGGTTTTTGAATCTGAACTCTTTATGTTATTTTAGACAGCTGCAAGAGTCATACAAATTGAGTGGTTTAACAGAACGGAATCACAGGATAAAATGTTTTTAAATATTTAATTTAATATAAATTTTATAAGCTTTTTTTAATGCTTTTATTAACTTTTTTATTTTAGCATTTAATATAAAATAACAATAATTATAACAATAACAATAATAATAATAACAATAATAATAATAATAATAATAATAATTGAATCATTAATTTTTTTTTCGGCTTAGTTCCTTTATTAATCAGGTGTCGCCACAGCTGAATGAACCGCCAACTTATCCTGTTTTACACAGCTAATTAATACATTAATAATAATAATAATAATAATAATAATAATAATAAGTCTAGTTTTGTTTAGAGAAGAGAAGCCCGTGCGTTTTGAAAACGTAAATATAGTTGGGGGCCTTTGAATATTGTGGACAATGGGGGGCCCTGGAGTCAAAAAGGTTGAGGAACACTAATAATAACACCTCTTTCTTACTTTATTTCATTGTGCACGGGAACACAAAGACGTTGCCAAATCTTGTGTCATCGTTGAACATCGCAGTTTATTTATCAACATTACAACAGTGTGTATGCAAATTTCCTTAAAAGAAATGTCCAATTGAGCTCATTCTTTCAACTCCTACGCGTATGTATATGTGTCGGGCGTTCTGATTGGTCGAGAGCCTGGTTTCCTATCTGAAGACAGCGCGGAGATCCATACACGCCTCCAGATAACAGCTGTGTGGACGCGACATTCACACCACTGAGGTTTGTGCTATTATACTTTATTCTTGGCTGGATTTATATTACTTCCTATTCCTATCTGTTGTATTGAATAACACTGAAAACCGTACAATCATGCGTTATAATAAATATATCAAAGATAAAATGTAAATGGATGCGTCAATGCTCAGCCTCATCTTGCATGCTCAGTTTAACATAAATGTATTGATGATGACACATCTGAGAGGATTTATTTTTATGCGTGCTCGTTGCAAGAGTAGTGGTGGGAACTCCAACTCATTCCCGGGAGTCGGTTCTTTTGAACAGTTCGTCTTTTGAACGTCCTCACGTGGTTTCTGCCATTCCATAGTGGCATATGCAAATAAACAGCAAACACGTGTTGCGTTGTCCGCTTTTACATGCTATGGTTTGGTCTATGTGCCTCTCTCACCATTCAGTAAGGATAATCTGTCATTTGTAGTACTGATTCGCATGTTAATGTTTTTCCCATCAGTCAAACTCTCTGTTCCCGCCAAATGCTTGAGTTGATCATGAACAGTTATCAGTCAAGTGTCTTTGATATTTTTATAGCAGGCCAGGGTTAAAACCAGTCTGAAAATATTTACTCTATGCACTCTGCAAAACAAACAGGAAAAGAAAACAGCAACAACAAGATGATGATGATGATGATAATAATAATTATAAATATGACACAAGGAGTGTTAAATAAAATTAAGAATAAAAAACAAGTACAGCACAGAAATAATCCAACTTTACATGCTAAGAACTGTTAACCCAACTTTAGTAGATGTGAGTTTACGCTGCAAGAAAATGTTTTATGTTTTGTCTTTAGTGTGATAGTAGGGCTGTGTGATTTGGGAAAATATCTAATAAATATGTAATTCATTTTTTGACAGATATTCCGATTGCGATTTTATTTACGATTTAATTTAAGCTTCAATCTGATTATTATTTAATTCAAGCTTCAGCTCAATAATCTGTAAGTGGTGGCAACAATTCTGCGACAGCTCTTAAAAATGACCTGTTTTTGTTCAGTGTCTTTGAATCCAAAATATTCCCATATTACAAATGCTGTTTTCTTTCATATTAGTTAGTCTATTAATGCTTCTGAAGCAGCAGACACCATAATCCCACTTGTCAGCGCTTTCCTGTTTGTTTTCTTTTTTTTATTGGGTGCATAGTTCAGGTGCACAATTCTGATTGGGCAGAACGAAGTGTGCTCACTCAATTGGCTAGTTATAAAGCCCCGGTCAGATCACATGATTTGAACACGATTTTCTGGACGTAGGGTGTCGTGGGGGGTCGTAAACGACAAATGAACGTTGCGACTCAAGATTCAATCGTTTCTTCTAGTGTAATGTGGCATAGTTCACGACAACCAATACCATGTCTGCGATGCCTCGCAGAAAGTCTAGCAAATTTGATTTTCTGAAGCATAGCAGACTGGTTTTGAAGCACTTCACCTCAGATGTTATTCGTTATTCTTGTTTACATATACATATATATACTATAATGCAGCCTTTTGCGATTAACTAATCGTAACATTTCAAATTGCAATTCGATTTCGATTAATCCCACAGCCCTTTGTGATAGAGAAGGTTTTTAAGGGGGATAAGTCCTTTGGCTATATTTATCCACTGAGTAACCATTGGGGTTTTATCTGTTATCCATTGTACAAGTACAAGTCATTTTAGGGCTGTGCTTTTAATCGAAACAGGATTTGAAACGTTGCGATTAGCTAATTGCAAGAGGCTGCGATATAAAATATATATAGACTATATAATTTGCCCCACCCAGAGCAAATGTGTGACTGCCGTCTGTGAGTGACAGTCCTACTACCCAATTGAGTGAGCACACTTTCATTCTTCCCAATCAAAATTGCACATCCGAACTATGCGGAACGCCCACAATAAAAAACTAATAAACAGGAAAGCGCAGACAAGTGGGATGATGGTGTCTGCCGTATGAGAAGCATTAACAGACGAATTAATATCAAAGAAAAACAGAACGTCGGTAATATGGGAATATTTTGCTTTCAAAGTCACAGACACCAAACACAAACAGGTAATTTGTAATAGCTGTCGCAGAATTGTTGCCACAGCACGGAGAAATACAACAACCAGTACCTAAAAAGCACTATAGGCGGCTATAAGAGAAGTGTCTTGCTAGAAAGTCAACTAAAAGTATTGCCTGTGACACTCAATATAGTAGCTACTGTAGCAAGGAGTTGTAGGAGTTGTTTTCAGCTGTTACACCATATGAAAACACATCACGAAGGCACCAGGAGATAACTAACGCCATAACTCACTACTGTTTGCTCTAGAGAAAAAATTTGTAATTAATTTCTGAATATTTATAAACAAATTTGAATAAATGTTGGAGTAAGTTAATATCTCTTAGGTTCCTTTTTTAACTAACACTGACTGCATTTTAGCAGTAAGAAGCTACTATACAGAATATTGAGCTGAAGCTTGACTACAAAATTAAATCGCAAATCAAATCGAAAACGCAATCTCTGTTAAAAAAAAAATCGCAATTAGATATTTTCGGCAAATCGCACAGCCCTAATGCATTTACCGGTGTCCTGACATTTTATCCTACCTGTCAGATATGCTAACAACACTGTTTTTGAATGGTTCTGAGGTTAGGGTTAGAGATTGGGTGGGTGGGTTTTGGCAATATTACAGCCTCATATCACACCACTCTGCATCAAAAGTTACGCAGTTATCATATTTCATATTCAATTATTTACTCCCAGGGCCATTTATATCGAAGTTGATATTTAGCCCATATTGGTGTTTCGTAACATCTAGTTTTTATGAGGTGAGTTGTTAGCCCAACGCTCAACCCCCAATCTGGAGGACCAGGACATACGCATATACACTACGGACAATTTAGCTTACCCAATTCACCTACAGCACATGTCTTTGGACTGTGGGGGAAACCGGAGCACCCGGAGGAAACCCACGCGAACATGGATAGAACATGCAAACTCAACACAAAAATGCCAACTGACCCAGCCGGGGCTCGAACCACCGACCTTCTTGCTGTGAGGCAACATATATAGTATATATTTGGTAGCATATTTTGTCATCAATTGACCTAATTTTTGAATGTGAGGTAGGACAAACTAAAAAGGTAGGACACCGGCACAGTACAGAAGAATAAAGTGAGACCTCTGGGATTAAGTAGTGAATTTCTTTGCCCAAGTCTAATAAACAGGTATTAGACAGAAACAGCAGAATAATTTCTCAATTTCTTGAAGACACAAGTTTAACATTTTTGAATCTTCATCCAGTTCAAAAACAGTGAAAAAGAGTTCCCGCTATAACACATTTTTAATGTTAATGTTAATGTACTCACCATCAGGCCTACCAAGATTTTTTTCTTCAACTGAACTTTAAAGAGGACTTTTAACTGAAAATGTGGCCATTGATTCATAAAATGCAAGTCAAAAGCTACAGGTCCTTAAAGTCCCCATGAACCAGAAGCTGCGACCGTTATTTTTTTCGTATTGTGACGCACTTCATAGAGAAGCAGACTATTAAATGAGCAAACAGTAGGCGTGGCTTGTTTTTTCTACTGTGAGCTGAATGGATGTAGTAAGGCATTTAATTTAGAAAGATGGGGAAAAGTGTTTGTGGAGAGTTATTACAACCTAACAGACACCTTCTTCTCACCATAGTAATAATATGTTGGCATTTACTAAGATATACGTAAGATGACATTTTAACTAACTCAAACATTTTTTTGACATGCACAAATGAATAGTTCACCACAAAACTAGTAATATGAGCCAACAAAATCATATGGTTAGTTTTGATTTCTTGGAGATTTTAGGAGTAGAAAAGTAAATCAATAGGCCTATTTGTGTTTGCTCCTTCAAACAAACAGTTTGAGCTCACATTTAAGTCTAAAAAATGTATATTTAATTATGCGACAGGAGTTCCAGGCTGTCATAATACCAATTACATTAGAGTATACTGCAAATGTTACATTCCAATGGTTTTAGTTTATAAGACCTCAGTGTATTTCACAAGCCTGTAAGTTTTGTCTGTATAATTATTTTTACTCTCAAAGTGCTTATAAATGAACAGCAAAGTTTTGTTTTTGGAGGAACTGCCCTTTAAAATATAGTGATTTGTTGGCTCCAGAATCGTTCGGACCGATCGAATCGTTTAGACTGGTTGTGCGAACCGGCTCGATCGATGCACTGACAAGATCCGACTCAAAAGAACGAATCAAATCACGAGCGCTGAAGAGAGCGCCTCCACCTTTGCGTGTACAAAATCTGATGTTATATGAAATCGTTCTTTTAAAACGTTAAGATAATTTATATTATCCACACGATTTCAGTCGTACCACTCAGCATTTTAATGGCTGAAGTTGAGCTGAGGATTTGTTTAACAGCCTATGGTGTGAACACAAAGAGAGGGGCGGTGATGCGTGCGTTTGGAGACGCTTGTCGGAGCCTCGCGCGCTCTTTTGTTAGTTAATTAGCTAATACACAACGGAATCGGATAGAGAGACAATGCAGCCCTTGTCCAAGGCATGTGGTGTCATCCCTCCTTGTTGTTTAACCTCCTGTTTGCTCGTCCAGATCGCTGGCCATCACAAATTAGGTGCAGGCATCCTGAACTAGCTATTTAACTTCATTTCTAGCCATTTAACTGTCACAGACAGGATAATGAACGCTTATTTAGCGAGCAAATATGAAACGAATGACACAAATTAGTTTGATGCGAATAGTGTGTTGACTTGGTCTATTAAAGGTTTAAAGAACAGAACATGGTTATGCAACAGGTCTGGATACAAGAAGACCTCATAACACACTTAATTTGGCCTCGTTTTGATTATGCAGATATGCTTATTTATGGAGTTTAAACACCAGATATAAACTATTTTAGGTTTCATCAGACAGATTCACATACTATTGTTATATGTAGAGTAATGATAATGCAAAATATATAGATATGGTTAAAGGGTTAGTTTGAATTAAAGTTTACTCTCTATTTACTAATCCTCAAATGGTTATACAACATTTATGAACTGCTTCATAAAGAACTGCTTCACAGCTGAAAACCTGTAACCATTGACATCCATAGGTAGAACAAGCAGGGAAGTCAATGGTTACAGGTTTTCATATTTCTTCAAAATATCTTCTATATATTTTATATATTTTCTTTTGTGTTCAAGAGATAGAAAGTTAAAAAGGTTTGGAACAAGTAAAAGGAGTAAATGATGACAGAGTTTTGTGTGAAAAATCTGTTTAATCAAGTTTTGCATTACATCTTGCTATTGTTCTAGTGGTACGTAGTGAATCTTGTGGAATATGAGCAGCAGACACGCTCTGGAGACTGGAATGTTTGGAATTTTGGCAGTCTAGTGGTCTGAGGTTATGCTGTTTTCATTTCCTTCTGTTTTTCTCTTATTCATAAAGACAGTCTATTCAGCATCTTTGGCTTTTATGGTCATGTTAGACTTCCCTCTCAGGAAATCGGATAGATATTTAAACTTCTTGTTTTGTTGCATTCATATAGTTTGAATGTCCTGATATCTGATTATTTAAAGGGGAAGATTATTCTTTTAAAATTATACATTATATGGTTGACGCAGTGGCGCAGTAGGTAGTGCTGTCGCCTCACAGCAAGAAGGTCGCTGGTTCAAGCCTCGGCTGGGTCAGTTGACATTTCTGTGTGGAGTTTGCATGGTCTCCCAGCGCTTGCGTGGGTTTCCTCCGAGTCTTCCTGTTTCACCCAGAAGTTCAAAGTCATGCGGTACAGGTGAATTGGGTAAGCTAAATTGTCCGTATAGTGTATGAGTGTGATTGAGTGTGTGTGGATGTTTCCCAGTGATGGGTTGTAGCTGGAAGGGCTTCCGCTGCGTAAAACAAATGCTGGATAAGTTGGTGGTTTATTCCGTTGTTGGGACCCCAGATTAATAAAGGGACTAAGCCGAATAGAAAATGAAAGAATGAATATGCTACATAATTATAATCTTTGCCTTTTGAGGATGGTTGCCCCACCCCATAATAACACCTGTTGCTGTGGTTACCTATCAAAATGAGACTTCCCATCTCAATAAGATCATGACACAATAGGCTAAAATATAAAAGAGCCTGCCTCATATTTCACATCTTCAGAAACTGATATGTGTTTCTATTGTGAGTCCTTTTATCTCACAAAAACCAAATCTCCTTTCTGGCGTCGTATAGATGTTTCGTATTATGTGCTGCTCCACTTTTAAACTCATAATTGAATGATTTGGGTGTGGTTTGACTAGAAAAGAATTCAAACATGACCAAGCCTATTTCAGTCCATGCTCTAGCCTTCTAGAGTCTCTTTATTCTTTTACCTTATAAAAGTGTAACGAAGGGTAGTGCATTGGGTAGCGCTGTCGCCTCACAGCAAGAAGGTCCCTGGTTCAAACCTCGGCTGGGTTTCCTGCAGGTCCTCTACCGCAAGTCCGAAGACATGCAGTACAGGTGAATTGGGTAAGCTAAATTGTCCATAGTGTGTGTGTGTGAATGAGAGTGCATGAGTGTTTCCCAGTGATGGGTTGCAGCTGGAAGGGCATCCACTGCGTAAAACATATGCTGGATAAGTTGGAGGTTCATTCCGCTGTGGTGACCCCTAATTAATAAAGGGACTAAGCTGAAAAGAAAATGAATGAAGTGTAACTAAGAAATCAGGTGATCAAATATCCCAAAATTGTATGATGAGAAAAACACGAATAGCTATAGTATATAGTTGTTGTGAGTGTTATTGTAAAGTAATAGTTCAATCAGAAATTAAAATCAAAATTTATTCACCCTCATGGCTAAGATGTAGGTGACATTTTTTCCACGTAATTTGAACAATAAAGAAGAGTTTTAGCTGAAACTGTGGTCCTTCGTGATTCATGTAATGCAAGTCAAAGGTGACCATCTTTTTGATAGTCATAAAAAAAAAGCTAAATGAATATAGGACACCATACTCACTTTTCCTTTTAAACTGCTAGCTCATTCTCCGTGCTGACGCGCTACTTCTGCGTGCGGTATGAATGCTCTAATCTGTTAACATGGATGCCGAAAAAACACACGCTGCTCTCCCGTGCAGTGTGAAACAGGCTTAAGGACACAGTACAATAACAATAAAAAAATAAAATAAATAAATAAAAGGTTCTGTGATCTTGTGCTATTAAATTGCTTGAACTTTTAAAGGGTTAAAAAAAGAATAAAATAACTATGCTCTGGGTCTGGCGGGAGCACTTATAGCTTAGCTTAGCATAGATAGTTGAAACAAATTAGACTATTAGCATCTCTCAAAAGTAATTTTCTGTAATAATGTCTGTAATTTCTATAATAATAATAATTAATAATAATTCCTTACAGTTATATAGCGCTTTTCTAGACACTCAAAGAGCTTTACACATTGGGGGGAATCTCCTCATCCACCACCAGTGTGCAGCATCCACCTGGATGACGCGAAGGCAGCATATTGGGCCAGACCGCACACCACACACCAGCTGATTGGTGGAGAGGAGACAGAGTGATGAAGCCAATTATGATATGGGGATGATTAGGACGCCATGATGGACAGTGGGCAAATTTAGCCAGGATACCGAGGTTAAACCCCTACTGTTTTTCGAAGGACATCCTGGGATTTAGAATGACCACAGAGTAAGGACCTCGGTTTAACGTGTCATCCGAAAGACCACACTCACTGAGCAGTATCGCATCCCCTTCACTATACTGGGCGTTAGGACCCACACAGACTGCAGGTTGAGTGCCCCCTGCTGGCCTCACTAACACCAACCTAGCTTTCCCATGTGGTCTCCCATCCAGGTACTGACCAGGCGCAGCCCTGCTTAGCTTCAGTGGGTGACCATGTGAGAGTTGCAGAGAGAGCTAACTGCCGGCTATAAGAAAATGAAAAGTTGCTATTTCTTAGGCTGCAACACAGTCAGAATGATATTACACAGTGCTAACGATGATAATGATATATCTAGCTAACCTCCTACGTGACCACCTGTTTGCACAGGGAGTGTGTTTGCACCGCGCTCATTGTGCCTGCTGCAGCCAAATTACATCAGGAAAGTTCACTGATTATCACACCTGAGTAAGAGTATAGTTCCTAGCCATATCAACCTAGAAAATAGCCACTAAATGTTCTGTTGATCTTAATGTAACTACAGATCTCAGTGTAACTACAGAAGAGTTGACCTTTAAATAGGAAAATAGGATCAAAACTCTTTTTTTTTTGAGAGTGATGCTAGAGGTCCAATCTGTTTTAGTGATCTATGCTAAGCTAAGCTAAAAGTGCTCCTGCCAGATCTA
This sequence comes from Danio kyathit, assembly GCA_903798195.1. Classification (NCBI taxonomy): domain Eukaryota; kingdom Metazoa; phylum Chordata; class Actinopteri; order Cypriniformes; family Danionidae; genus Danio; species Danio kyathit. The sequence goes on along the minus strand of LR812519.1, from coordinate 25,003,996 downwards.
AAGATCAGCTGAATGGATTCAAAAATAGTTAAACACAACAGTTTAACCCTAGGGGAGTTGATCAGCCTGTTTTCCTAATGTGGAGTGTTTTACTGTTTTACTTTAATGTTTTAGTGAAGAAGAAAAAAAGCCGCCCACCACATTTTAGATGGCCTGAGAGTGAGTAAATCAATAGCACATTTTCATTTTCATGATCACGAACCATCCTTTTAAAATAAGCTAGATGTAAGGAAGTCGGGTGAATGCTTTTTCATAGTGAATTTAATAAGTAGCAGCACTAGGCTAATGAATAGAAACTGCATTAGTTTTGCGTCTAACCTCATCTATCATTTAATGTAATAATTTTCTCTGTATGTGAATTATTTCTTTCTTTCTGATTATTCTTTAATAATGTTAATGCATTGATGATTTTGTGACAGGGTCATCGTTGGCCATTTGCCTTTGTTTCTCTTTAATAGTTTAATCTTTAACACCTAAACAGATCTGTCTGTGTTCTCGAGTCAAAGATTCCTCTGAGACATTATGTCATACATTTGTGAAAGTTGCCGCAGGAATTATATGAGAAAAATGTTTGCTAATTCACATTTATTGAGCTGTTATACATTGAATTGCATTTAGACTTTGATCATTGATTCTGGTTGTAAAGTCTCTTAGTTAAGTCTCTCGGACTGCAGTGCTGAGATTGTCTGTTCTCTGATTATTGATACATACGTAGATGTTCTTGTCAGTAGCTCAGTCTATCTATAGATCAGCTTGCTTTAGCTTCCCTTCCTTCGGGGAGTCCATGAATAGTTCAACAGCTGCTCCGATGGCCTGACAGACTATGTAGAATAGGACATTTATTCAACAAGATCTTCTTTTTTTTTACTGCAGTCCTCAATCCAAAATATTAATCCCTAAATCTGATTGAGCAGCTGATGGAGTTATAAAGGGTATTCAGAAGTCAGTGTTATAATAAGACACAATTCCTAGAATTAGACTACATATTATGATGGAATTATAAGGGACACATTTCCAGTTTGACTTCTTAAAAATGAAAAAAAATATACAAATATATAAATATTTGTTTCATTTGTATGTATGTGTGTGTTATTTTTCATTCATTCATTCATTTTCTTGTCGGCTTAGTCCCTTTATTAATCCGGGGTCGCCACAGCGGAATAAACCACTAACTTATCCAGCACGATTTTACGCAGCGGATGCCCTTCCGCAACCCATCTCTGGGAACATCCACACACTCATTCACACTCATACACTACAGACAATTTAGCCTACCCAATTCACCTGTACTGCATGTCTTTGGACTGTGGGGGAAACCGGAGCACCCGGAGAAAACCCACGCGAATGCTGGGAGAACATGCAAACTCCACACAGAAACGCCAACTGACCCAGCCCAGTCGAGGTTCGAACCTGCGACCCAGCGACGTTCTTGCTGTGAGGCGACAGCACTACCTACTGCGCCACTGCATCATAATTCATTCATTCTTTCATTCATTCATTTTCCTTTGGCTTAGTCCCTTTATTTATCAGAGGTCAGAACATGCAAACTCCACACAGAAATGCCAACTGACCCAGCTGGGACTCGAACCAGTGACCTTCTTGCTGTGAAGCAACAGTGCTAACCACTGAGCCGCCGTGTCGCCCCAGTTTTAAATTTAGTAATAATAAAAAGCATTTTTTGCACCTTTTATTGAACTAGCATTAAATTAACAGGGTAGTTTACTCGAGAATGAAATAATTCTGTCATAATTTTTTACTCATGTTGTTTTCAGACTTTTAGATTAATGCTCATATACTGAACACAAATGAAGATATTTTGAACGAAATCACGAGTTTCTGTCCCTCCATTAAAAGTTAAAATTCTGACACTTCAAAATAAAGGCATCAAGCAATAGATCCATTTAAAAGTGAGTGATTTAATCCAAGACTTCTGATAAGATCTTTTTCACCTTTAAGCCTTGATCGGCAAACATAAACCGAAGCTCAGCCTGCCTGACAAGTAAGAACACACCATACTGGTACAATGAAGCTTGTTGTTTTTGTCATGAGCTATGTTTCCATCCACCTATTTTTATGTGCAGTTGATGGAAAGCCAAGATGCACACCAATTTTGAAAATGCGCATAAAAAATGTATGCACATAACTGAGTAGGATAAACTTTTTATTCGATAAGAAAAGATGAGCATATGATGGAAACACTTTTACTGAACAAATTCCATATGCGCATTAAAAAAGGTCATGTGATTTTGTTATAGTAGATAGGGTTGGGCGATGTTGACCAATTTAGCATCGTACGATGTCTAATGTGAAACATCGCGATGGACGATGGCATGGTCTTCATAGGACGAGGTGAATTAATTATTTATGAATAATTAATTAATTCATAACGAATTAGATGGGGGAGGGGTGTCGCGGACGAAAGTGATCGCCGCGGGGCTGTCGCGAACGAAAGTAAAAAATGAACAGTGGACAGGCGAGGAGGGCGGTTGAGGAGGGAGATCGGTAAAATGAGGTTCCGGATCCGGCGTGTTCCGGCACAAATTAAGCCCTGGATAGAGACAAGATTAATTAAATATCATGTTTAACAACTATAGTGAGACATGATCCAGCGATACATCCTTGATAAACTGTTCGACGTACACTTTTCTCTGGAGCTCAGACGAGCGCATGACAGTGTGTGTGTCTGTGGCTGTGTGTGTGTGTGGCTGTGTCTGTGTGTGTGGGTGTGGTCACGTGATGTGCGTTTTCAGCGGACGGGAGGGCTGTTCAGAAATGCTAGATGAAATACCAGTGTGGATGTGGATCATTTTCCTTCTAAAATGCCATTTTAAAACTAAGCTGTATCAGTGTAAACGGGGCCTGAGTGTGTATTTTTCACGAGCGGGTTTGCGACGGAGGCGGGGCGTAGGATCGGCGATGCCGGCTCAGCATCGTGATGTCTATCGGCCATCGGCGATGGACGATGGCATCGTCTATCGGCCCAACCCGAATAGTAGATCCTGTGCTGATAAAAATGAGTGTGAATGGATAAACCAGCAGGCTGAGCACATTAAAAATCATCTGAAATGTTGTTTTGGTCATTCTAAAATGCCTTACCTTCCAGCATTGGTGTTATTATATTATTAATGACCTCCAGAACTACTAAGAGTGTCTGTGCTCTGCACCTCACGCCTTCAAATGCCACCACGCATTCATTGCGTGTGAGTATTGTGTTCTGAAGCGCAAGTCATTTATTAAATCAGCAAAAGATTCAAGCAGCTTCTCTTTTTGCAGCAAATTGAGTTTTTACTGTTGATATTTGGCGCCAGTTAATCAGGAAGTGACGATTTTGTTCTCTTTGACTCATTGGATGGAAACGGTGCTTTATTTGCACGTCTTTTATGTGATATTTCAGTTTTGCGCATACATTTAATTTGCATCTTTGGATGGAAACATAGGTAATGTCGTTGTTTTTTTCTTGTGCGTCATGCAAATACATTTCAACTTGCTTGCATGATCAAGTTTAAATTCTGTCGACAATAATCTAATCTTTTTTATAAATGATTTATAAACAAATAGATTTAATCTCTTCATCTAAAGTGACCATTTCTCTTCAAAAGACTTGGATTCCACTGCATGATTTATATGGATTTATTTGTTGATAGCTTAATGAATGATTTGAAGTTATGGAGTTATGAGCGAATAGACTTTGAATAGATAGACAGATACAATTTCAGTGGATTTTTTTTCTAGATTTGACTAAAATATGTTTATTTGCGTTGTTAATGTTTGATGGGCTTGGAAGAATACATGACGTTGAGCAAATAGTGACATCATTTTTAATGATGCGCAATACATTGGCCACTATATTGATATGGACCCATTTTGCAATATTATGTTGTTAATGTTAAATTATATTAATAATATAATGGTCCAATGGGTGGCAAGGTGGCTTAGTAGTTAGCATTGTCGCCTCACAGCAAGAAGATCGCTGGTTCAAGTTCTGGCTGGGTCAGTTGGCATTTCTGTGTGGAGTTTGCATGTTTTCCCTGTGTTTCCTCCTGGTGCTGCGGTTTCTCCCACAGTCAAAAGACATGCACTATAGGTGAATTGGATGAATTAAATTGGCTGAAGTGTATGAGTATGTGTGAATGTGTATTGGTGTTTCCCAGTACTGGGTTGTGGCTGGAAGGGCAACCACTGCGTAAAACATATGCTGGAATAGTTGGCAGTTCATTCTGCTGTGGCGACCTCTGATTAATCAGAAGGAAAATTAATAAATGAATGAATGAATGAATATATTAGCCCAACAGGATTTTTTTTTTTTTTCCCACTGGTTGATCCACTCCAGATGCATGCTGCTGGCAGTGAGGCTTTTGATTGGTGCCTTTACATGACATTAGGTCACACACTACAGACACATACTTCAGAAGACTTTAGAGGACTAACAAGATATCAGCAATGTGCGAGTTTTCACCATGAAACAAAAGAGGACTCTAGAATTGCTCTTTGTAAATGACTTTGAGAAAGGAATATCTTGATGTTTAGTTGCAGTTTTCAGCAGATATTCATTCAGAAGTTTCATTTAAAGTTGAAGGATGAACTTACTGTGTTAACTGCCCCACTCACTTTGTTTAGCTCAAGTTTTTCAAGAGCTATGGGTTAGATATATTCAAACAGAGAGGGCTTTTACAGAAGTAAAACATTTAGATTGTGTGCGTGACGTGTTGTGTGTCATGAGTTTAGTATTGCGTTCCATTTGTCACAACAGCTGTTTGTTCTGCATGGTCTCTCTCCCTTTTCCACTGCCTTTCATTTCTGTGACATAATGCATTGCAGGACTTTCCCAACCTACAAAATAATAGATAACTCTGTGTCTGTGTCTGTGTGTGTGCCTGTTTGTGTGTAATCCTCTAATATCTCAACTCTTAATCAGAAAAAAGATAAAATGATCCAGCTTAGTAGAAGATTTGTGTCTCCGATTTGAAGCTGATTCTTGAATGTTTATTGTAACGACAACGAATGAGCAATCTGTGTTCCTGTAGGTTCTGTCTGTCTCGCTCTTCCTGTCTGTCTCTCTGTGGGCTGAGTGTGAATGCAGCTCTGTCATTGGTTGTACTTTCTGCAGCCCAAGTATGGAGAGAGGTTAGCCTTCACTTTGAAGACAAGCACAGCCAGACCAACCATGTGATCAGCATATTTCCCATCTGTGAGCCAGGAGCACATGCACACGTACGCACACAAACACACAAACACACACACAGCTGCAGGCATGAACATTAACACGCACACTTTCACACTTTTTATTTGTTTTGCTTGTCCACAGTATTCTCGAATGCCAGTCTAGGGTCCTACGAATAGGCCCCTGCCCAAATCCCACTCTATTTTTATTCTGGATATTTAAATATACACTTTTCGAATCAAAAATCATGTTCATTTAGTTGAAATCATGAAACTTGATTTTAATAAGTTTATTAAGAATTGAACAATGTAAATTTGGAAGTGTATCTAAAATTGAAGAACACTATAAATGTTTTTACTTGAATTAGACCAAAATTAAAATTAAACTGGACTGTTATTTTGACGGGTTGTAAAAATGGCAGAGACTGAAAATGCCAGGTCATACCATTTACACTTTGGTGTAGGTGGTACATTAGAAACATTAAACACACATTAAAAATACCAGGTAAACCGTATTAACATGTTTCACTTGTGTCCCATTTTTATTCTTGCAAATAGCATTTTACATTTTACAACAACCCACAAAACAATCCCCACATAAAACAATGAACAAAAATAAATTTTATTAAAAAAAAAATTGTAAATAATAATTATAAATAAAACAAATACAAATACAGAAAGAATATATAAAAACAAACCATATATATATATATATATATATATATATATATATATATATATATATATATATATATATATATATATATATATATATATATATATATATATATATATATATATATATATATAAAAATATATATATACCTTCACTCAATCCACATCTAAGGTTTTTAAGTGATTTAAGAATACAATAAATTGTTGCCATTTTTCAAAAAACTGTTCTCCCCTACCTCTTACATTGTATTTAATTTTCTCAAATTTTAAAAAGAAGACCAAATCTTTGAGCCACAATGAAATAGAGGGGGTCTTGTATCCCATTTTAACATGTGATGCTCATATGGTTTTTCGTGTAAGGGGTGTGATGCTTGTGGTGTTTTTGACCTCTAACATCTCCCTGTTTGAGGACATAAATAAGACACAAACAAAGAAGAGCTGATCTGACAGTCTTGACCAGCATTTTATCATTTTATTCATTCATTCATTCATTTTTCTTTGGTATAGTCCCTTTATTTATCAGGGGTCACCACAGTCGAATTAACTGCCAACTATTCCAGCACATGAGTGCCAGGGAAACATCCATACGCACTCATTCACACACATACACCAAGGCCAATTTAGTTTATTCAAAAACCGGAGCACCCAGAGGAAACCCACGCCAACATGGGGAGAGCATGCAAACTCCACACAGAAATGCCAACTGGCAGCCGGTACTCGAACCATTGACCTTCTTGCTGTGAGGTGACAGTGCTAACCACTGAGCCACTGTGTCCCCTTTATCATTTTATTTTGGAAAAAAAGAATTACGTATACACAGACACTCTCTATGTCAACTTGTCAAAAAAATCTGTTTTTATTAAATTTTTGGTTTAATTTGAGAGCATAAATGTCATGTGATAGTTTATCTAAATTTAATTTATTATTATTAGATTATGGTGACTTTGTGGCGACCCCTGATAAATCAGGGACTAAGCCAAATATAGTGAGTGATTATTAAAATATTATTAATTATTAAATTGATATTAAACAATTCAAGATTCTATGAATTTGACATTCTGTTTGGTTACTTTTTGTTTAAATAATTTAACTTATTAATATAATATAATAAACTTTAATAACTTTATTAAATTGAATAAAGTCCTACAAATAGTCAGTGCTGGATGTAATTAGTTACACTCTAAGTAATGCTGGGTTATTAAAACTTACATTTGGTAAAATATGGACAAAACCAAACATTGGGTTAAATTTGGTCCTGTAAATTAAATGTTCAAAAAATAACCCAGCAGTTGGTTTACTTTGTATTACACCCAGAATTGGGTTGAAATAACACACCATTTTTAAGCTTGTATTGTCATTAAATTACTTTTCTTCTGAAAAACTAAAGTAAGGGATTACTTTTCATTTTGAGTTAATTTGATTACAGTTACTGATAATGTGCTTGCATTAAATACAAATGTACATATGTGCAAAAACAATGTTGTTTATTATACAAATATTTTTAAAAGTAATAATTATTTTGTTTAACTAAACTATACCAAGACTATAGTACATGCTTAAGAATCAATTAATTTAGTTAGAGATTTGTGAAAACATGTATTATATTGTCATTACATTGAAACATTTATTGTTTTATTGTTACATATGCCTAGGGCCAGACAGAATCTACGGATATTTTTTGCTATTTCTCTGGAGAATTTTGTAAAAAATTCAGCAAATGTATGCGGAATGATCTTAGGAGTATCATAACTAAAAACTTAATATATTAAATAAAAAATATACATTTGAACTTTTATTGAATGTTTACAATGCAAATCTAATTAGATCCACTTATTTGGTAAACAAAGCAAGTCTTTCATATAATATATCTACTAAAAGACAGAAAACCTTACTTTACAAACTGTGTTGTACATAAATCATATGAACATTTTAATATTACTGTTATTATATCACAATAATATTAGTGAAATTAATTTTAAAACTGAATAAATATAAATTTACACACATTTACACAATACATATACATAGACTCAACGATGGGCTAAAAATCTGCAGAAATCTGCGGATTTCTGCGCTCGCAGATTCGGTGTGGGCCTACATATGCCTAACATTTCTTAAAGGGCACCTATTTTACCCCTTTTACAAGATCTAAGATAAGCCTTTTGGTGTCTCCAGAAGCTGTCTGTAAAGTTTCAGCTCAAAAATACCCATCAGATTATTTGTTATAGCCTCCAGAATCTGCCCATTTTGGTGTCTGAATACATAGCTGTTTTTGTAGCCTGTGGCTTTAAATTCAAATGAGCTGCTTCTCCCCACCCAAAGCTCACACATGTGTGTCTGCTTCTCATGCGTTACTTCAGATAAACAGCAGTCAGTGATAGAGACAGACACAGATGAAGCTGAAATAGTTATTTCACAGTTATTTCTGTTGAGCACGTGAACACAAGGGCAAATCAGCGCTGTTTAAGAATGTGCTCCACAGCACTTAAATGTTCGTGGGAAATGGACGTTTTTAAAACTTTCAGTAAAACTTTGGTATCGAATTCCAGTATCGAGACAACCCTACTGTGGTGATTATAGAGGTTAAGAATTAAGCGATTTTACTCTTTATTACAAACATGCACTGTTTTAAAAATGTTTTAAACTTATATAATTATTATTATGGTGCAGCTGATCACAGAGAGTTGTAACATGTGTTTTAATCCCAGTTTATTTGCAAAAAATGTTCTGTGGACGTGTATACATGTTATTATGGAGACATGGCCTGTCAATCAATTCGGTGGGCAGGGAATCCGCACTCCTACATCAAATTGAAATAATTAACCTCTTAGGGCTTGAGTGTCCACATAGGTGGACAGCACATTTTAGCTCTTAAGTGGCTATTTAAAATACTTTGAATGTTTTATATTTTGTTTCAGACATACAGTGTCATCCTGCAACTGTTTTGCAGCATATGAAATGTCCCAAACCCTATTTTTAACTGTCCAAAATGGGAAAAAAATGGTTTTAACTCTCTGATAGTCAAAGCAAGTGCTATGTTATAAAATTCTATGTTATATATGCATTAAAAAAATTTCAGGAAAAAGTGTTTTATGTAAATTCGGACTAGGAGTCCACATATATGGACATCATTTTTCTCTAGAAGTACATCATATCAAAAGATGATACTTAGATTGTTATTCTAATTAGGTTCCAATAAGCCCAAATAGCAAAGAGAAATAAAAAAATGCATGTAAAAAAACACCTTGAGCCTTAAGAGGTTAAAGAAATTAAATTTCTATTGACTATTTTTTGAGATTTATAGACCAATTACCAACCTACGTCACACATGACGTCACAAGGGTCCCCGGTTGCAGAAAAAGACCGGCTGCAATAGCAAACATGTCGTGTTTTGCGGTAGGATGCCAAATTCGATTATAAATGCTGGACTCTGCAGTTCTCATGTTATATCAGGTAAGTTCAGGCTATACTGAATCATTACTTGTTTTTGATTGCAGCAATGATTTCGGCAAAACAGTTACATGTGGTTAATTAAACTGCGGACACTGAATGCTAATAATGAAACGTGAAAGTGTAAGTTATTAAGGTAAAGTTGGTTTTATATTCACACATCCATTCAGTGACAACTTGTGACAAACTCCCTATATTGTTTACCACGGCACTTTAAATATTCGGTCTGAAATAACCTGCAAGTGTGACTTGAAAACAACATTAACACTGTTTATTTGACTGTGAACAATGTTGTACTTTGATAGTCATTGGCTGCTAATATGATTTCGCTATTTAGAGTTTGCAAATAATACTTTTATGAAATTATATTATTAAGGGGAAAGTCCGAATGTGCAAATATAAAACCAACTTTACCTTTATGTGTAAGTTCACATACCCTGGGCCTGCCGTACAGGTGTAGTTCCCTGTCAGAAGGCTGTTGTTCTGCCTGTTGATGATCACCCTGGCCTTGTATAACGTTAGCTCCGTCTTTTTTTCCTTGTCTTTGGCTCGGCAGATCCTCGGTTTTTAGCACTACATAGTTTTGAATCTGGTAATCATGGAATATTATTTCTTGCACATGTCATGACCACACAGAACACAAATGTTGGCATCCAAACACTTGTAGACCTTTAACTTCTCTCGTAAAATCCCTTGGAGCTTCAATGAGATTGTATATTTCGGGCTGGATGCTTGGTAATTTCGTCTTATTCAATATCCATTGGGAGGGCGCTATCGCAAATGGACCTGTCAGACGAATGCCGCTCACTTTAACGTTAATTTTGCAGAATCACTGTGCTTATTACTGGGTGACAAGCTGTTATAATACGCTGAAAGCGTTATGTAAATAATATATATAATATATAATCAATATATCTTATTTCTAAAACAACAACAAACTCTGAACCGCATTGGATGTCATTCCCTCGCTTTAAATGCTAGAGCTCCCGGTTTTTTTCTGCCACCTGCCTGCGCGCGCATCCTGAATGTTTACAAACATTGTAATTGGTCTATTGAGACTATAATAGTATTGTGAAGTAATGTTACTTATTGAATAGTTGCATTTCAGACAAAGTAACTATACGAAATCATGAGTGAAAAAATTTACAAACTTTTACTTGGACTTGATCACTGATTTTGTTGTTTATCTTTATGAATCCCTTATCTAAAGAGCACATTAACTACCCCTGAAGCATGTTTTGGATTTATAATTATAGAACAAAATTAAATACGGGCGAAGCAGTGGCGCAGTAGGTAGTGCTGTCGCCTAACAGCAAAGAGGTCGCTGGTTCGAGCCTTGACTGGGTCAGTTGGCGTTTCTGTGTGGAGTTTGCATGTTCTCCCTGCGTTCGCGTGGGTTTCCTGCGGGTTCTCCGGTTTCCCCCACAGTCCAAAGACATGTGGTACAGGTGAATTGGGTAGGCTAAATCGTCTGTAATGTATGAGTGTGAATGAGTGTGTGTGGATGTTTCCCAGAGATAGGTTGCGGCTGGAGGGGCATCCGCTGCATAAAAACGTGCTGGATAAGTTGGCGGTTCATTCCTGCTGTGGTGACCCCGGATTAATAAAGGGACTAAGCCGAAAAGAAAATGAATGAATGAATGAATATATTAAATACAGTGTAATGATGTAATTACTGATTAGTCATTTTTGAAGTAGCTTACCCAGCAATGCAGATAATAAACATGATAGTTAAACTGTAAACATATATGAAATGTGATAGTGTGAGTGGTTCCTGGTACGGCATTTAGAAATTTTCCTTTTCTTCCTCTTTATCTTTGTGAATTACTGTATTGTGTTTGAGCAGCAGAGCCGCACATGTCTAATTCTCATATTACAGAGCAGATCTGCTTCACTACTATCAGCCACTTAGCTGTTTAGCAGGAATTTCACACGCAGCAGTGTCAGCCCGCACTTCTTTGGATCGGATTTGTGTGCTTATGTTTCAGAGATAAGAAGAGCAACAGTGCGCTTTGTATTTTTTTGTGTGTGTGGGATGCCAGTATCTCCATGTGTTTTTTGATGCATTTTTAAAAGACCCACTTCTCTCTCACCATGCACAGTTACATCTGCTAAAACACAAAGATACTTGTGCCAGCAGCTAAAAAAACATCCATGACGATTGAGGAGAAATAAAGGGAGATAATGAGAAGAGAAATACACTGACTGTTCTGAGTGAAAGATTAATAGAGGGAGAGTGAGAGAAGGAGAGAGAGACGCACGTGGTGGTCTTGCTGTGTGTGAGGGTCATTCTGCTATTCATAGCTAAGTGTTTCCTCCTGTGCTGCTTAGGTCAGTTTAAATACTACGACAGAAAGCGTCTCTTTAAAAACACAACTTGATTATATTCACGCACACACATAAACCAAGGAAGCTGTACAGTAAGTGTTTTTCATCATTCAGTTTTTGTTGTGTGATATAATTAAATTGGCGTGTGGTAAATGTTTGGTACGTTGGGTTTAATATTGTTCCTAGAAGTGAGTTGGTGTTGTTTTGGGGGGGTTCTCAGTTGTAAATTAAATTCATACTGTATTTCAAGCAAATAATATTCATGGAAAGTCCTCATTTAGATAGCTTTTTAAACGTGTGTGTATGTGTGTGTCCATAGTAGACTCTTGGGTTAGTTCAGGTTGATTCAAGGACAATGAGGTTGTAATAGACCGGAAACTAGATTTGACCTCGAGAAATACTTAATTTGACCTAATTTTAACTATAATAAAACAGCTCATTTTTGTGAAATAAATGATACTTTTGGTGGTTAATTTTAGAGAGAGAATATGAATTTGATCATTGAAATTATGCTGTCCTTTAGTAGAGATTAAATGTTCTAAAACTTTATCATAATTATTATAATTTATTAATCTCTTAGAGTTCTTGAAATATTTTTAAAATTTTGAATTTCATAGTTCATCTGAAAATTCCAATTAAATAAATCTTTAGTAATTATGTCAAATTATTTAAAATTGATGCTAATATTAAGCTTAAATTATTCAGTTTATGGAGTTAATTTTTTACTGGGTGCAGATCACAATAATTTGGTGTGTGGCTATTTCTAAGACAATGCATTTGGGCTTAAAGGGGCAGTTCACCCAAAACTGAAAAGCCTGTTTTTATTTATTCACCCTGCACTTATCACACACCTGTTTGAGTTTCTTTCCTTGTTGAACACAAAGAATTTAATTTGAGAAATGTTGCAAACCGTTGATTTTCATACCCTCAAAAAATGTCTTTTGCTGCTTGTTTAAACTACTTATTTAAAATGAGTTGAAACGACACAATTCTTAAGGTTTTTTGGGATAACTTAATTGTTTTATGTTCAATCTACATTCATTTGTAAAAAACGATTAAGTTAAGGGACAACATGAAGTAATTGTGTGGAACCCAGCATTTTTTTACAGTGTAGTATTCGTTTTTCCTACTATGAAAGGTAATGGTTACATGTTTCCAACATTCCAACAACTCATGAAAGTGTATCAAACTAGGGTGAGAAAATTGTGAGTAGTTTTGTTTTTGGTGGTACCTTTTAAGATTATTATGTGCTTGGTATTTTTTGCAGTTTGCTGCAATATCTGGAAACACAAATTTATCAAGATGTATCTGGTTTTCTGTGATTTCACTCTTGTGTGCACTGTGAGAGAAATATTTGTAGAGAGAATCTCTGTAGTACACATTAATAATGAGTTGTTTTGTTAGAATCCATATACACTGAGTATATTGAACCATTTTAACAATAAAAAAACATTTTGTGTCATTTTTAAAGTTCTACATTGAACGATATGCCAGAAAATAGCATTTATTTTTAAGAGTGTTAAACTACATTCACTGTAAAAAGCTATTCATTAACTTTACTTTTAAAAAGTCAGTAAACCTATTGTTTTTAAAACTATTAGTTGACTATTGAGTAAACCCATTGCCTTGAGATTATGAAGTAAATGAACTATGTGCATAATTATAAAAATTAAGTTGTCAACATAACAGTTCTAAGTTACAACAGGTTTCCTCACTTTTCTTTTAGTAAAGTAAACATTTTAGTTTTAAAGTAAAGCAACGCAGGCCTTAACTATATGTTAGAATTTAGCAGATAAGCAGCAGGTTGATGTCACTCAGAACTCTTTGAAGGCCCACCATATTATTGACAACACACTGTGCAGTTCACAGGCTTATCACTCATTCTCACCCTCTGCAAGATGAAGTGGTCTTAGGAGATATTATCAGTTTTAGTTTGCTAGATATCATCAGCTGAGAAGTTGTCAGCTGGTGAAGGTTTCCGTCTTTAGTTTAAGATCAGTAGAGTCAAGCTGCTGAAACGTCTGAATGAGGAATTCTTCTCCTGACTGTAATTAGTCCACTTCCATGAGGAGAAAGCGTAGAGAGAAATGCTGCTGGAGGCATGGGCTGATGCAGCTGAAATATTCATTGCATTTTTTATTATAGCTCCATTTTCAGCTCATATGGAGCTGTCAGGAGCATCATATAGATAGAGTGAAAGATGGCTAATCGTGTTTAGAAGTTCTGCCTGCTTTTACATCTGTGTGATCAATTAGTATTTTAAATTGGGATGTAACATACTCTAAGACATGTCTTACGTACATTTGACTTAATTTTTTGATTCATCCATTTTTATACAAAATAATATTCTTTTGAAAACACTCAGTGTGGCTCAAAAACTAAATATATAATCATTAAATGATGCCAAATGATCCTCATAAATACCATCAAATGTAGGGATAAACGACATTGGAAAAATCTGATATGGCGATATATATTGTTTTTCTAAATATTTAGATTAGTGTTGTCACAATACTGGAATTCGGTACTGTTATTTTAAAAATGTCCATTTCCCGCTAACATTTGATCGCTGTTGAGTGCATTCTTAAACAGCGCTGATTTGCCATTGTATTCACGTGCTCAACAGAAATGTCTGTGATTGGCCGTGAAGGTCATCAGTTCACCAAACTCACCGCTGTTTACTGAGTGTAACCACAGATATAGGACACTGGAGCATTTTAAAGCCGTGAAGATCAATCCATTCATTCAGCAGATCACTCGTATGTCAGGTTATAAACAAACCAGCTGATCTTCGTGCCTTTAAACGCTCCAGTGTCCCTATATCTGTAATTACACTCAGTAAACAGCGGTGAGTTCGGTAAACTGATGACCTTTACGGCCAATTACAGTCATTTCTGTTGAGCACGTGAATACAATGGCATATTCAGTGCTGTTTACCCCTTTACACATAGGATTACACCAGTGTGATCAGCCTTGGCTGGTCCCTAAAGTGTACAATCACACCGGTGTAACCGTGCATTCACAGTCTGCAATCGGCTACTGTCTGAGCTGGGGTATTTGCATAAAGCAATCGGATTGGCTGACAGCGAGCAACTGCAGCGAGCAACGACGCTAAAGCAGTGCCAATAGATCCACAATCCAGTTCGACAATGCCTGACGTCACCCATTCAAAGTGAATGGGAAGCGTTGACGCTGACGCCCTGTGTGAATGGGGTGTAATTAGAATGTTCAGAGCGCATGTCATCAACTCCTAAAATTCAAATCTGACGGCGCACACTGAGGCACAGAAAGAGGTGCACAGCTCTTGTCATAAATCACAATTTGTCCGTGCTTTCAAACAATAAACATTTATTTTAGGTTTCAGAAAATCACTTACACACATCTACAAGCAAAGCATGCCATTTAAGGTTTGTAAAACACACACGGATGTCTACGGCGACAGCAATAATAATTATTTTTCAATATAACTGGACGATGTGCTTTACTCACGTAATATACACTGTTTGTGTTATTCGAATATTTTTTCTATTCCTCTCCCAGATAAACAGTTGCTTACCTTCATGTATTTCGGAAGAAAATTATGAATAAAAATGACGTAAATCCAGCAGCTCGTATCTCTCCTGTGCTTGTTGCGTGAAAGGGTTAAGAACGTGTGAAAGGGTTAAGAATCCGCTCAACAGCGCTCAAATGTTAGCGGAAATTGACATTTTAAAATTTCAATACCGACAACACTAATTGCGAAATGTATACAGTTTCACAAGATAGTTTGAATAGCTCTATTCAAATTCAGGTAGTATTCAGGTACAGAAATAGAATAATCACAATGCAAATATACATTTTAAACATTTATATTGCTTTGTCTCATTTCTAGTTCAAAAATCTCAAAATTCTCATATCACGTAAAAATAGTGTTTTGTTTTCAACTTCAGAAGAAATAAGTCAAAATTAATAGTTTTTCCTTAAAACAAGCAAAATTATCTGGCAGCGGGGTTAGTAAAATAATCTTGTTTTCCCTTTGAAATGTAGATATTTGGACTAGAAACAAGACAAAAATTCTAAGTAAGAAAAACTTTTTTTTTTTTGCATAAATCGTCTAAATTCTGTATAAATACAGTAATTAATGCAATTCTGTAGCTCCTGGTCAGCTATAATTTAGACTCAACCTGCATATCTTGTGATGTGACTATTGCGGATGTTCACATTGCAATATCGATGCTCAGACGATATATTGTGCAGCCCTAACCAAATGTATTATTCTCTTGACTGAATACATTTAAAATAACAAAATGCATTTCAACATAAGTGATTGTTTTGTTTTTCCTTTATCAGTAATTGTGTTTCTATTACAGTCATTGCTAAGCTGAGTTGTGAAAGCGATGCAGGCCCAGGATCTGATCCGGCACCTGCGGATGCCTGAGCTGGATGATTTGAGGCAGTATGTGCGCAGTTTACCCACCAACACCCTCATGGGCATGGGTGCATTCGCTGCCATCACCACATACTGGCTGGCCACCCGCCCCAAAGCACTAAAACCACCCTGTGACCTCACCATGCAGTCCGTGGAGGTGCCGGTGAGTGAGAAAATGTTTTAAATTGCAAAAAACATTTTAAAGAGCAATATATGAAATGGTTCGATGTCAGATTATACTTGAAATAATAATATATAATAATAATAAGTTTTTTAATTTTTTATTTTGGCTAAAGAACATTTAAAAATCTGAATACTTGTTTCAACCTTTTGTGCAATTGAAAAGTTCCATGGATGTTAAAAGTTCTTTACTAAACCATCAAGTCTAAATAAACCTTTTTTCTTTTCTTTTTTTCTTTTCTTTTTCTTTTATTGAAAATTGTGCTTTCTTTTCCCCCTGTACCTGCGTGCAGAATCACAAATCACAGATTATATTTACATGCCACTTGCATAATACTTGCAATATACTTGCAATACTTGCCATTATGCTATCATGAAAGCTGAATATACAGTTGAGGATTTGCTTTTTGAGTGTAACTTACCAGCTTGAACAAGGATATTGAAAATTTCTTACTTCGAAAATTTGATTGCTTGAAAATGTTTTAGGACAGGCATCAACAATTATTTAGGGCAGTACAATATATTGTGCCCATGTTGTTTAATATTGAATGATAAAAACTTGTTTTTATGTTAAATTGAGTCAGTTTGTTAAATATATTATATATTATGGTGTTTTTTACACCAGTTTACTCATTCCAGATGCATATCAGTGGTCATGAAGGTTTTTTACTGTGAAAAGAGAGGACTTTAAGAATTGCAGTTTGATTTGGAGAAATCTAGAATAAAGAAATCTCAGTGTTTGCTTGTGTTTTCCTTGTTTTCTGAACATAAGATTTTAAAATGAAGTGTTGTTTGTTTACAAACTAATTTCGAGAGGATCACGTGCTTATGATTGAACACAGCTGGTATCACTTAACTCCGCATATTGCGCCAATCAGATGAACACGGACACACTATAAAGTACCAGAGCGCTTTGCTCCAGTCATCTTCGTTTGAAGAATCCCCCCTTCCACCCCTACTCCTCCCCTTCTCTGATAGGGCGGCACGGCGGCCAGTGGGTAGCACTGTTGCCTCACAGCAAGAACGCCGCTGGTCCGTTCCTTCCGGGCCGGTTGGCGTTTCTGTGCGGAGTTTGCATGTTCTCCCCGTGTTCACGTGGGTTTTCCCCGAGTTCCCCGGTTTCCTCCCACCGTTCAAAGACAGGCACCATAGAAAAATTGACTAACAAAAATAGCATCCTAAGGCAACTCTTAGCCAGATATATACAGTAGTTCACAGCAGGGGAGTTCTCGAGACCACCTGAGCTCAGACTCTCCTGTCGCCCTAAAAAAGGGAGGAAGCCCCGGGCTCAAGGATATTCTGAGCTCAAGGCTCTCTCCCGGGACAGCATGCCAAACACGCTTTATTACCAATCATCAGATAAGTGTGAACTCTTGAATTCAGCTTTTGATGCATTTTTTTGCCCTTTTTTCCTAATCAGGCTCTGAAAAATGATATCAAGATTTATTTATTTTTTAGTTTTATTTTTATATTGGTAACTTCCATATATAATGGGTTATCAATAATTAGCTAGTGGTATCATTCAAAATGTCATATTGGTGCATCCTGAAGTTCTTAATTAGAAATACTCACTGTGGTCACCTTCTGAAACATTCACAGAATTGATAATACACCAAAATAGTAATGTTTGGTTTCCAACAGTTGTTTAGCATCGCTTGAAGAACTTTAAAGACTTTGGGAATCCTTTTAGCGCCAAACGTCTTTCACTTTACAAAACCTTTTCATTCCATGTTCCTCAATGGAGGAATGATCTTCCCATTCCCACATGGACTGCTGATTCACTAGTATTATTCAAATGACAACTAAAAACCCATCTCTTCCGTGATCACCTAAGCTCATAAAAAAACCACTGTATTGTCTGAGCACTAACAATTCCTTTGTATAATTAGCACTTCTTTTGTGTATTGCCTCTTCTCGTTGAATTGCTGAATGCCTCTTCAATTAGAAGTCATTTTGGACAAACGCGTCTGCTAAATGACAAGATGTAAATGTAAAACGATGAAAATATCTGATGCAACTTCAGTCTTTTTGTGATTTTATGAATATTTTCAAACTTCCTCTAGAAAGCGGTTGAGCAATGCAGACTGTGGCTTTCTTTAGGTTCCTCTCGACATGTAAACTGGTCGCCAGCTGCATGTCACAGAACTCTGCATGTATGAACTCCTAACTGTTTTCTGTTGCCCATCTGTGTCCTGCAACACACGCATGTTTGAAGTCTCGGTGCACAAAAAGTGTGATGGGTTTTCTGTCGTCACCATGGCTTCCTGTGTGTAGAAGAACACTTTTAAGCATATACAGTGCCATTCAGAAATTTGATTCAGAAGAATGCATTCAGTATTTTTATAGTGATAATTAAGTGCAAAATAAATGCAGTTTTCTTGAGCTTCCTTTTCGAGATAGAATGATGAAAAAACATTTATCATAGAAAAAACATTCCTCAATATTGACAATGATGAGAGCACCAAATCAACATATTGATTTTTGAAGAATAATGTGCTACTTAAGACTAAGGTCCAGTCCCAATTCTATTTTTGTACCCCTACCCCTTCCCTTCCTCTTGACCCTTGAAACAGAGTGTGAAGGGGAAGGGCTTCAAAATTTACGCCTAAGAAATGGGACACCACTACAGTACCTGCACACGTCATCATATGTCATTGTGATCTCTTCATTTAAGATTGACGATGTCGACTGCTGTAATTATTCCAGTTGCGTTATTTTTTGGTATTTATCTTCAGGAATTCACCGAAGGCAATGATATCATGTTAACATAATGATATAATGTGGAAATAAGATCATAACTGTACTGTGCATTTACACCGTGGCCATATTCATCTAAAACACACGATTTTAAACACACGAAAACAGCATTAGCATTATAGCAGACACTGTAAAAAGGTCATTTCCAGCCATTAGACTTTTCTGACAGGGGATTCGAGTGTCAGATGTGAAAGTATGTTGTGGGACTGCTATACTGGAGTTATTATTCAGGATTATAGATAGCAAAATTTAGCGGTTTTTATTTTAGCGTTTTTTTTAAAGCATGAGGGTAAAACATGAATGCGGTTGAATATATTAAAACATGCTTGTTTGTTGTAAGAATTAATAGAAATGACAAAAAATTGAAATTGCTTACTTTCGTGTGCAGTCATGCAGCCGTTGTGGCTGGTATATTCTGGGAAATTTTTTATATCCCTTGGTGTCAAGTGTGGTCCTGAAACATCTCTCCCTACACCTTCAAGTTAAAGAGAATTGGGACACCCCTACCCCTTCACGGGAATGCGCAAAATGAGGGGTAGGGGTAAGGAGAAGGGCTAAGGGGTAGAATTGGGATTGTGCAATGGCTCAAAATATATTTTTGCAATAAAAGCAATAAATTATATTTAAAATATATTATAATTGTATTAATATCATTGTAAAGAAGTCGGCGCCAGTGATGTAGTGGTTAGTGTGTCGACACATGCACTTCGGTGCTCACGGCGACCCGAGTTCGATTCCGCCTCGCGGTCCTATGCCGATCCTTCCCCTCTCTCTGCTTCCCATTCTTTCCTGTCAATACTCTCTACTGTCCTATCCAATAAAGGTGAAAACCCCGAAAAAATAATTATAAAAAAAAAATATATCATTGTAAAGAAAATCCTAATTATTACAGGAAATAGCTGTAATTTTTTTACAATAGTTGTCTGTTATTTTAAATTATATTCAGTACTCTGTTAAGTGATCAATGTTATCTGTAAATTAACAAATTGGATGTATTTTTAAGAATTAAACTATTAATGAGAAACCTCAGTAATTTTTTTTATTTTATTTGCAGTAAAACATTCTTTTTGTTTGTTTGTTTTTTACAAAAATCTACTGTATTGTTTTAACAGTACTTTTCTGGTTATCTTGAATTACATATAAATTTATGTAACATGACAATAAAAATGTAATTAAACAAGTAGCTCATTATGTTAATATCATATTATATCAAATATTAAATGTCCATACAAAAATCATTTTAACAGTTCCCCTCCGTTTTACAGTAAAGCATTTGTTTGTGTATTTCTACATTCAAATTCTGTAATTCTACAGAAATGTACTTGTGTCTTTGCCTACAGGGTCTCCAGCCTGGAACCTAATAATATGTCATAAAATTATCATTATTGTGATTAGATGTTTGTAATTTTTCAACATTTTTCTAATATTACATACTGTATTTATGATCAAATAAGTGAGGGATTGGTGAGTATAAAAGATTTAAACATTTTAAAAACATTAGAAACTCCAAACAGACGGCACGATTGCGAGTTGGCATTTCTGCGAGGAGTTTGCATGTTCTCCCAGTGTTCACGTGGGTTTTCCTCCGGGTGCTCAGGTGTCCCCCACAAGTCCAAAGACATGCTCTATAGGTGAATTGGGTAAGCTAAATTGGCCGTAGTGTAAAAGTGTATGGGTGTTTCCCAGTGATAGATTGCAGCTGGAAGGGCATTTACTGTGTTAAACATATGCTGGATAAGTTGGGGGTTCATTGTGCTGTGACGACCCCTGATTAATAAAGGGACTAATAAGCCAAAAAGAAAATGAATGAATGAATGAATGATTGTGACTCCAAAAGTTTTAAATGTTAATGTGTTGAAAAAAATTGAAGAGCCCATCTACAGTACAGTTGTTTTTGGACTGGTCTTTCCATCGCATTCCTGCTTTTCCTTCTCTTCCTGTATATACTTGTATGTGTACACAGACTCTGAATTTACTTTAGTCACAGAAAAATGACAGCCTCTTTCACCCAGATGAGTTTAATTATAGAAGCATATCCTTGATCTCTGTCTGTCTTTGGCAGAAAGAGGTTTTTGTATTCTCACAATTTCTTGTATGTTTGCTATGGCAACAAGCTGAAATGTGTTGGCAACAGTTATAAAGCCAGTCAGATTCAATGCGCGACGACCATCTGTAAATTCCTGTAGCATGAAGTCCTCTTCCCTTTCGCGTGGGCTGGTCTTTTAAATCAAACACTATTGTACTGTAAAGTTAAAGTGACCTTTCATTTGTGAATTTCTTTTCTTTTCTAGAGTCTCTTTTCACTCTCACCGACTAATTTATTTAGTACACCTTGCTGGATTGCTTTCGGAATTGCCTTAACGGATCAGTTCACCCAAAAGAATTAAAATTCTGTTATTAGTTACTCACCCTCATTCCAACCCCTTCAGAATTTTCATCATGTTTGGAACACAAATTAAAATATTTTAGTAGAAACCTGAGAGCTCTCTCATTCTCCATAGACAGAAACGGTCTCTAGATGTTCACAGTCCACAAAATAGAAACCAAAAACACACGTCATGATTTTGCCAAATCGAAAATGTGATCCATACCTATTCCCTACCCCTAAACCAACCATAACTGTACATTGTTCCCAAAATAAAAGGAGTATAATAGTTGGATAACAATCACGTAGAAGTGCATAAACCTAACTGTAAGCCAACAAAAACAATAAACACATCCCTTAATTCTGATTGGCTGATTGGAATGTTGTTCCAGGATCAGCATAGATGGTAATCCAGGAACATGTCCTACCTGGTGAAATCAGGTTGGCGACCAAAATCATTGTCAAAACATTCCAAGTAACTTTTGCTGCTTGTTTAAACTACTTATTTAAAATGAGTTGAAAGGACACAATTCTTAAGTTTTTTGGGGGACAACTTAATTGTTTTATGTTCAATCCACCTAAATTTGTAAAAACGATTAAGTTAACTTAATCGATTTGTGTTGGGACTACATGAAGGAATTGTGTGGAATCCAGCATATCGTATGGGCAATACGATTCTTGCATGTTGTGCTGCTTGACGTATGACAATACGTTTTACTGCCTGTTGTAAACATGCACACTGACCTAAAGCAGGAGAGAATATATAGGCAAACAAATACATATTTGCATTTTTGCAGCAGCACAAAAGTGTTCTTGGAGCTTCATATGGTTACAGTTGAACCACTGAAGTCACATTGAATGTTTTGGTTCGTTTCCTGCTTGAAGTAGCCATCATAAGATGAGTTCACTGTGGTCATAAAGTGGTGGAGATGGTCTGCAGCAGTACTCAGAAAGGCTGTTACATTTCAGCAATGTTCAGTTAGTTTGAATCAAAAGTGTGTCAAGAAAATCTCTGCTACACCATCAGTACCCAGAACCATTTATACAGCAGGATGGATTCATCCCAGCAGGCACACAACATCATAAGACATTAATATTTCAAGAGTTCGCACTTAGATATTACTTGATATTAATAGCAGGTTTGGCATGCTGTCCTTGGAGAGAACCCTGAGTTTGGAGATAATTGAGCCCAGGGTTCCCGCCTGGTCGATGAGCATATAAGGGGGCACAAGATCAGGTAGTTTTCGACAGCTCACCCTGGTAAAGGAGGAAAAGGGGGAGATGAGGTGAATGGGGGGATTCTTCAAAAAAACAAAGATAAGCGTGTAGTTTTAGACAGGCTATTTATAGTGAGTTTGGATTGATCCGATTGGCTTACTAATGATTACAGATGGGAGACCAGCCACGATCAATCATATCATGTGCTCCTCTTGAAATTAGTTTGTGAAACTTCAGTCGGTTAAATTTAGGTCATGATGTCAGGTGACCAAAATTCAATGTCTAGCCAATGTCTAAGGTCAACGTTATTTTGACGTCCAATAATGACGTTGATATTTGGTTGATTTTAGGTTGTGTTGAAAAGTGACCAAAATCCAACGTCGAGCCAACATCTTAAACCAACATCATATTAACGTCAAATACTTACATTAATATGTCAGGTAGGCAACCAAAATCTAACGTCTGAGAGACGTCATAGGTAATAAAATGATACTCAATACTATGTATACTTAATACTCAATACAATACTACTCAATACTATGATAACGTTCACAGAACGTCAAGCTGTAACATCAGATTAGATGTTGATATTTGGTTAATTTTTAGGTTGGATGTTGGACATTGACGTCGACCTGATGTTGGGTTCTGACATCATCAACTCGGTTTTCATTTCCAGACAAAATGCAATGTGCCTACGATGTTGGGGTACAACGTCAATCTGACGTCATTTTGACATCCTGTGCCTGCTGGGATCCTTTCATGCTGTTTAGACCAAACTGTGACCATACCAGACAAATGTTGCAGCAAAATTTGAGACTCATCAGACCAGATGACCTTTGTCAAATTTCTGTTATACATTTTTGTGATCCCGTGCCCCAGTTTACTGATCTCAGCTAACAGTATAGTGGCACCAGTGTTTTCTTCCTCTGCCATAGCTAATCTGCTTCAAAACTATGACATGTTTTGCCTTCAGAGATGCTCTTTTGTAAACTTTGGTTCTACAGAGTTGATTTGAGCTCAATCAACTGCTGTTATTTTCTCAGTTTTATACCATTCTTTGTGAACTTAAGATGGTTGAGGCTTAAAGGGATAGTTCACCCAAAATGAAAATTCTGCTATCATTTACGCACCCTTCATCTGTTTCGGACAAGGTTGAGTTTTTTTTTTATTTGTTCTGTTGATCGCATTGAATAATGTTGGAAACCTGTAACCATTGACATGCATAGAAAGAAAAACTAATTCTTTGGGAGTCAATGGTTACAATGGTTACATCTTCTTTTCTGTTTGAATTTTAAACTGTCATGGATGAGTAAACATTGGCAGAATTGTCATTTTTGTTTGAACTATCCCTTTAAATGATCTTTCTTCTTTATTCAGATTCTTGGTTTTAACTTCATATTGAACAGCAGATCACATTGACTATGATGACATTGTTGCTGCCATGTGATTGGCTGAATTTTGCATTCAAGTATTTAAATAATTATAGATAATAACATGACCTTGGAGTGTGCATTGAGTAAGCATTGTTTAAATGATTTGAACATTTATGTCCTCAAATCTGGTTGGTGTTGAAAGATTGTACAGGTGAAGTTTCTCTTCATGGCCTTCCAGATTATCAACAGGCCTGGATTTGAGGAGCTGTTATTGGCTTGTTTGCTAAAGTACATCATAGACTGTTGGTTGTGTTTTTCAGGGTAAGGAATATGCACGTCGCTCTATCCTAATGGACAACGACACATACATGACGTACTACTATAAAGACGCTCTGACAATGTATGAGTTTTTCTTACGAGGACTACGAGTGTCAAGTGAGTTATCCGGCCATTTAAAGCAGACATTGGATCAAAGGAATAGTTCAATCTCAAAATAATCTCTTTGAAATGGTTAAAATCATGTGTGTGATCTACATTTTTGTGTTTTACTTATATAGATAATGGTCCTTGTTTGGGATCAAGAAAGGCAGGCCAGCCATATAAATGGCTGTCGTATAAAGAGGTAAGATTTCTGAATTACTTATTGACCTAACTGCAGAACTGATTTAGCCTTTTATTTCTCTCAATTTTTTGATCCCTGCCTTCTTTATATATTATCAGAAATGTATGTGCATTTGTAAATTTTAATCAGTTGGTATTACTTTATTTTAATGGGCCCTTTAACACATTTTGTGATTGTAAGTTACATTGCAATAGATTGATTTCACGCAGCCGCCATTTTAAAAGCGAAAGTGAGGCTGCGGTGGGAAGAAACCCAGAAGTATCGCCTGCAGTCACACAGGAACGACGTCCACGATGGCATATTGTTGTGTACCTGGCTGTATATCTTATCAGCTAAGAGAAAGTGACACAAATATATAATTTCACTGCTTTTTGAGTGACCCGAAGGTCCATTCTGAATGTGAAAATAAAAGGGATATCAAACCTCATTTGCAGCTAAGTTAAGGGGAAATGGCACTAGTTAGCTAATGTTTTCTTTCCCAAACACACGTTTTAGATGCCATTTATCAAACTAAAATTAATGAACTGATACTTTCACTATATTAGACTTGTCACAATACAAAATTTTGATACTGAAAATAAAAGTCTGTTTCCCGCTAACATTTAAGCAATGTTTAGTGTGTTCTTAAACACCGCTGATATTACCATTCTGTTCACCAGTGCTGAACAGAAATGACTGTGATTGGCCGTGAAGGTCATCAGTTCACCGATGTTTATCAAATGCAAACACAGATGAGCGATCCACTGATGAATCGACTGATCTTCATGGGTTTAAAATGCTCCAGTGTCCCTGTATCTGTGTTTGCACTCGGTGAAGCCTGGTGAACTACTGGCCTTGACGGCCAATCATAGTCATTTCTGTTGAGCACTGGTGAACACAATGGCAAATCTGTGGTGTTTAAAGGGCCATGAAACCCCCCTGTCTCAGCAGGGTGTTTTCACACCTCTAGTTTGGAAAAAGTCAGGAAAGTGGGCGTGTCCAGCTCTGTTTAGGTGGGAGTGTCGGGGGAGGGAAAGAGGGAAGGATTTGCAAATATGGGAGTTTCCGTTTGGGCACGCAGACGCAGGGGAGAAAGACAGGGACTGTGTTTACATGGATATCAGTAATCAAATTACTTGCCAAATTATTAATTTGTCGAATTTAACTGCAGTTTGACACTTTCACTTTTTATTCAGGAACTTTTCCTGCATGTCGCCCGTGACAAACGAGATATTGAAAGCGAGGAACGGCTGGAAGAGTGGAGTTTTAATGGTATGTTTGATACCGCACGGCGAATGGGAGAAAAAAAATCCTCCGCATTTCTCAGTAACTTAGATGCACTCGGTAGGTAGCGTCAGAAAGCCGTGTGTATATAGACTATCCTGTCACAAAATACGGCGAAAATCCTACACGACGGGCAATATTTGATTGCTGTGTTTACATTCGGAGAGCAGCATTTACAGCGGATCTTTCAGTTTATAATATTGTACTATGATATTGCAGTGATATTAACATACTGTAAACTTAGTAACTAAATTATTTTGGCTATGGTATGTCTTTAAAAACTGAAAGAGCACTGCTGACGATACAAACTAACTTTGCCATCTGATTGAACAAACAAAGGGCACTGATCGCACACTTACCAAATCTGTAGAGACAGGACAGTTAAACTGGAACTGTGTCTTTTTTTTAAAGGAGACGAGCAGCAAATCCGGATTTCATCATTTCCAGATGCGAAAAGCTCTCGGGTAAAAAATGTTCCTTACAAACGCATTCTGTCGCGTGCACTGTAATCCACATGTGAGTCCAGCAGCGCTCTCATAGCGGGTAAACGAAAACAAAACCTTTGTTGCAGCACATTAATAAACGCAGCACATTAATAAATGCAACACTGATGACCCGTGTCTCCAAATTCTTGTTCTTTCACTTGTTTTGGCAAAACAATGTGGCGTCTCTCTCTCTCGTCTGAACACTGTAACAGGTAAAACCTCTCCGAAGTCTCTCTGTAGCCTCTCTGTAGTCTCCGAAGCTATTGTGCATAATAATGAAGTTGCACCGCATACACAATAGAGTGCGCTGATTGGTTTTAACAAAGTCTTTCTCATGAATTAATGCCGCACCCTCAGAGACGTCACGATGTACTCGCAGGTACAGACAGCCACACGCAAGAATCTCATGGTCGTGACGCAGCTTCAAAAATTAGTTTCAAACCGGAAAAACGAATTTGCTCAAAATAACGCAGAAACAACCAATTTTCACTTTTTTTGTGCCATATATGTGTCATAATAGTGTTTATAGCAGCGTGGGACACATATATGACTGTCAACAGCTCAAAAAATGTGTTTTGGTGTTTCGTGACCCTTTAAGAACACGCTCATCATTGCTTAAATGTTAGCGGGAAATGGACAACACAATACCGTGACAACATTATTACAGACAACACAAGGTTGTGCTCCAAACATTTTACACAGGACTGAATTGTTTTATCGCTCAGTGGGTTATAGGTTGAAGCAGGGAAGCGACCCCACAGTGTTTTATCGATGCCATGGATGCCTAGGAGGACACTTAAGCTTAATTACTCTTAAAGAGATTATGATTTTCTTTGATGTCTAATATGCTTTTAATTTCTTTAAATTAAATTGAACTTAATTGAATTATATTAAAGTGATGTTTACACCACATCTGCACTTTGAAATCGTGGAAACGGCATGTTGTTGCAATGTTTACATTGCTGATCCTCTACTTCTGGGTTTCGTCCCACCGCAGCCTCGCTTTCATTTTTTAAAATGGCAGCCACGTAATATAAACATTCCAACTAATTCTCATTAGCGTATTAGTAGTCTGTAAGGTTAGGGTTATTATAGGTTGACATATTTAAAAAGTTTATTATTGTCAGTTGAATGTCTGTTGATGGTACAGAATCAACAGATATTAAACAGACAGTCTACTAATACTCTAATGAGAATTAGTTGACATGTAGTTGCAATGTGACTTATAGTAAAAAAAAAATTCAAAAAGGACCATCAAAATAAGACAATACCAATTGGTTTAGTATTTCTGTGTGTAGGTTGCAGACAGGGCCGAGTTTGCAGGTTCAGCTTTACTCCACAGAGGTCACAGTCAATCAGGAGACAAATACATTGGCATCTTCGCACAGAACAGACCAGAGGTATTAACATCCTGCAAGTAAAAAAACACGCACAAAGTCTTGGCATTTATTATAAATGTTGTTTGTTGTGAATACTTTCTCTTTCTTTTATACTTCTATTTGTCATCCTAGTGGACAATTTCAGAGTTGGCATGTTACACATATTCACTGGTGGCAGTGCCACTGTATGACACACTGGGTACAGAGGCCATCAGCTACGTCATTGACAAAGGTGATTCTTTACAATTCTGTGCAATAGTGTTTTTATTGATGAAATCCTCTTTCATGTTATTGTTATTTCTTATAATAGAGCAATGTTTTGTGTGCATGATTCTGGAGTACCTTTTTTTTTACTGGAAAATTAACAAAAACCTATGGCTTAACTTACCCCATCATTTATTCACTCTCAAGCCGTTTTTGGAGTATATGACTTTCTTCTTTCAGATGAGTACAATCAGAGTAGTTTTAATTTTACTTTTGGCTCTTCTGTACTGTATAATGCTGTTGCGTAGTGGGCTCTTTTTAGCTTCTGAAAGCACAGAAATCTGTTGTAAAGCATATACTAGGGGGTTAACTCATGTTCAAGGGCAGACAGAATCTACGGACATTTTTTGCTATTTCTGCGCAGAATTTTGTGAAAACTCTGCGGATTTATGCGGAATGATTTTGTGAGTATTATAACTAAAAACTTAATATAGGAAATAAAAAATATAGCTTTTAACTTTTATTTAAATGTGTGGTCCACTACGATATCATATTTTAAACTTTAGTTGATGTATAATGTAGCTGTGTGAACATAAACAACATCTCTGAATGTACTCTCAAAGTTCAATGCAAAGGGAGACATTGGCTTTTACAGAGTTAGCTTAGCAAAGCCTACAGCGAACGAAGTTTAGGGACTACAAAAAAAATACATCTGGGTTAATGATGTCATAAGCCCTTCAGGTTATGCGCATACACCCTGCGCAGTGAAGGGGCGTGGCCAAAGGCGCTGTAATGTTACAGCAGAGAAAGCTAAAATGCCATCCAAACGCTGCTATTTCCACAGAGATTCTTCTGTTTCTGTATTTGGGTTTCCAAAGGACACGACACAAAGACAGAAGTGCTTACAATTTTATTTTAATTATGTTCCAGAGAATTATAAAAAAGATATAACATAAAAAAGCTAACATTTGACAAAGGACAGCTTCCAGAATCTCTCCCAGTTCGGTCCTAGATTTGGCTAAAACTCCTCCAACCATAATAGCAGAAGCTGTGGATTGTGAGCCACAACCTGTAAGTATTTTTATTTGTTAAAATTTATTTATGACATACATAGTGTCTAGCGTTAATGGTATGTTGTAGCAAGGACATAAACAAGGATTTAGACAACATGAAATGCTGTTTGGCACCGTTAACAATTTAGCTACAAATTCATATTTATCCACAATCTTCACCAGCGCTGCAGTGTCTCTCTATGCAGCCGCTTTCCGTGCATTCTACATCTCAAATAACGAACTTGCAAAACATATGTGAACGTGTCATATTACTTACACATGCTTATAACCCGACTATATATAAAAGACACTTGCCAGATGTTATTTTAGAGAGCAGGCATGAGGTTCACCTGTGTCCTCTTCATTTTCTGTCTGAGGCTCAAACTTCATTTCTGTCTCAGGCTCAAACTGATACAGCTAACAGTTACACTGACTTACAGTATTTACACAATGGCAAAGCGCATGCTAGTAGAGGCGTGGTGCTTGCTGGTGACATGGAGCCGATCCTCGAATCAAAGCACATTATGTTAGCTGACCAATCAGAGCCGCTTGAGGGAAGTAGTTCGGAGCAACTAGGAAATATGACAGTCGTTTTCATGTTAGCTGAGTAGCAGTATATAATAAATAATGTGATTTTTCACAAATGAAGCATGAGCACACATTGCGTTGCACCTCATAAACACAACCAAGCCTTAAAAATACACTCTGGACCACCCCTTTAATGTTTACAATGCGAATCCAATTAGATCCACTTATTGGATAAACAACGCAAGTCTCTCATATAATATAGCTACTAAAATACAGAAAATATAACTTTACAATCTGTATTGTAAGTAAATCATATGATCATTCCTTGTGGGCCTACTCATGTCTTATAAAGAGGATCAATGTGTTTTTGCAAGAAAAATATTTATCATTTTAAAATTATGAACTCAAATCACTGACTTCCAGTAGCTGCCGAATGCATGTTCTCGACAACTATATATAGCGTATATATGTAATTTTTGGCATATAAGATGTATTCACAGAGGAAGCTCTCGTGGGAACCTCTTACCACACAGTTTGTTTACCACTAAAGATGCAGACAAACAAGAAAACTAGTTGGCTTGGCATTACTGTACAATTTTATACAGTATATTACTCTTAAAATGCCACATTGTCATGAGACAAATCTATTCCCGGAGCTTCCACTATGAGTGCCTACATGCGATGTGCTAAAATATATCTTTTTCACGTTAAAAGGAGTTTTTGTTTAAACCACACATGACAGCGACAAGCAAAGTTTCTATTTTAGAAACGGTTTCTGTTTCTGTAATGTTGCAACTGAAACAACAGCATAAACTAATATGACAGTGATCACCTCAGATGCTGATTATGTGTTTTATTCAGTGTTACCTTATCTTACCTGACATTTATTGCCATACTGTAAGCTCCAGCAGGAAGTTTGCTTCAGATCTAGAAAATAAAATAACGAGCAAACATGTCGTTTAAACCAAACATTAGATCTTTGATTTAGCATGCACTTTAACATGCTAAAGATGTTTAATATTTATTTGTTTACTTAGTTCAATCAAAATCAAAAGAAACATTTTCATTTATCGAAACGTATTAATTAGATTATAAATCCGTTCATGTTGTTGGGAGTGCAGTGCACTGTTCTGGAGAAGGGTCTGTCTGCAGACTGCAAGACAGGGGGCGTAAAATGAAGGGGTGTAACTTGTAGTAATAGAGTAAATTAAAGTTATCGATACCCACGTGTTAAAGCTATGTTGTCATCATTTATTAACGTCTACACCTACTCCAACCCTAAACCCAATATTATAGTTATTAATATCTAGACCTTCCCTAATCCTAAACCCAACCGTCAACAGTTATTAACGTTTATACCTACTCCACACCTAAACCCAACAATCACAGTTAATAACGTTTACACCTCCCCCAACCCTAAACCTAACCGTCACAGTTATTAACTACACCAGGGATGCCCAAACTTGGTCTTGGAGGGCCGGTGTCCTGCAGATTTTAGCTCCAACTTGCCTCAACACACCTGCAAGGATGTTTCTAGAAAGACTAGTAAGAGCTTGATTAGCTAGCTCAAGTGTGTCTGATTGGGGTTGGAACTAAACTTTGCAGGACACCGGCCCTCCAGGACCGAGTTTGGGCACCCCTTGTCTACACCTACTCCACTATGCACGAGTTGCGGAGGCTTTCATACTTGACGCGCTCCCGAGTAGGCTAACTGTCATGACAAAACGGATGAAGAAGTCAGCGAGTGGAGTTGCTAAATGAATGAATATAACAATATCAAATGAATAGGTTGTGGATAAATTTGGAGAAACCTCATGAAAACATTTGCTGAAAATGTTCTCTGGACAGTATTTCCGCCATCTTGGCAACAACATCTCGTTGTGACATGTCGCATGGTTCAATGGGATCTCAATAACTACAAGTTAGGCCTCTACTACAAGTTATGCCCCCTTCATGTTATGCCTCTCTCTTGCAGTCAGACAGATAGGCTTGCTATTCTGCGGTTCTGATTGGCTGTAGTATTTTAATGTTTCTGTTTGGTGTGAACAGACAAATTGCTTGTCACTTTAATCTTTTTGCATCGTGTGTTGTTAGAACACTGTGTTATGCCAGAGGTCAGCCAAAAGTGTACATTTGGCAGTTGCAGTTGAGTTTATAAAAAAAATATGAAATATTTTTGACACATTATCAGCTTAAGACATCTGTTAACCGTCCTTTAAGCTTCTGTTTGGAAGCTTAAAAAATGGCCACTAACCAATAGCATAGAAGACCCAGGATAAAATGTAAAACTACTCTGACTGGGCTCATCTGAAAGAAGAAAGTCATACTCACCGTGGATGGCTTAAGGGTTGACCCACATAGCAAACGGACTTGGCCCAAATGTGGCCTCATTATGGCACTGCTGGTGTGTTGCCGGCACTGGCATGCATTTTGTCAGCCGAATGTGGGCCATGCATGGCACTGCATGCATCACGACAAACTACACTTGGGCCAGTTGTGGATGGGAGGTGTGTGGCCCAGTACAGTGTAGCGATTGTTCACATTGTTTAGGCAACAATAGGCTGGGTTATGGCTCAGTTTTTGGGGTCTCTGGTTAAAGTATAAACTTATAGCTGAGAATCGGTACCAATAATAAACCTGTTTTGGCCCAGTTCAGGGCCAGTTAAGGGTGATAAATTGGCTGAGATTCGGGCCGGTTATGGCCCATGTGTGGCCCTTGTCTTTAATCCAGTTATGGGCCACTTCAGGATCGTCATTCTTTGCAGTACTTGGGCCGAGGGAAAAGTTATTGTGTGGCCCGGAGCTGGGCCAGAAAACATTTGCTATGTGGGGAGTGCATCACAGGTTAATTGTCATTTTTGGGTGAGCGATCTCACTGGCGTAAATGGAAATAAAAATGACTTAAATTTTATATCACATGACTTTACAAAAACAGTAAAACTTGTAAGAAATGTGTTGTGAGTAACAGAGCTTTTGTCATAGCTTCCATCACCACCATCATCTGTGACATCGCGGATAAAGCTCGTCTGATCCTGGACTGTGTGTCTGGCCGGAAACACAGCGTCACGACTATAGTGATCATGGAGAGCTTTGACAGTGAGCTGACAGCACAAGCACAAAACTGTGGCATTGACATCATCAGCCTCAAGGAGCTGGAGGTTTCTCTCCCACACACACACACACACACCCTTCCTCTGTAAATAGTGATCGCATTAAACTTGTATTTACACTGCAATAAATACAGTCTTTCTTTTTTTCAGGCTATTGGCAAAGCAAACCACAAGACACCCATTGTAAGTTAAACTGAGCACTGTATTGATTTACAGACATGCCACACTGTGTACCATATACGTGGTGCAATGCGGCGCTAGGCGCAATGCAAGTGCTTTTGACTAGTTTCAGCCTGGTGCAGGTATCATTTTCATGTTTCATGCCACTTGTTTAAATGGAAAATGCATTTGCACTCATTTGTGCACTCATCGGCATGCTGGTCTGAAAAGAAGGTGTGTTAAGGCGCACGTTGCTATTTTGAGGCAACCGAAATAGACCACCTGTCTAAAGTCAATGGCGCAGCTTTTATTGATAAATTTTATAATTTATTAATAAATTATTATTATTACATATTATTACATGCTGCTTCAAGAGTTCACACTTAGCTGATGATTTACAATAAGCTTGTTTGACATGCTGTCCCAGGAGAGAGCTCTGATCATGATTAGCTAATGTGGAACCGGCTGTGGTAAATCATAAGTACGCGATCCTCTGGAAATTAGTTTATAAATAAACTTACTACAGAAAAATCTTTAAATAAAAAAAAAAAAAAAAAAAATATAAGGGTATTATCGTCTACATAAATATAAAAACTTCCCATGCCTTCTTCACCTCATGGGGCTTGGTGGAGTCTGGCTTGGTCTGTAGATGATCTGGTTGCTTTAAAACTTGCACACATGCAGATCCATTTCCTTGCTAGTGAAGCGTTCAGTTTTTTTCTCACAAAGTCCTCCATGTAAATAGCGAATGCACCTCGGCATGACTGCTACTCGCATTTAAAGTCCCCATGAACCGGAAGCTGCGACCAGTATATTTTGTTCCGTATTGTAACGCAGTTCCTGGAGAAACGGAATATTAAATGAGAAAACAGTGGGTGTGGCTTGTTTTTTCTACTGCGAGATGATTGAATGTAGTAAAGTAGGCATTTCATTCATAAAGATGGGGAAAAGGGTTTGGAGAAAGTTACAGACTCCCCCTGCTCACCATTTCTGTTTGTTATCAAAACTGACAGGTGAAGCAGCGTGGTTAAATGTTAGCCACGCCAATTTAACTGAAGAATAATTTAACTGAAAAATAAACAGGAAGTGCATTTTCAGTTTTCAGGAAATAAATAAACAGTTTTTTTTTCTTAATGACATGCACAGATTAATTGTTCACCACGCAATGCAAGCTAACAAAATCATGTGCTTAGTTTTGATTTCTTGGGGACTTTAAAGTCAGTACACACCAAGCCGATGTTAAACAACTGTGTTGTTGCCTCACGTCGACTCACGTCTGCTTCTATCTGGACCAAGAAGCTTCACATGTACACGTGCAATGTTTAAACAAAGCAGTGTCCAGTACCATTATCACAGTAATTGTCAGTCACCACGGAGGGATTTGCTCCTGAAAATATGTCTGATAATCTAAATAATCCATATCGTTTGTGTTTCTTCTTGATTTGAATTGATAACCAGTCAACATTTAGCCAACGAGAGGCCACTAGCCAGACAGATGCTGACGAAACCCAGTGGCTGATTGTCGGTGTGTCCCAGCCTTTAAAGAAACACTCCAGCTTTTTTGGAAAAAGGCTAATTTTAAGTCTCCTAGAGTGAAACAGTTGACTTGAATCTTTTTTGAATCCATTCTGCCGATTTCTTGTTCTGGCGGGTTTACCCATTAGCATTTCATTCACAAAATTTAAAAAAGAGTTTTGATAATTTTCCTATTTAAAGCTTGAGTCTTCTGTCGTTACATTGTGTAATAAAGCCGGTGGAAAATGAAAAATGACTATATTCTAGGCCAATATTGTTCTGAACTATACTCTCATTCTGGTGTAATAGTCAAGACAATCCGCTGCTCTACCATGGCTGCACCAGGCGGAATGATATTGTAAAATGCTAAAATGTTCTTTTAAAGGGAATGGGAGATAAGACTCTGATTGGTTTAATGGAAACACATCCATAACTTATTAAGAATAATTTTTTACATTCTTAAAATAGCTAAATGAATTCAGATATGTTCTAAATGCATCTGCGGCATGTGCTTAAATTGTTAAAATAGAGCCCTATATTTGAAAAACGTATTGTTTTATTTAGTCACTGTATTATTTCTTTTTTTAACATCATAGTTATTTAATTGACGCTTTTTTTCAGCCTCCTAAACCTGAGGACCTGGCACTGATTTGCTTCACGAGTGGAACCACAGGTAGCAGATTTTATATTTAATCTGTTGTATCATCGATTTATCCATTTTGAGTATAATTTTGTAGTGATGTGCATTTTGATGAAAGAAAACTATGTACAAACATGGCTTCAGGAATCACTTTTGCACACACATTCGTGCATTCCTCTTTCTGTCAGATTTTGCCATTGGTTTGCTGACATGTTTTGGCATCTTTTAGGACTCCCATCTGGATAGTAAATGTATCTGATGTCTTATTCCGACAGGAAATCCAAAGGGAGCGATGCTCACACATGGAAATGTTGTTTCCAATTGTTCTGCTTTCATTAAAATTACAGAGGTAAGCCAAGAGATTTTCTTCGCTTCTGTATCCTTTATAATTTATTGTAGTGTTATCTTTCTTAGTGAAATAAAATACAAAGAATTACAGCAAATGAGATTCAGATGACAAGTCAGATCTGTATGGAAGCTCTTTCTGAAACTGAATTTAAAAATATAACAGATAATGTCCTCATGATTGGGGATACAGACTCTAGTTATCAGGACATATTTGTGAGAAATAAAAGTTGGAAGTACAATAAAAATTTTCTCCTTACAGTTCTTACAGTTCTAAACTTGTTCTTCAAAATTAGGAGATATACACTCACCGGTCACTTTATTAGGTACACCTTACTAGTACTGGGTTGGACCTCTTATGCCTTCAGAACTGCCTGAATCCTTTGTGGCATAGATTTAACAAGGTACTGGAAATATTCCTCAGACATTTTGGTCCATATTGACATGATAGCATCATGCAGTTGCTGCAGATTTGTCAGCTGCACATCCATGATCCGAATCTCCCGTTCCGCCACATCCCAAAGGTGCTCTATTGGATTGAGACTGGTGACTGTGGAGGCCATTTGAGTACAGTGAACTCATTGTCATGTTCAAGAAACCAGTCTGAGATGTGCTTTATGACATGGCGCGTTATCCTGCTGAAAGTAGCCGTCAGAAGATGGTTACACTGTGGTCCTAAAGGGATGGACATGGTCAGCAACAATACTTAGGTAGGCTGTGGCGTTGACACGATGCTCAATTGGTACTAATGAGCCCAAAGTGTGCCAAGAAAATATCCCCACACCATTACACCACCACCACCACCAATCTGAACTGTTGATACAAGGCAGGATGGATCCATGCTTTCATGTTGTTGATGCCAAATTCTGACCCTAACATTCAAATATTGCAGCAGAAATCGAGACTTATCAAATCAGGCAACGTTTTTCTAATCTTCTATTGTCTAATTTTGGTGAGTCTGTGCGAATTGTAGCCTCAGTTTCCTGTTCTTAGCTGACAAGAGTTGCACTCAGTGTGGTCTTCTGCTGCTGTAGCCCATCCACCTCAAGGTTGGACATGTTGTGCATTCAGAGAAGCTCTTCTGCATACCTCGGTTGTATCGAGTGGTTAATTGAATTACTGTTGCCTTTATATCAACTCAAGCCAGTCTGGCCATTCTCCTCTGACCTCAAGGCATTTGCGCCCACAGAACTGCCGCTCACTGGATATTTTCTCTTTTTTGGACCATTCTGTTTCTGAAATACTCAGACCAGTCCATCTGACACCAACAACCATGCCACGTTCAAAGTCACTTAAATCACCTTTCTTCCCCATTCTGATGCTCGGTTTAAACTGCAGCAGATCATCTTGACTATGTCTACATGCCTAAATGCATTGAGTTGCTGCCATGTGATTGGCTGATTAGAAATTTGTGTTAACAAGCAGTTGGACAGGTGTACCTAATAAAGTGGCCGGTGAATGTAGTTCTGAAATCCAATTCTGATGGAAAAAGCAGACATTTTTTTTTTTAAATTGCAAGTTAAGTAACTTACTGACCAGATCAATTCCTTCTTTCTGTTTGTTATATTAGGCTCTTGTGCTTCATTTCCTCATTTAATCGTCTGTTTCCTGTTCTTCCTCTAACATGTCTTGTTTGTTGATGTGATTGAATATGTGTGTGTGGTCAGGAGTCCCTGAAACTTTGTCCTCAAGATCTTCTCATCTCCTTCTTACCACTAGCGCATATGTTTGAAAGAGTAGTCGAGGTAGGCTGTATTTCACACTGCCCGTGTGTGTTTGTGTTTTACAGGTTCATTGCATGCTTAACCAGTCAGATATTCACATTTCTTACCTACCACTAGCACACATGTTTGAGAGAGTGGTCGAGGTATGTATTATGCATGCACACAGTCATTAATCCATGTTTATTATTAAATTATTATTCAATTAAAAGTTTTATATATATATATATATATATATATATATATATATATATATATATATATATATATATATATATACACTACCTGACAAAGGTCTTGTCGTTGATCCCAGTTGTAAGAGCAGCAAATAATAACTTGATATCTATTTGATCATTTGGAAATGTGGCAGAAGGCAGATTTTTTTTTTGATGAATCATCAGTTGAACTTCATCCTAATCATCACAAATACTGCAGAAGACCTATTGAAACCTGCATGGATCCAAGATTCTCACAGAAATCAGTCAAGTTTGGTGAAGGAAAAATCATGGTTTGGGGTTACATTCAGTATGGGGGGGGGCATGTATCAAAGGCATTTGTGCTGCCCATTACATTACAAACCACAGGAGAGGGCAAATTCTTCAGCAGGATAGCGCTCCTCTACTTCAGCCTCCACATCAAAGTTCCTGAAAGCAAAGAAGGTCAAGGTGCTTCAGGATTGGCCAGCCCAGTTACCAGACATGAACATTATTGAGCATGTCTGGAGTAAGATGGAAGAGGCATTGAAGATGAATCCAAATAATCTTGATGAACTTCTGCAAGAATGCTTTCTTTGCCATTCCAGATGACTTTATTAATAAGTTATTTGAGTCATTGCAGAGATGTATGGATGCAGTCGTCCAAGTTCATGGGAGTCATATACAAGATTAATTCCTTTTCCACTGCACCATCACTTTATATTCTATACTGTACATTATTTCTGTTAAGCGACAAGACTTTTGTCTAAGCAAAGTCAGACCTTACTGTCCTAATTAAATCATTAAAAATCAAGGCATGATCATAATTTATTTTGGTAACATAAGTGTAATCTAGAGGCCTTTACCTTTCATATAAGCCACTTCTGATGCCAAGTGATCAACTAGAAGTCAAGTTAAAATTAGTTTTTCCTAAAACTTGGATAGGTGACAAGACTTTTGTCAGGTAGTGTATGTACACTAAAACACATACTTTTATTTAAATCCACTTGGGATGCAATTAGAGTCACTCAAACAAACGTTTTGAATTGGTTGCCCAAATAAGAAAGGCACATGAGTACAGTGCATTTTAGTTTTGGTAAATAAATCAGTAAAATCAAAAAGTTGTTTTGTTCATATTTGATGTTTATATAATGTCCCTACACTTTTTTTACTAATATTTTGATTGTTTTCTGTTCAGTATATGGGTAAATCTAAAGGATTTGCTGTATACTGAGGGAAACATTTAAAATGTAATACGTAATGGCCCAGTTTCACAAACAGGGCTTAGCTTAAGCCAGGACTAGGCCTTAGTTAAATTAGGCTATTTAAGCCACATTTATAAAAACAGCCTTAGAAAAATACATTACTGGTGTGCACCTGTAAACAAAAAATGACACTGCCATATTTTAAGACATCTCACTGCAAGTTATTTTCAGTTGAGACACCTCAAACATGCAATTTAATCCAAGACTAGCCTTAAACCTTGTTTGTGAAACCGGGGGAATATGTGTAATATTTGTTTTCTGAATTAATAAAAATGTGATCTATCAGTTTTTTTCTTTCTCAACAATGCAGTTTTAACATGGTTTGACTTATTTTTAGTACAAATAAATCTTCCTGTAGTGTACTTAGTAACCCTTTTTTACATTTTAAAGGATGTCTTGGTCATAGAGACTGTATGTATGAATTTAAATGTATTAACCTATTTTTTATTGGCATTGTGTG
The DNA here is from genome assembly GCA_903798195.1 of Danio kyathit. Taxonomy (NCBI): domain Eukaryota; kingdom Metazoa; phylum Chordata; class Actinopteri; order Cypriniformes; family Danionidae; genus Danio; species Danio kyathit. The sequence continues at coordinate 24,965,140 of LR812519.1, read as the reverse complement.
GCCAATTTATAATGAAATCATTTATACAGTTTGTGTGCTCATATTTAACATATTCTCACATGATTTACCTCATCATCATCATCTGGATTTGATTGCATAATTTTAGTTTGTTATGCGTGTAGGGTGTGCTTCTGTGCCACGGGGCCAAGATTGGGTATTTTCAGGGTGACATCCGTCTCCTTATGGATGATTTGAAGAATCTTAAGCCCACTATATTTCCTGTAGTGCCAAGACTACTCAACCGCATGTTTGATAAGGTACATTTGTTTAGTTAATCACACATACGCTGTTTGCATTTGTGTTTGTGCTTAAATAAACTCAGAGATCTTTGCTTAATAAACATTCATGTGTGTTTGTGTTAAGATCTTTGGCCAGGCGAACACTCCTCTTAAAAGATGGCTGTTGGATTTTGCCACCAGCAGAAAAGAAGCGGAACTTAAAAGTGGAGTTGTGAGGAAGGACAGCATGTGGGATAAATTAATCTTCAGCAAAGTGCAGGTAACCAGACAAAACTGAAGATCACCTGAAGAACATCCAAGATTTGGTTGAATTTTCCCTTTAGTAGCACATTAAGGAAAGCAGTGAGCATTAGACATGGGGTGGTAACCGTATTCAAGGTATACCGCAGTTTGGAAAAGTCAAGGTTCTGCTATACCATTCCTATGGTATATGTACGATATTTTGTTGACATTTTTTTAGGACAACAATATCTTCAGCAGAAAAGATCTCCAAAGATGCCATTTTAAATTGTTAAGAAATCAGTGTTTTTGAAACTAATGAAGACAGCAGAAGTCAATGATTCATTTGAATGATTTAGCCTGACATGTTTACTGCTCCAAAATATTATAAATCTTTCTCAAAATAAAATATATTGTGTTCAAAGTGGAATAAACAGTTTTTTTTTACCCAGACATTTAAAAAGAACAGATTTTAGAGAAGTAATCACAATACCATGAAACTGTGATATTTTTATCATACCGTCAGAATCTTATACCGGCCCCTGCCTAGTGAGCATAATAGTGTTAGTGTTTTTTAATAAAATCTCCTAGGGGTTGCGTGTAGACTGTTAAAAGCAATGGACCAAGTACTGAGCCTTGTGGTAATATGGTCATAACTCCTGACTGGAATTCCTTGCAGAAAACATTTCTCTCCAGGAACGAGCATAATTGTTTTTTCATAGATAAGGCAGATTTGAAATTGATCTGTAATGGTATCAGTTTTGGTTTGCCTTTAAATGTTGGGTTTTTTTTACTCTTAAAGTGTCTGTAGATATTAACTTGCATTTTATGAAATTCGAAGGTTTGTTATTTGAGCTAAAAGTCATCTTTAATAGTCTGTTGAAAAAAAGTGACTTACCTCTTGGATGTGGCTTGAGTGTGAATGCATTAACAGCGGTTTTCTTGTTTCTTTTCTCTTTTTTTAAAGGGATAGCTCAGAGTTTACTCACTATTTACTCACACTCTGTTGTGATTCAATACTTTTATGTGTTTCTTCTGTTGAACACAAAAGATAATGCTTTGAAGATTGCTGGTTGCTTGCACCCATCGACCTCCATAGTAGGAAAAATAGATACTATGGAATAGGGATGTACAAATCTGGTCACGTAATCGAAAATCAGGCACAGCTTCAGACTTGATCGGAATCGGATGTTACCTCCTGATCAGGACTTGAATATATACAGTGAAGTCAGAATTATTAGCCCCCCTTTGAATGTTTTTTTTCTTTTTTAAATAATTTTCCAATGATGTTTAACAGAGCAAGGAAATTTCCACAGTTTGTCTGATAATATTTTTTTCTTCTGGAGAAAGTCTTATTTGGTTTATTTTGGCTAGAATAAAAGCAGTTTTATTTTTTTTAAACACCATTTTAAGGTCAAAATTATTAACTCCTTTAAGCTAGATTTTTTTTGATAGTCTACAGAACAAACCATCATTATACAATAACTTGCCTAATTACCCTATCCTGCCTAGTTAACCTAATTAACCTAGTTAAGCCTTTAAATGCCACTTTAAGCTGTATAGAAGTGTCTTGAAAAACATCTAGTCAAATATTATTTACTGTCATCATGGCAAAGATAAAATAAATCAGTGATTAGAGATGAGTTATTAAAACTATAATGTTTAGAAATGTGTTGAAAAAATCTGTTCTCCGTTTAACAGAAATTGGGGGAAAAAATAAACAGTAGGCTAATAATTCAGGGGGGCTAATAATTCTGACCTCAACTGTATGTGTATATATATACGTATATATACAGCTGAAGTCAGAATTATTAGCCTCCTTAAATTATTATTAAATGTTTATTGTTTTCCTCAATTTCTGTTTAATGGAGAGAAGATTTTTTCAACACATTTCTAATCATAATAGTTTTAATAACTCATTTCTAATCACTGATTTATTTTATCGTTTGTGCTATTTGACGAGCTTTTTATATAATGACTTTTGGCTCTGATTTTGTTCCATAGATTTTTTTATTTATTTTTTCAATACAATAAGTTTAGATCTCTGAACAATCAGCTTATTGTTCACTTCAGATTGTCATTTCTTATTGATTTAAGCTAATTGCAAATGCTTTGGCACATGTGTGCAAACAAAAAAGTACAATGGTCTATAGTTTGGACAAAAGCTAATTGCATATGGCTTGTTGATCAAAACTGATAAGCCGATTCTCATTTAAATGGTCAAACTCTTCACAACTTCTCAATCATTTTTCATTGTGTAATTCATCACACTCAAAACTGTCCATTCAGTTATCAAACATTTTGTATGCACACATTTACACCATAAATATCTGATATTGAAATTGTTTTTAATGTCTGCTAAATTGGTAAATGACCTCTAGTTGCAATAGATTTTGAAGATTTTGAACTATTTAACCAATCAAGTCTGGGAGCATGTACAGTATAGTAGTCAACATTAGAAGTGGTTTAAAACATTTCATCAAAGTTATCCAAAACTATTCAGCAACACATTCTTGTCTTGCAGTAGGACACTTAAGATCCACTTCAAATGTTGACTACTGTATTTAGATACAATCACAATAACCACCTTTTATTTATTTTGAGAATATGAACTGCAGCATCATGCTTGTGGAAGAGCAATTGGAAGACTTGTAATCTCTGACCTGGGGGCTGTTCCATAACACAAGCTTACAGAAAAAGCCAGGCTTATTTTGGTAAATCAGGCTTATTAATGGCGCATTCTGTTTCATAAATCAAATTTACGATAGTTCAAACTCAGTTACTCTGGCAACTTATGCTGGGAAACTAGCCTGGTCTGGGGCTGGCTAACTCTCAGGCTTAATCAAAGTAATGTTATCCACCTGCTGTAATTTGATGCCATTTTAATTAACTTAACCTCTTAATAATGAATAAAACTTCATAGTCACTTAATAGTAAATATATATAAATAGAACGATAATATATTTAAATTCAAAAATGTTATTGCAAACGAAATAAATACAAACTACAACATTTCAACTAAATTATATATATTTTTCCCTGTTTATTAAAATTTTATTTAATATTTTCCCCAACATATTATTCTGGGTGTACTAATTTTTGGACTGTGATCTTGAGTTTATTTTTTGTTAGACATCCATACACACTCATTCACACTCATACACTACGGACAATTTAGCTTATTCAATTCACCAGTACTACGTCTTTGGATTTGTGGGGGAAACCGAAGCACCCGGAGGAAACCCACACCAACACGGGGAGAAGAAAGCACTGACTGATAAAGACTACATTTCTTAAATAATGACTTTAAAGCTGTAAATCCTGAGTGGAATAATTGGGAGATGATCTGGGCCGAGCAGTAGCCTCACTTTAATGTAAAGATATTTTCCCACGGGGCGCGGGAAACACAAGTGTCAAAGGGAAAGCAGCTATTAGCAGCAGTTTCGGGAGCAAATTAAAAATCCCGCCGCTTGTGCGTGCACAGCTCTTTATTTTAAACCTAAAGTTCTTACATTTAGCACATTTTGTATGTTATAGGGAGCCTGCAATGCATTAACTTTTCCTTGCAAGCAACAATTGGCAGTAAGCGCGTATTCTCTCTCTCACGCGCGGTCAAGCACAATTTCAATGTATTACAACAAATATTTAATTTCATGTTAATAGGCCTAATTGTCTATATTTTAAAATGTATTGCTGCATATGTAGCCTATTGAGACGATCTGCAATGTCCTGTCAGCCTTCTCTCTTGCTTTCTTGCAAGCCGTATTATTTTGATTATTATGTTTAAATTATTATATGTTTGAACTCTAAAAACTAATGCTGCTCACTCGCTGTGAACAGCTGTGTCTCATTTCAGAGCTCTTTCAGTTCTCGAAGTTGCCATGGTAGCACACAACATAATCCATGTATCTATGCTCGACCTTTAAGGTTTCACGACAGTAACGTGCACGAGCAGTTACCTAGATTATTTATACTGAACTCAGATTAGTTGGATCAAATGATCTTTAATTTACTGTTATGGAACCAATTTAAATGTGGACGTTTAGTTCGGCACATTGAAGTCAGGGTTTTGACTTTAATCCCCGCTTTTCTAAACCACTTTTATGAAACAGCCCCCTGGTCAACAAGAGTGATAGGATAAACACGGATGCTTAATTTATAGTATTATATTAGTATATAGTATAGGTAACATAAGTAATATAAATGTACAATACAGTAACTGGTCAAGCAAGATTGCACTTTACATGTGATACATTCTTACAAAAATAAATGTACTGTATAATTCCAAATGTTCATATATTTTTTCTATGTACGATTGACTTCTCTCAACAAATATAATTTTTTTTTTTATAATTATTTTTTCATGGTTTTCACCTTTATTCGATAGGACAGTAGAGAGTATTGACAGGAAAGCAGAGAGAGGGGAAGGATCGGCATAGGACCGTGAGGTAAAACTCGGGTCGCCTACTACTCAGTAGGTACTGCATTTGAATATAAACGTACTACTCCGCCGTTAGAAAAGTACGTTCTATACAGTATGAATGTAAGAAGTATGAATGGAATTCAGACGTTCTACATTCGCCATTTTGGTATGGTCACGTGACCTACCTGCGTCAGTTGCCTCGATTCACTCCCATTCATGAATTCTCTCGCGGAGCATCATGGGATAACGCAGCGTGCATGGGATGCGCACTTCAGAATCTCGCCGGAAGTAGTAAGTCATCCGGGTACTTTTCGCATAATGATTTTCGAATTCTACGAATTCGGACATACTACTCGGCTCGCATACTGATTTTAGCGCACTGTATAGTATGGAAGTATGCGGTTTCGGACGCAGCCCATGTGTCGACGCACTAACCACTAGTGGTGGGCAAGGGAGGCTTCATGAAACACTGAAACAGCCGAAGCAAATGTGTCGAAGCTTCGAAACATTTCGAAACCACACTCTACGGTGACACCTAGCGGTCATTTTTTATGTATTGCACTGGAACAGCTTCAGCAAAGATCAGTTGAGCAAATTGAGGTATTAAAACCCACTTTATAGGCGTAAACCACAGGTGTCAAAGCCAGTTCCTGGAGGGCCGGAGCTCTGCACAGTTTAGTTCCAACCTTAATTAAACACACCTGATTAAACTAATTGAGTGCTTTAGGCTTGTTTGAAACCTACAGATAGGTGTGTTGAAGCAGGGCTGGAACTAAACTCTGCAGGGCTCCGGCCCTCCAGGAATTGACTTTGACACCCCTGGTGTAATCCTTCAAGTGCATTAGTGGAGCGGTTAGGGTTCCTGACTTCCATGCGGGAATTGTGGGTTCGAATCCAGGCTAACACAGCTGTTTTGAAATGCTTTAATATCAGTTTGAATTGCTCTGTTCTTGTATCGTTTTGTTTCAACATTGGTCTGACATCCGAATAAACACTTTGTAAATAAATATGTCTTGTTTTGGTCACAAAACAGGGTTCTTGCTAGATCAGACACAGTTGTGGCCAGAAGTTAACAAGAATTATTTATATTATTCATTAAATTTCCCATTTATTGTATTTTATTAATGTCTACCCAAAACCTAAACCCAACCATCACAGTGTTGTAAAATATTAATTATTGTTTTACAGTGTTACAAAAATGATGTTAAATTGATAGCGTATCCGCAGCTGTATCCTATCTATACTACACCTTATAACAGTAACATTATTAAAATACATAAATTCATGATTTCGGAGTATTTGTACAAGTCGGGATTTGAACCCAAAAGTCATTTGAAGCACATTAACAACGTGCACACGCACTGTCCACTAGGCCATATGAGACAGAAGTGTTTTCTGACCCTGTCAGTCAAATGCACATTCGCCAGGTCTCGAAACACTTCTGAACTGATCGATGCTTTGAATCGCTTTAGTCACGTGACCAGGTGTTTCGAAACACTTCAGTCACGTGACCTGGGTGTTTCGGATCATGCTTCGGTGCAGTGTTTCGAAACACTTGCGCTTCGGGATCTCGACACTGTGTCGAAACGTCAGTTTCACGTCAACCATCCCTACTAACCACTACACCACTGGCGCTGACAACAAATATACGTTTTTTAACCTTAATTTTCACGGTTAACTGTCATGTTAAAAAAACAGCTAATCGTTTTGACCAGCAAGGCTTACACAATGACAAATACACTTTATGTTTTGGTGGCCTTGGCCAAAATACTGACACGATAACTAGGTTTTGAAACACACTCACAGTTTAGAGAATGTTAAGAGTGTTTTGAAAAATGTGCCAAAGCTATTGAGAAAAACTGCAACTCCTGTGACTCCCCCTACAGGCCAGTCTTGGTGGGCGCGTGAGGCTGATGATCACAGGAGCTGCTCCAGTGTCTCCAACCGTCCTCACTTTCCTGCGAGCAGCACTGGGCTGCCAGGTACACACACAAACACACACATACACACCTCCTGCTACCAGTATTGCTATCAGATTTTCAAGTTACAGCTTTTTTTCTATTGTTTGTTGTAGTTTTATGAAGGTTACGGGCAGACAGAGTGTACTGCAGGATGCACAATGTCACTTCCTGGAGACTGGACAGCCGGTAAGACTCGATCTGCACACATTAACAGGTTTAAAAAATAAACAGTCGTACAGTTGTGTTTTGTTTAAACAGCCTGTGTGGTAACACACACTATTGTTTTGATGTGTGTGTCCTCAGGTCATGTGGGAGCGCCGCTGCCCTGTAACTTTGTTAAGCTGGTGGATGTAGCTGAAATGAATTACTTTGCAGCAAATGGAGAGGGAGAGGTAGGTCACCAGTGGAATAGTAAAGGAGTTTACTGGCTTCAATTAATGAAAGTTTGACTCTAAAGCAGGAGTGATGAAGGGCCAAACAACAAGTTTCATTGAGAGTCGTGGGCCAAAGATAAATATACCAAACTATTTGACATTAAAGTTACCCTGGGTAATTTCCTAATTTATTTCATAATATTTAAAAATAAATAGAAAACATCACTTTGAATTGTATTAACTAATGCAGTATACCTTTCTTTAATTAAAACTTATCGAATACAATCATAAACAATCATATTGGTCCCACTTTATATTGTGTCGCTTATACCTGTGAACTTACATGGTAATTAGATGTGTAAGTAGTATGTAACTACAGTATATGTACACACGTTTACATAGTATTTACTTTTGTATTACTGGTGTAACTACACTCATGTAACAACCCACTGAATAGTATGCGTAAGTACAAATGTGTAACAGGACATTGGTAACAACACTAGGAAAGTACACATCTGTAACAAGAATTATGTAAGTGCATTGTGTAACAACAATATGTACTTGCAGATGTTTTCCCACTTCCACACCTGTTTGCAGATCATGTACTTGTGAACACTGTATGGCAGAACTAATGCTGCATTAGAAGGTTTCACCTTGTGATACCAGTGTACTTACATGTTAACTCCACAGGAACTGTCCACTTAATATAAAGTGTAAAATGGTCACAAATTACTGTGTAACTTGTAGAAATATCTTCTATGCAACACTTTAATAACAGTGTAGTTACATGGTAACTCCACAGGAACGGTCCACAATATAAAGTTTAAAATAAAATTCATTTTCGTTTCGGCCTAGTCCCTTTATTAATCTGGGGTCGCCACAGCGGAATGAATCGCCAACTTATCCAGCATATGTTTTACACAGTGAATGCCCTTCCAACTGCAACCCATCTAAGCCGAAAAGAAAATGAATGAATGTATGAACAGTAATTTGTGACCATTTTACACTTTATATTGAGTGGATCCTGTGGATTTACCATGCAAGTACACTTGTATCACAAGGTGAAACCTTCTAATGCAGCCATACAGTGTTCACAAGTACATGATCTGCAAACAGGTGTGGAAGTGGGAAAACATCTGCAAGTACATATTGTTGTTACACAATGCACTTACATAATTCTTGTTACAGATGTGTACTTTCCTAGTGTTGTTACCAATGTCCTGTTACACATTTGTACTTACACATACAATTCAGTTGGTTGTTACATGAGTGTAGTTACACCAGTATACACAAGTAAATACTCTGTACCAGTGTGTACATACACTGTAGTTACATACTACTTACACATCTAATTACCATGTAAGTTCACAGGTGTAAGCGACACAATATAAAGTGGGACCCATATTTATAACACAGTGACGTTTAATGCTGAATACACTAGTCAAACAGAATCTGCCTTTGCCTTGATTTGCTCATCAAAGTCTCTGCATTGTCCTCTATCCGTCGGGTGACAGTATGTACATTTTAAACTAAAATACAGCATTTCAATTGAAACACTTAATTTCAGTTAGCTTTTGTTGTAGTTTAATAATTAAACAATCAAATAAAAGGTTACATTAAATTTGAAATGGCAATCTCTAAAACATGCCCATCATTCTCCCTCTCTTCTCAGATGGGATGGTGGGCCAAATCAAAGGTTACCATGGACCAACTTTGGCCTGCGGGCCCTAGTTTGGGCATCTCTGCTTTATAGACAACTTTTGTGCTTTTATGCTTAGCTCTTTTAAGAGTATTAGTAGAGGATTATTCTGTGTTCCTATAGGTCATGGAATTTCTGGAATTTTAAAAGATCTATTCCAGATATTGAAAGTCAGGGAATTTTATATATTTTTGTCCTTGTCATGTAATATCACGAACTATCCATTTATCAAACATGTGTTTTTTCTATACCATGTTTGCTTTTTTATTGTTTAATTCCTTTCCATCTTGTTAACCGGCATTCTCAAAATTTACAGCAATATTTGTAGCATTTCTTGTATTGTTTTGTTGTGAAAACATCTTAGTTCATTTTGTAACCAAGAACTCTTGGGGCCCGATCATACATCGGGCACAATGAGATGCAAGACATGTTTGACGCGATTCATTGTTATTTTCAAACCAGTGCAACCCTAATTTTCACGTTTTGCCCCACGTTGTTTAAATAGCAAATCCATTTGCGCCCTTTGTGGACTCATGGGTGTTCCGGTCTAGAAAGGAGGTGTGTTAAGGTGCATTGTTGCTATTTTGAGGAACTAAAATAGACTGCGCAATTGACCAGCTAAAAGCAGGTCTAAAGTCCAGTGCAGAACGCATTAGTTGTGCTCTTTAATATACACAGGATGTACAGCAATACACAAATATCTTTACATATGAAAAGAATTAAAGGATTAAAATGTTACAAAAATGATTCTTTTCTACATCAATCTAAAAACCACTGTCCCATGCCTTCATCTTGGGGGGCTTTTTTCAGTTTATTCATGACAAATTGCTTTTGTATAACGTTGTTATTATTAACAGTATTATTTATTATATGCATATTTATGTTTGTTTTAATAAAAACAAGTTTAGATTTGTCCACCTGTCGAGTTTTAGAGATGTATGCATTACCATATGGGGCATAAGAATAGGACGTGTGTTTGGATATAGCTTTTGGACCACTTTGGCCATTTTTTGACCACACTTTGTTATTATTGTTTATTTATTCATGCTGGAAATTAGAACTGAATTGAGAAATACTTTTGAAATCTTTGGGCTTAACAAACTAAATTAAATGTGTAGGCTGATGGATGTCTTCAGTGGTGTGTGTACAACAGTTTCCTTAACTACGAAAGTAAAAAATAAAGAGAAAGTAAAAAGGCAGAATGGAGGAGGCTTGTTTTTTTTATCTTTGCGCTGCAGATGGTCTGTTTAACTGTTTTCTCACTAGTGAAGCATTCCATTTTTCCACCTACAAAGTCCACCATGTAAATAGCAAATGCGCCATGGAGCGATGCAACTGACTCTTAAAGGCAGTGGGAGATGAGACTCTGATTGGTTTAATGCACGTTATGTTCAAAATACAGCCAGAACTCATTAAGAGAATAAGTACAACCCTGTTAGACCATGCGCCGGGGCACAGAGCATATTTTTCCATCCTTAAAATAGCAAAAGTGGATTCAGACACGCCCTTAATGATTTTAGCACCATGCACTTTAGACTTTGAGCCTAGACCGTTAAAATAGAGCCCTTGGTCTCTGACTCATATAAAGGAGACACTGAGAAGCAAAAAGAGAAGGTGTTTAGCTGTTAATCATATTTCATATATGAATGACTCTAAATGATCAAAGTACAATAAACAATAAAACAAAAAATATAATAAATAATAATATAATAAAATAAAAAAATTATCAGAAAAATCGCAAATTTTAGCATTTGATACAGCAAATGTAGTCTTGTTCAAATAGGCTTTGGCTGAATGCACATTGCATTGGACCCTTTACACATTTCCAGGTTTCTAGTTGAGTAAACTTAGAGTGCAGTGAACTGAGTACAACACATATTTTTTACAATACAATTTGCTCAAATAATAAAAGAAAAACTCAAAAATAGCGTTATCAAGGCTTTCAGAAAAAGGAAAAAAAAATGTGTGAGACTGATAACGGCAGCCAGAAGAGAGAACATCCAATTTACTCTCCCGCCCATAGACACTGTGCTAGACACACCTTGCATAAGTGCTAATTATTTTTTTGTATATTTTTAATTTGATGGAAAGATTATATAATACATATGCAAATGCATATAAATGTACATACATATTTATAAAAAAATCTAAATATTAAAAACTTTCAGGGATTTAAGATGCTGAAGATGTTAACTGCGTCATAACAATCCTGGGAAAATTGTCCGTAATGTCACACTGTGTCACACACCTAAAGATATAATGTTTTTAAATATAAAACAGTGCAGATGGCATGGAAGGAAATTAAACAGTCTTTGTGCCAATTAAAACAAAGTCCTCTAGATTTTGCACCATTTGCTTGATTTTGAATAAATTAAAAGCAGAAACACAATTCTGAAGGACTGCTCAACACTACAGCTGCCTGTTTTTTTTATTGTTCACTATATTTCAGCTTTTTAACCAATGAATGTCAGGAAAAGGGCATATGGTTTCAAAGTTAGCCTCAGGATACACTGACAGCATCAATCTGATGGTCACAGTCAATCAACATGGGGCTGTTGTTGAGTGTTGGTCAGTTCAGTGTTTGCTGTGTGTTCTGACCTTTGGCTGACACTCTGTTGGCATCGGTGAGAGAGTGAACTCGAAACTTGTTTAGAGAATTGGTCACAAGAATAAAAGTGAAAGCGATGAAAGCAAGCAAAGTATAAAAAACATTACAGACTGAAAGCTATTCTAATGTTATGCCATCTTACCTGAGCATTTCAATAAGCAAATATATAAATAACAACACAAACCTTCTGGAATAAATGAAGTGTTCAACATTATTACTTCTTAAATGGTCAGAGAGTGCTGCGTTGTTTAGTTTGTTTCATTTTCACTTTTTGAATTATAAATACTCCACTGATATCTGCTGATGTAGAGACTTATTTCCTCTTTTGCAGATACAGAGTATTCCTGCTAGTTTGCTGTGGTCTTTGTGGTGTATTTTTTAGTTCGAGCATACATTTTAGTTCATTGCTGTCTGTTTGCAGGCGCATCAAAATAAAGTGTAATCATAACTAGCCATACGCGCATGGTCTAACCGGGTTGAGCTTATTCTCTTAATGAGTTATGGTGTGTTTTGAGAATAAACCAATCAGAGTCTCATCTCCCATTCCCTTTAAGAGTCAGTTGCCCATATGACCCATATGGTCTAAAAGCTGACAGGTGAGCAAATCTAAGCTTGTTTTTAATAAAACAAATATAAATATGCATATAATAAATTATACTGCTAATAATAATAACATTATACAAAAGCAATTTGTCATGAATAAACTGAAAAAGCCCCCCAAGATGAAGAAGGCATGAAGGCAGTAGTTTTTATATTTATGTAGGCTAGAAAGTAATCATTTTTGTAATATTTTAATCCTTTAATTATTTTTTTATTTGTAAAGATATTTGCGTATTGCTCTACATCCTTTCCCAGAGATGGGTTGCAGCTGGAAGGGCATCCGCTGCATAAAACATATGCTGGATAAGTTGGCGGTTCATTCCGCTGTGGCGACCCCGGATTAATAAAGGGACTAAGCCGAAAAGAAAATGAATGAATAAATGAATGCTCTACATCCTGTGTGTATTAAGCAATGTTTAAGCGAGGCGCACATCTAACGTGCTCTGCGCTGGACTTCAGACCTCCTCTTATCTGGTCTATTAAACAGTCTATTCTAGTTTCTCAAAATAGCAACGTGCCACCAATGCGCCTCAACACACCTCCTTTTTTAGACCAGAACGCGTATGGGCGCACATATGAGCGCAAATGCATTTGCTATTTAAACAGCGTGGTGCAAAACGTCAAAATGACTCTTGCGTTGAGCTGAAACTAGCAAACAACAATTGCATCGTGCCTTGCGCCGGGTGTATTATAGGGCCCTCTGTGTGTGTGTTGTTCACAGGTGTGTGTGAAAGGACCAAATGTGTTTCAAGGTTACCTGCAGGATCCGGAGCAAACCTCAGGGGCTGTGGATAAAGCCGGCTGGCTGCACACCGGAGACATCGGCAAATGGCTTCCGGTAAATTCCACATCCACTTTCAGCACTGTATTCACTCTGTCAAATGATCAACCTCCCAGTTCAGTTCTAATTTATTCAACATCCTGACTTCTGTGAATCCTCCACATGATAAAGTGATGCATTTGAACTGGAACTGACATCAGTCTAGTTACTGACCCTCTAACATTTACTGTTCAGCTGTTAACTGTTTACTGACCCTAAGAGTTTGAAGTGTATTAATTAATAGCTACTTTTCCAGTATCTTGCTGAATAGTTCTAAGAATAGTCAAGTACAGTTCTAGTTGTGAGATTTCCATTTGATGTTATGACCGGCATTATAACAAACTGTTCTCGGCTTGGTATTATACTGGTAGAGTCCTGAAATGGTGACGCATGACATTGGCTTGTTTATTGTTTCTGTTATTTAACAACATCAATATCAGAAAAAAAAGAGTGCCCAAAACATAAATATCTGATCATAGTCCATATTGCTGTTTAAATTACACTAGCATTAACATTTAAGACTGACGCATTTGTATTGCATTCCAGAGAGCTCCATGTTCAGCATTACAATGGAAAATGAAACTGTATCCTTGCTGACTGGTCCAGATTGGCATGGAAATCAATGGTTACGCAAAGAGAACTGTTCTGCCTGAAAGTTGGATGTAGAAATCCATGGAAATATATGCTAATTAAATATATACGCAAGTTTGCATTTGAATTTTACATATATAAAATATATGTCATATATGCAGAATATATTTCAAATTATTTAGAAAAATATAGCAATGGCCATATGTGAACATATATAAAATTAAAGCTAATATATTTAAATATATATTTACATATTTGGAATTGCAAAAGTTGAAAACATGAAAGTGGCCATTTTTGCAGTATATAGAAATTATAGGTGGGCATAGATTCATTTTTTTAATCTAGATTAATCTAGATTAATTTCAAAATTAATCTAGATTAATCTAGATTAAAATGGCTCATTTGAATTCTGCCGAAGGTATTCAGAATATGTGTGTTACCCAAATAATAAGTCTTTGAGAACAGGTTTCTCAGGTCGGGTGTCGCATTAGACCAGGGTCTCATCTCCTGTTTCCAAAATGCATAACAAACTGCTTGAGAAACTGTTCTACTATGATAATTGGTGATGAAAATAAATGATGTTCAAAAAGATGTACTTGTGTTTACTAACTGTTTATTCAGTTAAACATGAATGTTGAACTGTAGGTCTATATGCTCCAAATAGCGAATTCTGATGAGCTTAATGTGACTAAAATCATCACTGAAATGGAATTAAGACGTGGAGTATGCAGATATTAGTGGCATTATTGAAGTAAACTCCGCGGTCTTTAGGACCTTTCGCCATATTTTCCGACAAGGTCCACACGCGACTGTCAGAAAGGACGGCACACACACATACACAAACACACACACACACACATTGTGAAATGCAGAAGTTTTTTTTCTTACTATTTGGCATGCGTCATTAAATTCCATAACTCTCGCACCTGTTCTTACTCCGCATTTGCGTCTAATACCCCAGTTTGTCACGAAGGAATAAATGAAAAGTGAAACTGCCCAACTGCAGTTAGAGCCTCTGCTGATTTGATTCAAAAGAGCAGACGGCTCACCAGTCAGGTATACATCCGCGGTAGTATATCAAGGTGAAAGCCATCATAGCTTGCGTAAAATAGACCCAGCTCCCAACCCAACTTTGAGAATAGATTAACAGCGATATTTTTTTTTATCGCGCGATAAGAGTCTCGCGTTAACGCAGCACGTTAACGCCGTTAACGGCCCAGCACTAATAGAAATATACATATTGCATATAAAGTATGACTTATTTTAAATATGTGAAATCCAAATATGTATGTCATATGTAATTTGCATATATTGCCATATATCAGCTTTCTATGTGGGGGCTAATGTTTGTGTTTGAAGGGAACAAAAGCCTCCACTTTATCGTTAAGCATTTTTTTTGTTTGCTTGTTTTAGAATGGCACTCTGAAGATTATCGACAGGAAGAAACACATTTTTAAGCTGGCTCAGGGTGAATACATTGCTCCAGAGAAGATTGAGAACATCTACATGCGCAGTGACCCTGTGGCTCAGGTCTTTGTACATGGAGACAGTTTGCAGGTGAGACGCATTTTATTTTTTACAATATTGCACATCCCTATGTAAGAAGAAGTGTGGGAATATAATATTTGTGAGCATAAACCCATCCTGTTTCTCTCTTTTTAGGCATGTTTAGTGGGTGTCGTGGTTCCTGATCCAGACTTTCTGCCAGGATGGGCAAAGAAAAGAGGCATTGAGGGATCCTTCAATGACATGTGCAAAAGCAAGGTAAGACATGGACACAGAAAAAAGACTTTTACAAGATCTGGATTCAGCAGAGTACAGATAATATTCAATTCAATTCAATTCACCTTTATTTGTATAGCGCTTTTACAATGTAGATTGTGTCAAAGCAGCTTCACATAGAAGATTATAGTGAATTGAAACAGTGTCAGTCCAGTTTTCAGTGTTTAAGTTCAGTTCAGTTTAGCTCAGTTCAGTGTGGTTTAATAATCACTACTGAGAGTCCAAACACTGAAGAGCAAATCCATCGATCTACAGATCCCGATTCATGCAAGCCAGTGGCAACAGCGGCGAGGAAAAAACTTCACCAATTGGCGAAAGTGAAGAATTAAAAAACCTCGAGAGAAACCAGGCTCAGTTGGGCACGACCATTTCTTCTATGGCTAAACATCTTGTGCAGAGCTGCAGTCTAGGCGCCGGAGGCTGGAGATATATTCATACATGAAGTTGAAATCAGAATTATAATAATAGTGTTTGGAGGTTTTGCTACCAATCCATTCAGCTAAAACATTTCATTGAAGAAATGGGTCCATTGGGGGTAACGCATTACAAGTAACGCAGGTTACATAATAATATCACTTTTCTAAGTAACGAGTAAAGTAACACATTACTTTACACATTGTACAATACAAAAAATTTGTAATAATATTGAGTTTTTTGAAAATTTAATGCAAGTTACATTTTAGTTTAATTAATTAAAAAAATAGATTGCTGAATTTAAATTAGTCACAATGACTGTAGTCACAAGCAGTCAATGAGAGAATGTGCTCATTATTTTGAAGGCATTGAAGAAAAGGAAAAGTGGATTGTCTCAATGGACAGTAGCTACGTTTCCATCCACCTATTTTTATGCGCATTTTGGATATGTGCATAAAAAAAAACAGTTGATGGAAACGCCAAGATGCACATACATTTAGAAAATGTGCATAAAAAACATATGCGCATAACTGAGTAGGAGAAACTTTTTATTCGGTAAGATCAGATGCGCATAAACTATGATGGAAACACTTAACTCTCAGCGAACAAATTCCAGTATGTACATTAATAAAAGTCATGTGATTTTGTAATAAGAGATCATGTGATGATAAAAATGTGTGTGAATGGACAAACCAGCAGGCTGAGCACACTGTAAAACATCTGAAATGTTGTTTTAGTCATTGTAAAACGCCTTAACCATTTCAGTATGAGTGTTATTATATTATTAATTATCTGCAGAATCAAGAGCGTCAATGCTCAACGTCTCATGCCTTTAAACGCCACGGCGCGTTCACTGCGTGTCAGGATTTGCCTTCTAAGGCACAAGTCATTTATTAAATAAGGAAAAGATTCACACAGCTTCTGCTACCGCAACAAATTCTGTTTTTACTGTTGATATTTGGTGCCAGTTAATCAGGAAATGGCTATTTTGATTTGTTGGATGGAAATGCTGCTTTACTCGCACGTCTTTTATGCGATAATCCAGTTTTGCGCATAAAGTTAATTCGCATTTTTGGATGGAAACAAAGCTACTGATTCTACTTAAGACAAATAGTACAAAAGAAGCTTTAAACTTCCATTAATCTGTACATACGTAGAGCTCTGAGGGCAGGAAGTTCTCAGATAACATTATCCTAAAATATTATTTTTGATGTGTTTTTTCAGAGGTAGGTGTAGGTTATATTGCAGAGCTCCTCTAATAAAAAAAAGAAAGAAAAAACAAGTTCTGAAAGAGATCAAGCGTCAGGCAGGTGATAAAAAGTAACTCGAAAGTAACAATGCATTACTTACCACAAAAAGTAACTAAGTAATGCAACTAGTTACTTTTTTGGGGAGTAACTCAATATTGTAATGAATTAATGAATATTGTATTGAATTTCAAAAGTAACTTTCCCCAACACTAAATATTAAAGAAAGTACGATTAAGGAGCGCTGTTTGCCATCCTTGAAGAACTGACACCTGATGTTGTTTAAACAGGAAGTGAAAAATGCCATCCTAGAGGATATGATTCAGCTTGGGAAAGAAGCCGGACTGAAGTCTTTTGAACAGGTGAGTTTAATAAACACAATTCCTGAATCCTGAGCCACAAATCTCATTTTCTAGGTATCTGTTAATATCTCGATGATTTGTTGCTGTTTTTTTATTGTTAAACTTGATCCAAATGTCATAATATGAACATACTGGAGTGTAGGTTTTCAACCAGGTTGATGTTTATCCAAAACAACCCCAAAATATTTAATATAGCTGATTTAATCTTTTTTTTCAACCTCAATCTGTTCAATACTATCTAGACATAAATGATAAGATTGTACTATTTAAAATAATCATTAATAATAATAATAATATTCACATATCTCTGTCCTACATTATATGAATTGAGATATCTGCTCAACACTTCTTCAATGTTTATTTCATAATTGCACTATATTTAGTATACTAAGGGTGTCACGGTGGCGCAGTGAGTAGCACGATCGCCCGCCACAGCAAGAAGGTCGCTGGTTCGAGCCTCGGCTGGGTCAGTTGGCGTTTCTGTGTGGAGTTTGCATGTTCTCCCTGTGTTCACGTGGATTTCCTCCGGGTGCTCCGGTTTCCCCCACAAGTCCAAAGACATGTGGTTGTAACCAGGGATAGACGCTGACACCAGGATGCGGATCCGTATGCAGGACATTATTAAAGGGATGGTCAGGCAAGCAAAGATCAAAACAGGAGCAAACAGATGTATGAGGGAATTCCGGAATCGTAGTCAATAAAGCAGGCAAATGGTCACAAGGATGGGAGCAGACATGGAGAAACAGATTATCAAGGCGAGGGTCAAAAACACGGCAAAACAAGACAGGGAAACGCTTAGAATTGAAACTGTAAACAGATAACAGGTAACAAGACTCGGCCCCGGGGTGAGTGTATGTGCTGCTTAAATACTGTGTGTAATCAGTCTTTGACAATCCTCCAGTGGTGTGTGTGCAATCAGTCAGGATGAGGAACATGTGTGTGTGATCGGAGTGCATGTATGGAGTTGTAGTTCATTGAATGGCGGATTTGAAATCCATGAGTGAGAGTGCATGTTTACCAGCGATCTTCACTCCTTAGATCGCTGGTGATCGTGACATGTGGTATAGGTGAATAGGCTAAATTGTCCGTAGTGTATGTGTGTGAACGAGTGTGTATGGACGTTTCCCAGTGATGGGCATCCGCTGCGTAAAACATGTGCTGGATAAGTTAGTGGTTCATTCCACTGTGGCGACCCCGGATTAATAAAGGGACTAAGCCAAAAAGAAAATTAATGAATGAATAGTATACTAAACTACACATTTCTAATCATATAATATTAACAAGCACACTGCTAATACAACTAAATCATACTTGTAGATTTAAACAACTGATGAAAGGTAGACAGTCATGAAATGGCCTCCACAGAGTCCAGATGTCAATATTATTGAGGTGGTATGAGATTCATTTGGGCAGAGATGAAAGCTCTGACAGCCTAAATTTAAGAATGAACTCTGGGAAGTGCTGGAAGAGGCCTGATATTATATAAAACACTATTCTAAGCACATTTCCTTCAAAACACTTGAAGCTGTTGTGCATTTGGATCTGAATGTTTTTGTTCAAAGTTTGTGTACATATGTTCTATTTGCTCATATGTTCTAATTACTAATAAATATATACATTATATTAACATTATATTATTGTGGAAATCAAAGTTGATAAACTAAACAAGGGTCAGAAAAGGTTGACATTGTGCGCCAGTGAGTGTGTAATCAGTTTACTGTAATCTGTGTGTGTGCAGGTGAGAGACATCGCTCTGCACCTGGAAATGTTCTCTGTTCAGAACGGCCTCCTCACACCAACACTGAAAGCTAAGAGAACCGAGCTGAAGAGCCGCTTCAGAGAGCAGATCGACCAGCTCTATGCCAAAATCAAAATGTGAGCAGCTGGACAGAGACCGAAAGACCCCCTCCTCCGTCCACAGTGAGTGAACACCCCAGAATACACACTCTGACAAAGGAGGCGCTCCAGTTCATGCTGTTGGGAGTGAAGGACCACTAGTTGACTCTACAAAACGTTTTTATTTCTACCACTTGGAGGAGCTGTAGCCGTCCCTCAGCCCCGGCAGCAAAGCACATGCCAAACATTTCACCAGCCCTGATCATCATCTGCGACGACAACTGAAGAAAACCAACCCAATGCCTTAGGCCAGTCAATGCCTTGAGTCTAACAAGCCGGACGAGATCATAATAATTCACACCACAGACTGAAACAGCTTGGGCCTCATTTATAAAGTCTATGCTCAGATTTGATCTGTGTGTGTGTGCGTGTGTGTGTGTGTGTGTGCGTGCGTGCGTGCTTAAATCCACCTGGAAAAGTTTAACAGATTAAGATTAATCGAATCGCAATTCGAAACGTTACGATTAGCTAATCACAAGAGATGATATGAAATACTGTATATGTACTGTATTAGCAAAGACTTTAGAATACACAATACATGACACTCGTATCTTTTTAAATGGGGAAAAGTGTAACTGTCAATATGGTGAATAAAGCCCTGCCTACTAGTACAGGAGCCAATCACCGATCGCTATATGTTGAAAAAGCCCGCCTTCTAGTACAGGAGCCAATCATGGATCGCTATAGACTGACGATACTCTGGGGGAGGGGCTTGGTCCAGACGTGAGTTTCTGCAGGTTTTGTGTGGTTTGGACGTTTAGAAATGAAACTAGAGTCAGTTGTTGTTTAATTTCATTGGTGATTCCTAATATGAAATGTAATCGTAAGCTTGGCAAGCAATTTTGGAGAATTTTCCCCATTCAAACAGAATGTCTGAGCATACTGCCCAAGAGGTGTTTCAAAGATGGCCGCCGAGTGAAATGACTAGCCTTAAAGGCATTTTGGTATTATTTAATTTCCCTATCCCAGAGCAAATGCGTGCCTGCCGTCTGTGTGTGATAGTCTTACCAGCCAATTAAGTGAGCACACTTTCATTCTGGCCAATCAGAATTGTGCAACTGAATTATGCTGAATGCACGCAATAATAAAAAATTAAATAAAATAGGAAAGCGTGGACGAGTGGGATGATGGCGTCTGCTGCTTCAGAAGCATTAACAGACCAATTAATGTCAAAGAAAAACAGGACAGTCACAGACACCAAACAAAAACAGGTCATTTTTAAGAGCTGTCGCAGAATTGCTGCCACGGCTTACAGATTATTGAGCTGAAGCTCGACTACAAAATTAAATCACAAATTAAATCGTAATATCTGTCAGAAAAATCGCAATTAGATATTGTCCCCAAATCGCACAGCCCTAGCAGGCGTACACACTTTCTCTTGTGGCTGCAGCTATTTGAACATCTAATATAAGATGAGCACCAAATTCATCAAAGATGCAGTGAGAGATTAGTGCAGTGTAGTCCGATTAAACTGACATTTGAATAGCCTGATGATGTTGAGAGTGCTTTACTCAGTCTGTAGGTTACACTGTTTATTCCATGTTGATTTTTATGTTACTTAAGAAGAGAATTTGACATGTCTTGATTTACTACTGCTTAAAATCCACATCAAACAAATAAACTGCTTCTGTCAAAATGAACAGGCCCGTGGCCAGGGGGGTTCAGGTGGTTCGGAAGACCGCCCCTCACTGACAAAAGTCCAGAATTTGTCCCATAATGATCTCATTTGTCCTATTTTGACTGCTATGTCATCATAAATAGTGAAAATAACTCTTCGAAAAAGACTTTAAGACAGCCTGTCTTAAACCGCTCCGTATGGTCTAGCTTCAGTGTGACTCCAGCTAACCAGTTCTGGCCAATAACAAACATTTTTATGAGTCCAACTTCCAGCTGTGCAGGAAAACATTCAATCTGGCGTAAGAGAGGTCTTCTTTCACCACTGGATTTTTTTTTAAATAGAGAAAAAAAATACACGTAACTTTTATTCTAATATAGAACAGAATTCATTATTTTTTTAAAGAAATGGACAAATTCTGACCGAGGAAAGTTGAATGTGCTGGCCAGTTTGTTATCTGCCTAATAAATGACAGTAGGCCACAGTTTTTCATTTCAAACTTTAATAGATTCCTTTGTGCTGATATATGTAGTTAATTTGTATTTTAAAAATAAGTTATTTTTTTTAAAAAAAAATTTTTAATTCTAAATCTTTTGGAAATATTTGGTACATCAAAAAGTGTGGTTATGATGACCATCCAACAAGCCAATTTAGCACAAACAAAAAAAAAAGTGCTTAAAATGTCACTAAAATGCAGTGTGTAGGTCTCATAAACAAACAGAAAATAAGGCGTATAACTGCAAAAAGGTCCACATTTTGAGGGGAAGAAGAATCACCCTTTCAGCAGGCTGGCTACAGGCCTGATGAAGCGACGTGAGCTTTAAATTTCACTTTTGTTATTAACACCAGTTATATTTTGTACAAGATATATTTTTTGTGTCAGTTTATTAGTGGCACACTTAAGACACATTATTCATTCATTCATTCATTTATTTTCATTTCGGCTTAGTCCCTTTATTAATCAGGGGTCGCCACAGCAGAATGAATTGCCATCTTATCCAGCATATGTTTCAAGCAGTGGATGCCCTTCCAGCTGCAACCCAACACTGGGGAACACCCATACACACACACACTACGGACAATTTAGCTTACCCCATTCACCTGTACCGCATGTCTTTGGACTAGTGGGGGAAACCGGAGCACCTGGAGGAAACCCATGCGAACACAGGGAGAACATGCAAACTCCACACAGAAATGCCAACTGACCCAGCCAAGGCTCGAACCAGCGACCTTCTTGCTGTGAGGCAACAGCACTACCTACTGCGCCACCGCGTTGCCTAAGACACATTAGTAAACTAAACATAAAGCAGGTTTTTGTGCATATTTTACCTTTCTCTGATTTGCACTTACATGCTTCTGAGAAATGATGGTAGAACTCATTTAGAAAGGATTCTGTTCATCGTTTTATAAATGAGGCCCCTGACATGCCAAAAAGTGCTCATTTTTTTAATCCGCTATTTTTCTCCAAACTTATTTAAATATTTCCAATTTGGTTTCCATTAAACTTCTGTAAATGTATATTTAATTGTAAAAGTTACAGTACTGATTGTGGTATGGTTAACCATGTGTTTGGCACACTGGATGTCTATAAATAATTTTCCATTGACTGTAGATTGACAGCACAAATTGGATTTGTTGAAAGACCACTGGTCTATATTTAATGCTAATCTATATAATAGATCAGTGGTTGATCGGCAGATTCCACTAACAGCACAACCAATTCTAAAAACAGCTCAAATGTGCCTCTCCTGGAGATTAAAGCTTGTGTATATATATTATCTATTTATGTTTGTACATCTTTAATGTATTCTGGCTCATTCACGTTGTGCAAAGGGTTACTTGTAGCATGCCGGTGTTAAAGACACAAATAAATTGATGGCATTGTCTTTTAACAGTGTTTGTTTTGTGTTCATTCTTTTATTCTGTCAATCAACACTGATACAGATGACATTTCCTGTTTTTTTGTTTGTTTGTTTTTGAAACACTGAATTGTAGTAATGCTTTAGATAATAAACTGTTCTAAATATAATTGTCAGAGCATAAGAATATGTTCTTAGAGTGAGTGAGAAGAGCAACATTAATAATAAAAGTATAACCTCAGTGTGAATGTATAGGTGTGCCATTAAGAACCATTCTATTACTTGTTACCAAGAGTATAAGGTGAATTATTTTCATATATTTGGAAGTTTTACGCTTTAAATGAATGATTGAACTCTGTTCCATTAGTTTCAGATGTTTCTGTTGTTGTTTTTTTTACTTGCAAGTTTCCTAAGGTAATTGATAGGCCTGAACATTTTTCTTCTGAATACATATAACCTCACAAGCTTGTGAAGAAAATTTGTGATCATTTTTCCATTTTGACTCATTATTAAGGTATGAAGCACATAAACACTTGAAAACTCAATTTGAAACATTCTTGCTTATTAAAGATTCAAACTTTTTTAATGACAGTTCTGTTTTTGCATCTTTTTTGCAATAAGAAATAGTTTTATAAAATCATAAAAAAAAATTGTTAAACATTAAATTATAAAACTTGTAAGTCACTTTGGATAAAAGCGTCTGCAAAGCAGGTTAATGTGAAAAAAAAGTTAATACAATATACACTCACCGGCCACTTTATTAGGCACACCTGTCCAACTGCTCAGTAACGCAAATTTACAATCAGCCAATCACATGGCAGCAACTGAATGCATTTAGGCATGTAGACATGGTCAAGACCATCTGTTGCAGTTCAAACCGAGCATCAGAATGAGGAAGAATGTGATTTAAGTGACTGAACGTGGTTGTTGGTGCCAGACGTGCTGGTCTGAGTATTTCGGAAACTGCTGATTTACTGGGATTTTCACGCACAACCATGTCTAGGGTTTACAGAGAATGGTCAGAAAAAGAAAATATCCTGTGGGCGGCGGTTATGTGGGCGCAAATGCCTTGTTGATGTCAGAGGAGAATGGCCAGAGTGGTTTGAACAGATAGAAAGGCAACAGTAACTCAAATAACCACTCCATACAACCGAGGTAAGCAGTCACTAGATCTCAATCCAATAGAGCACCTTTGGGATGAGGTGGAACGGGAGATTCGCATCATGGATGAACAACATCTCTGAGGAATATTTCCAGCACCTTAGTGAATCTATGCCACGAAGGATTGAGGCAGTTCTGAAGGCAATAGTGGGTCCAACCCAGTACTAGTAAGGTATACCTAATAAAGTGGCCAGTGAGTGGATATTGCATTAATTTAGCAAAATACTGACTTTAGATTTTCTCTTTATGGAGATTAAATTGCTTTAAATTAAAATTAACCAATGCTTTACTACAACGATTACTGTAGTTATTGGTCAACTATAGTTTACTATAGTAAATCTGTGGTAATCTGCCAAAAAAAAAAAAAAAACATGGCTACCATATTTTTACTATAATAAAACCTTATTCAGATAATAAAAATGATATTAAAAAGATAACATCTGACAAGCTGCTTTAACGCACTGCAGTAACAGAGCATGTTATAATCTAATACAATATTAGTTTGATAGAATCAATTTGATATTTTGTTCATCTACCACCTGAAAAACAGCTAATTAACGCTACTGGCATTTACAAATCTATTAAAAATGATAAATCTAAATTATTAAAAATGAATTTCCATAGTTTCCAACCATAATCTGATTAATAAAAACATTTAACCTTTCAGTAAGACCAAAGCTCACATGCATTCTCAATGATTTTTGCATTGTCCAATCAGCCAGTGTACTGCAGAGCTGTTTTATTACAAACAAAGGTTGCGGTTTTACATAGAAAAAACTAACATATGTACAATAACCAAGATTGTACAATAAACACAAAAGTTATGTTGTTTTCTATGTACGCATGCATAAGGAAAACACACAATGTATCAGTGACCTCATCAGTAAGTGTACATGATTTTTCACAGATGAATTATGTTCATAATCATCTTTAAGGGACCAATTACAGAGCATTGCAGATCAAATACAAATGACCACAAACATATGTTGACAGCCTATAGACTTCCACTTTAAGTCTATAAATGTTGGTTGATTTTTTTATAACGTTGATAATAAAAAAACGATGATATAAACGGATTGTTCACTCAGAAATTACACATTTTTTCACCCTTTACTGGATATTTATATATATATATATATATATATATATATATATATATATATATATATATATATATATATATATATATATATATATATATATATATATATATATATATATATATATATATATATATATATATTTATTTATTTATTTTTTTTTTTAAGAGTTTCTTCTCTTTAAAACAAAAGAAGATATTCTGTGGAATGTTGGAAATGGGTAACCATTGACATCCATAGTAACACTATGAAGTCAATTGTTACCAGAACCCAACATTTTTCAAAATATCTTCCTTTTTGTTTAAAAGAAGAAACCAAGTCAAACAGGTTTGTAAAAAAATGTCCACAGCTGAAGTTGATATAAACTGATTGTCCACCCCCCAAAAAACTAACTTTCTCATCCTTTACTGGGTCCAAATATTTAGAGTTTCTTCTGTTTAAAACTAAAGAAGATATTCTGAAGAATGTTGGAAATGGGTAACCATTGACATCTATAGTAATAAAAACAAATACTATGAAGCCAATTGTTACCAGATTCCAACATTTTTCAAAATATCTTCTTTTTTGTTCAATAGAAGAAAGTATGTCAAACAGGTTTGGAACAAGTGAAGGGTGAGTACATGGTGACAGAATTGTATTTTGAGGAAGTAGAGGTGAACTTTGCTTTAACCCTAAATATTTCTGTAAGTAATGCATTTATCGTGTCTCGGTGGAAAACTGTAAAAAAGATTTATTGAAAAGATTTATCAAAATCCGTTCACATTGCTCAGAGAGAGGCACTAGGGAATAGTTATTTCTGATTGTTGTTCTTTGCTTTTCACATTAAAATAGGCACAGCGGTCTCCCTTTGATTAAGATTTCCAATCTCACTGATTTAACTAATTTAATGCCCATTTATGATTCCCTTTTTAACAGTGCAATCGCATATTAAAGTTTATCAAAGTCCCTGATTACTAGAACTCTAGAAATCCCAACATGACTTGCCTCTGGTGATTGTTCATTACTATTATTACTATTACATCGTGAATAGAAAGAACAGAGGCAAGTGAAACGGTATAAAGTCACAAGAACACAAAAAAGTTTGAGCACCTATTTGCAAGCACAGCACATTTATAACTGTTAGAAAACACAATAAACCTGAGACAGAGAATGTTCTGCTAATATTTCAGTGGTTCGGAAGAGTTTTGCTGTAAAGAAATGGTCTTATACTCTTAAAGTCATCCCTTAAAAGTGCACATCCTACTTGTGAAACCTACCAAAAACAGCTGCTGACGTTCTCAAAGTTTTCCCGGTGGTTTTAAGGAGTGAAGTACATCTCTTTGGTGAGCATTGAGACGATGCAGGGAATCTGTTTCTTGGCATCAAAGCCCGGCATGTTGGAGGTAGACTCAAAATCCAGTGCCACTTTATGGTTGACCCTGGTCATGATCTGCAAGAGCTCCAGTTCACTGCCATACTTCGTCATCATATCACAAAGGGACTGAATGAACCATGAGCCGGTCATTGTGTTTCTCCAGGAGTAATAACCTTTACAGAGGAAAGAAATCCATTAGGAAAAAGATTCCAGAACTTCTACTTCTAAGACCAGCAACTTTTCAGTAAAACACATACAGTTGAAGTACTGGGATGCTCATAATAAACGATTCACCGTTAACAGGAAGGGTGCATTTTTAACCAACTAATGGTATTAGTTAAACAATTAAAAAAATAAAATTATATATATATATATATATATATATATATATATATATATATATATATATATATATATATATATATATATATATATATATATATATATATATATATATATATATATATACACACACACACACACACACAAACACACACACACACAAATATATATAGATTTATTTGTGTTTTTTTTAAATTGGCTGCGAAAATGTGCAACGCATATTTGTTAACTCGGCGGGACGGTAACACATGCAACCACAGGTGCCTACAGACATATTTTGCCAAAGAAGCAAAATTAAATAAGGATATTGCTGGTCACAGTTTGACACAGACGAGTTGAGGCCAAACCAGCGCTGATGCTGATTGCCTCTGTCCTGGATCCGTGTCATAAACACCTCCGTTTATTTACACAATTGGAGAAAAAAGCCACAAAACAAAACTTGCGCGGCTTTGAAAACAAGCCGGTCACAATTCGGAACATCTGGATTTTCTCTCCATCAGAGCACGCTCCGGTACTGCTCATAAACACAACAAATAGGCTATAGTTGTGGTGATTTAGTGTACAACCAGTAAACAAACCTTTTGAAAAATTACAGTTATAAATAGTTCTTATAAAATATCCAGTTTTAAAATAGCCTACATAATCTATGAATCAAACAAATGCAAAGATTTTCTTGATTTTTGCATAATAATAACTCTAACTGAGGCTTTCATTTTAAAGCTTATGAAACATGTACACTACCGGTTTGGGGTCAGTAGGATTTTTAAATGTTTTCAAATAAACTTCTCCTGCTCATGAAGGCTGCATTTATTTAATCAAAAATACAGTACAAATTGTAAAATAGTGAAATATTATTGTACTATAAAATAACTGTTCAAAAGTAGTTTATCATTTAATTCAATAATTTATTCCCATGATTTTAACGATGAATTTTCCGCTTCATTACTCCAGCCTTCAGTCACATTATCCTTTAGAAATCACTCTAATATTAATTATTATTATTATTATTATTAATAATAATAATAATAATAATAATAGCTCCGGTTTCCCCCACAGTCCAAAGACATGCAGTACAGGTGAATTGGGTAAGCTAAATTGTCCGTAGTGTGTGAATGTGTGTGTGGAAGTTCCCAGAGATGGGTTGCGGCTGGAAGGGCATCCGCTGCGTAAAATCGTGCTGGATAAGTTGGCGGTTCATTCCGCTGTGGCGACCCCGCAAGGGACAAAGCCGACAAGAAAATGAATGAATGAATGAATAATAATAATAAAAAAAGCAATAATGACTGGACTAATAATTTCATTTGAAACTACATACAATAAGTAATAAATAAATATTCAATAAGTATTTAACAATTTAACATTTTGTTTACATTTAATAAATGCCGCCTTGATGAACAGAATATTTTTCTTTAAAAAAATACACAAAAAAACAACCCAAACTTTTGAAATGTAAATATCACATGTAAAATATGAAATATCACATGTAAACTACAAAATTGTTATATGCTATAGTAGCCTACTTTACAAAATTCAACATATGAGCCTTTTCATTGTCTTTCATCACACGCACGCACATGAATCACAAAATAAAAGCACACAAGCTCTAAGTAAAATCAAACGTTCAAGACATAATCTTTAAACTAATGACTTCTATTAAAAACGTTGACAGAGGTTTGTGATATAATAATAACAGCGGAGCATTAATTAAATGCATATTTTCCATAGAGCGATCGATTTGAGGTAACCTGCTATTTTTATTTGTCGGAAGAAAAAAAAAAACATATGATTCTTAAAAAGGATTCAGTCAGTGTTTTTGTTTTGTAATCTAAATTTGTCATTTAAGTGAAAAATATCTAGGGCAGGACTGTTTATTTTATTCTTTTTATTTAGTTTATTCTTTTTCTATGTGGTTGGAAACACTGCAGGTGTCTGAAGCTGTTCTGTTGTTAATATGTTCACATGTTAAAATAAATCAGTAATTTAAAATGCAATATTTAATGTGTCGAACACAAAATAGACACGTCGATTTTTAAAAAATGAAATAATAATTTAAAATTAACCGAAATCCCTAAGTTGAAGTCAGAATTATTAGCCCTCTTGAATTATTAGCCCTCCTGTATATTTTTCCAACATTTTTAAAAATAATACATTTAATAACAAATTTTTAATAACTGAATTCTTGTATCTTTGCCATGATGACAGTAAATTATATTTTACTAGTTATTATTCAAGATACTAGTATTCAGCTTAAAGTGACATTTAAAGGCTTAACTAGATTAATTAGGCAAGTCATTATAAAACAGTGATTTGTTCTGTAAACAATCATAAATATACTGCTTTAGAGGGCTATGAATATTGATCTTAAATGTTATAAAAAAATTTTTAAGTGATTTTATTCAGGCCGAGATAAAAACAAATCAGACTTTCTCCTGAAGAAAATATATTATAGGAAATACTGTGAAAAATTCCTTGATCTGTTAATCATAATTTGGGAAATATTTAAAAAAACAATTTAAAAATAAATAAATTACAGGAGGGCTAATGATTGTAACTTCAACTATATCTCATCGATTGGTGCAGCTTTGTGCTTCCATATTTCAACATTCTTTTTTTTTTTATAAATCAACACTATTGATCACTCTTTATGTCTGTCTGTGGGTTTAATAAATATTTAAGAAATAAAAAGTATTTAAAAACAAGCTTGTGTCAACTTGTAGTTTCGGCTTGTTTGCAGTGTGTGGGTAAATACCCTGGTTGTTTGAACAAGCACAGTGTTTTCTTTGCTCAAGAAACAATATGTTTGTTAATGCTAATGTTTTATGTGCCTGAAGAGCAGAGAAGAGCCTCCAAGTCTAGCATCTGCCTTCTAGTTAAAGACAATATATCAAAAAGTTTTTGTTCAATTTTTTTATAATATGTGATTTTTGACAAATGTATTGAAGATGGGAACAGAGTTAACAAAGCTACAAATAAACTTTTCAAACTCTTAAGTTGATGAAAATGTCCCTCACGTTTGTGGGTTAAAACTAAAATGTACACAGGGTTTCTGCAGGTTTCATCAAGTCAAATTTAAGACTTTTTAAAGACCATTATGAATGAAATGACTTTCACAATGCAAAACGCTAAAGATTTTATTTTTACTTGCCCTATTAAAATTCAAATTTAGTTATTTCTTAGCCTCATATTTTAAACAATTAGTCGAAACAAGCAAACTCTAGTTATATACATATATATTTTTATTAGTAAAACTTAATACTTAAAAAAAGACAAGTTTTAAAAACTATGATAAATTAAATTTATGTACAACATGCAGTTATTTAAAAATATATGGAAAAGTTTTAAACAAATGTTATTGTAAGGATGTAAAGAAGATGATTAAACCATATTGGTTAATAGGGTTAATAAATTTTACTTTTGTTAAATGTTTTTGCTTTAGATGGATTGTTGGTTGTACCAATTGAGTAGCTTTACATAAACATAGGAAGATTAAGACCTGTTTAAATTTATTTAAGACCTACAACACCATATTTCAGTGAATTTAAGACTTTTTAAGACCAAAATATTTGTGTACGATTTTAAAAAGGAGGAGTGGCACCCAACCCCACCCCTAAACCCAACTCTCATTGGAGGATAAGTAAATAATACTATATTGTACAAATGAGATTTTACGAATTCATACGAATTAGCCACTAAATCAAAAAGTTTAGAATTGCCGTGAGATAGCGTTATACATATAGTATGTGTGTGGTTTAACGGAAGTGTAGTGTTCTTTATCTTTGCATATATTTGATAGCCAAATATACAGTTGAAACCAGAAGTTTACATAAACTCTAAAAAAAGGAACATGGCCATTTTTTTTTAAACTGTCTGATGGTAAATCATACTAAACCTTTACTATTTAAGGTCCGTTAGGATTACCTATAATATTTTTTTATATTTGCTAAATGACAGAATAATGAGAGAATTGTTTTTTTAAGAATTATTTATTAATTTCTAGACAGTCAAAAGTTTACATGCATTTCCTTGGTATTTTTTTAGCTTTGCTTTTAAACTGTATAACTTTGGTCAAATGTTTTGGGTATCCTTTCACAAGCTACTCACAATAGTTTGAAGGAATTTTGGCCCATTCCTCCTGACAGAATTGGTGTAACTGAGTCAGATTTGTAGGCTGTCTTGCTCACACAAGCTTTTTCAACTCTGCCCACAAATTTTGATTGAGATTTAGTTCAGGGCTTTGTGATGGCCACTCCAAAACATTCACTCTGTGGTCCTTAAAGCACATTTTACCTAATTTGGCAGTATGCTTAGGGTTATGGTCTGTTTGGAAGACCCATTTGTGGCCAAGTTTGAATTTCCTGGCTGATGTCTTGAGATGTTGCTTCAGTATTTCTACATAATGTTCTTTCTTCATGATGCCATCTATGCTGTGAAGTAGACCAGTCCCTCCTGCATCAAAACAGCCCCATAACATGATGCTGCCGCCCTCATACTTCACAGTTGGGATGGTGTTCCTAAGTTTGTAAGCTTTCCCCTTTGTTCCAAATGTCTGGTCATTATGGCCAAACAGTTCAATCTTAGTTCAATCAGACCACAGGACACGTCTCCAAAAATTATTCTTTTTCCCAGTGTAATTTAGCCAATTGTAATCTGGCTTTTTTCTGTTGATTCTGGCTTGTTGATTTTCCCATGTTGTCACACAAGGAAGCAGTGTGTTTGAGGTTTTCCTTAAATACTATTCTACAGTTGTGCCTCCAATAAACTCAAATGTTGTCAATTAGCCAATCAAAAACGTCCAAAACCTTGACACCATCATCTGAGCTTTTTCAGAGGCATAATAATCGTATTGTATGTTAACTTGACTTTCAAGAAAAGTTATAACAATTTCTCAAAAAATATCTCTCTCATTATTCTGCTATTAAGCATAACAGAAACAAATTTGATAATCCTAATTTACCTAAAAGAGAAAAAGTTTAATCACATTAACATCTGACTTTTTTTTAAATGGTTATGTACCTTTTTATACAGTGTATGTAAACTTCTGGTTTCAACTGTATATTCGTGTATCTGTACCTGGTACAGTAGAGTATGCATAGAGGAAATCTGCCTCCACCGGGATCCTCACACGACCATCTGGCATGTCAGGGTGATCAGGGTGGTCAGTTTCCACACCAGGATCCAGTTCTGTTCCTCGACAAGCCTAGATTAACATAAGTCAGCATAAATCTTGTGAATGGAAAATAAAACTGAGCCAGATCCAAATAAACATGAACCCAGAAAACACACACACATCAGAGATTGAGCATGTACCTGAATGAAGAACAGTTTAGGCTTTCCCACTAGTGAGGGGCAGCGGTCTCCTCTGAACAGACTAGTTAAAGACTTGAGATCCACAGATGTATCAGTGCCGAAAAACACCCCCTCATCCCCATGACTGAGCAACACACACACAAATGAAGCACAGCGGCTGTGATCGTCATGGGCAACTGAGATACAAACAGACATCAGTGAGTACAATAAGTACCGTATAATTATCAATTGATATAACATATGGGTATATGTTCTATATTTAATGTTTGTGCTGAGCTTATAATGACTACCTGTTGTTAAAACCTGCATAATCTGCGCAACTGTCTGGTCATTGTAGACTTTCACAACATATCCAAGCTTTCGAAACACGTTCATTACGTTTCCTGCATCTACATCAGTGCCATTGCGTTGGTTCATGCCTGTAAGGTGAACAACAGGTAAAAAAATGAACGATACAACAAAGCATTTAAAAATGTTTATGACAAATGAAAAAATTTCCTTTAAATAACATTTGTAGCATTGCAATTTGAATATTAATATCAGCGATTTTTTTTTTATTTCTCAGTATTAGGCTGATGTCAATATCTTTGCAGAGTGTGTTTGCCTACATTAATTATTTAAAAAATATAGTAAATTATGCTTATTTGAAAATGTAAACATCCTAAAAGGTTTCTATGATGGTGAGATGTAGTTTGTGAGGGTTTCTGCAGGTTTCACAAAGTCTAATGTGCCAGTTGGTAATGCAGAAAAGAGGTTTACTTGCCTCATCCAAATATATATATATATATATAAAATAATTAGTTATTTCTTTGTCACGTATTTTAAATAATGTGTCAAAAAAAGCTAAGTCTAGTTGTACACATGCACTTTTTAAACATAACTATACAAACAAAAACATAATGGTAAATAAAGTTTGGTTTAATTATTTTAG
Organism: Danio kyathit; assembly: GCA_903798195.1. Classification (NCBI taxonomy): domain Eukaryota; kingdom Metazoa; phylum Chordata; class Actinopteri; order Cypriniformes; family Danionidae; genus Danio; species Danio kyathit. The sequence continues at coordinate 24,932,236 of LR812519.1, read as the reverse complement.
ATGGATTGTTGGTGATTGGAGACATGGACAGACACAAACTAAGACTTGTTTAAAAGGATTTAAGATCTACAAAACAATATTTTAGTAAATGTAAGACTTTTTAAGGCCTAAAAATGTGTTGAAATTTAAGACCTCACGGAAACCCTGGTTTGTGGTCTGTAGCAAATTTTCTGATATGGGTCAAAGACACAATTTGTCAAACTGAACTGAAAAAAAGTGATTTTACGCACATAATAAAGCAAATTATCTACTTTTAATGTTTCCATTAACTTTTGTGATGATAAGATATGGTTAAAATACAAGTTATGCTTCATTCTTATTCAGAGTAACTGATAAATACTTGTAAAAAGAATATATAAAAGAATATGTAACCATGCTAATGGTTTAAATCATGTTTTAAATCACATATAAACTATTGCTACACTTGAAATTTCAATGGCTGTGTTCTGTAAATTGTTGTAAAGATGAATGATGTTCATTATTTTTATTCTTTAATTTACCGACTATTGCCAGAGGAAGCTCTTTTATCCTGAAATGTATTATTATCATTATTTTACAATAATACATAATTCCTGTACTTTCTGTCTGTAATTAAAAACATTCAGCTTTTCGGCTTAGTCCCTTTATCAATCTGGGGTCGCTACAGCGGAATGAACCGCCAACTTACCCAGCACATGTTTTACGCAGCAGATGCCCTTCCAGCTGCAACCCATCTCTGGGAAACATCCATACACACTCATACACTACAGACAATTTAGCCTACCCAATTCACCTGTAACGCATGTCTTTGGACTGTGGGGGAAACCGGAGCACCCGGAGGAAACCCACGCGAACGCTGGGAGAACATGCAAACTCCACACAGAAATGCCAACTGACCCAGCCGAGGCTCAAACCAGAGACCTTCTAGCTGTGAGGCGACAGCACTACCTACTGCGCCACCCTAATTAAAAACAATCCTACTAAAATATCATTAAGTGTAAAAACAGTCCAAAAAAATCTACAGACTGTACCATATGCATATTTTAAACAATAATCAATTGATTAGATATTAAAAGTTGCTATTCAAAAATCACAATGCAGCCCCAAAATATTAAGCAATTATCATAATTCACCAATATCCTTCAAACCACTAGTATTGCCCTGTCTGTCAGCAAGAGGTTTTTAATAATATACTAAAACTTACAAAACAAACATATGTATAATCACTAATTATTTTAATTTATTTTAAAAAGTACAGATCAACAGAAGTATGTAGTGTCACTTTTACAATACATCTGCTATGACAAATGACAATATAACTTTATTTCACTCATCATTTAACATTTTATGTTCACATAATTTCGAACAATAAAGTAAACCTGCACTATAGTAATATAAATTGACTTTTCTAAATTGAATATATGACACAGACAGATCAGATTTGAATGTTTAATTTTGACCATTAATTTTGATCTGTTTTAAAAAACATAGAAATCTTCATCAGCCATACTTTTGAAATCCTTAATAATCATATTGATAAATACATTAGGCAAGTAAATGTTTGCCTTTCACACTTTTAAACAAGTATGAAAGCATTTCAACAATCCGCATCATCAGCCAGTGTTATGAGCATTCAAATTGACAGATATGACAAAAACAAGACAACTCACACCGGTGAAAAACGCAAAACAAGTGTTACCTGTCCTGCGATCAAAGTTCTTGTTGTTGATGATGATGCAATGGCCGATGTTGGGGTAGTTCAAGCTGTATCTGAAGGCATGTGACTGAGGCTTGGCATCAACCTGCATGGGCTGCGATCCAGATGCCCCATCCTTACCAGCACTGGACAAACACAGTCCAGTAAATCACATTCAACTTTATTTAATATAATAATAAGTAATTAGTATTAAATTAGATTGCACATGTTTTTTGCAGGTCTGTTTTCTACTTATATTTACAGTGTTTGCATAATTATAAATCAACATTCTGAACATTTATTTATTTCCCCCCAGCACATTGTACCAATTCCAAACCACATCTTAATAACTAGTTTTAAATTGGAATAAAATCATTAAAGGGATAGTCTACCTAAAGAAAATGACAATTCTGTCATCATTTGCTTGTTTCAAACCTGTATGGCTTTCTTTCTTTTGTTAAATACAAAAGAAGATATTTTGAAAAATGTTGGAAACCTGTAACTATTGACTTCCATAGTTGGAAAAAAATACTATGGAAGTTGATGGTTACAGGTTCTTTCAGAATATCTTCTTTTGTGTTCAACAGAAGAAACTAATAAAGGTTTGAAACCACTCGAGGACGAGTAAATAATGAGTAATTTCTGTAAGTCTGGAAATTAAAAATGCCTTCTTATATTCAGATGTCAACAGTTATTTATCAGGTTTCATCTTACAGATAAAATGGTCAAAAATGTTGCACAATATAAAGTAAAAAATATTAAATGTCCATGAGAAAGATGCAATACTAAAGAAACTGTCAAAAATCGACTTGCATAACAATGATGCACACATTGTATGGTATGTATTCATTTAACAATAGCTAAAGTACATGGATAAAACATAATAAATAATAAACAATAATAAATGCTATTGTTGGAATAAACAACAAGAAATCAGTCTGTATTTTACTACCATGGTGACAAAAAGGAGTGTTAGGAATTGAATACTGTTTTTGAACCGTCAATCACATGTGAAACCTGCATAGCAACAATCGTCAAGCTCATCTTACTCTGTTGTTGTATCCACACGCCGCGCGTCCACACAGTCTCCGTTCATCTCCAACCGCTTAACGAGCCCTTTTGAAGAGTAAACAGGTTTTTTCTCCTCCTTAAAGCTGTTATACGTGTAAATGTGGGTGTTTAAGGCGTATAACAGCTCTCAGAAGAGTAGTCTCCGTATCCGCATGTCCGATGTATATTCTTTGTTGTTTGTTGACTGGCACCACCAGCCAATGAGAAGCTGCAGACGTCACCCTTCAACAGCTGTGCAAAAAAAACAACCTGAAATAAGATTTGGGTGTGGATATTTATTCAAATAAAACGCAGTGTGTGCAAATATGGCTCCTGGCGAACCGAAAGATTTCTTACAGCTTAGAGTATTACTAACATAATGGCTGTGTGTCAAAATCTACTGAGCTGTCTTCTTAGTCAGCGTGCTTCAAACAGGAAGATCCACAAGGAGCTTATTTACGTGTGGAGGTTTTAAAACAGTCATAGTAATGAAGGTCAAGTTCCACTCGTCTTGCTAATGTATAATTCAACTTTATGAATACTACATTTCAGCAAATAACGTTAATAACCGAGTAAGAATATAGCTACTCTAGTGCACACATAACTGTAAAGTCCATATTTGATACGGAAAAATTAACGATCGACCAGTGTGCATGGCGTTTCTTTGTCTGCTTTTGAGAGTTCACGCGGATAACAAGGGAACACAAAGAAACCATCTCAAACTGAAAAGTCACGAGAAGAAAGAATGTAGAAGACGCTTACCGAGAAACGGAAGATATCCTGTTATTAGTTAGCACCTTATACTGTGCAGGATTCCGATGACAAAGCGGTTCCTCAGCAGCATCCAGGAAGTATATGCGGGCGATACCGATTATGGCAAGTTAAAGCACTACCTCAAAAACAATATTATACAATATCGCCATCTGCTGGATGACTTATTTTCACACACACACGTTCTGCCTCATGAAAAGAAGTTTCAGACAGCCAGCTAAGCAAACGTCTGCTTGCTCCACGTTTAAACACAGGAAAGAATGCTTCTCGGAAGAAACTTGTCAAGCCATGTTCACTGCAGAACAGGGATGGGCAATACCTTTTTTTAATCTTTAATATAATGACACTTTTTACCATACATGTGCTGTTTTTTAATAACTGTGTGATTTTATCTTTTCCTAAATTGAGTTATTTTTAATATATATATATATATATATATATATATATATATATATATATATATAGTTCAGATGCAAAAACCTCTAAATGCTATCTGAAATGTTTATGTTCAGTTTTTTTCACTTTAGAGGCAGTGGAAATACCCTATTTATCAACATATATGGGAAATTACTGAACCTACACACAAGAGTCTGAGAAAAATGCAAATTTTAGATGGAAATTTTAGATGGCATTTAGAGGTTTTTGCATCTAAACTCTTTATATATATATATATATATATATATATATATATATATATATATATATATATATATATATATATATATATATATATATATATATATATATATATTTATTTTTGGATGAGGCAAGTAAACCTCTTTTCTGCATTACCAACTGGCACATTAGAAAAATAAATCCTTGCAATCAGTAATATTATACCCCCTTTGATTTTTTTATTCCTTTTTAAATATTTCCCTAATGATGTTTAACAGAGCAAGGAAATTTTCAGTGTCTGATAATATTTTTTCTTCCGGAGAAAGTATTATTTGCTTTATTTTGGCTGGAATAAAAGCAGTTTTTAATTTTTAAAAACCATTTTAAGGTCAAAATTATTAGCCCCTTTAAGCTATATTATTTTTCTATAGTCTACAGAACAAACCATCATTATACAATAACTTGCCTAATTACCCTAACCTGCCTAGTTAACCTAATTAACATAGTTAAGCCTTTAAATGTCACTTTAAGCTGTATAGAAGTGTTTTGAAAAATATCTAGTCAAATATTATTTACTGCCATCATGGCAAAGATAAAATAAATCCGTAATTAGAAATGAGTTATTAAAACTATTGTTTATAAATTTGTTGAAAAAAAAAAATATATATATATATATATATTTTTTTTTTATTTATTTATTTTTTTTATTATTATTATTAAATCATCCACATGACACATATTGGCCCTTAAAAAAAGATTAGTTAAAATTTTTTGGCTACAGTATTTTACAAAAACTTTGATAAAATAATATACTGACATAAATAGGATAAAAAAATAAATAAATAACATTTTTACTTAAAAAATTTCCCCAGTTGATTTTGGTTGCTCAATTCTCATAGTCCCATGACACAGGCCAGCTAAATTTGTCTGGGGACTTTTATAAAAAAAAAAACACATATCAAATGTAAAAACTCTTGTTTTATATTAATATACAATTTGAAAACATACTGTATCAATACCAGACTAGTTAAAAAAAAGTGAATGCAGGGTTGGGTCAAACATGGACAAACCCAAATGGTGGGTTAAAAAGTGTAATTTCCATTTAATTGAAACAAAAAAAAAAAAAAAATAACAAATGAACCCAGTGTTAGGTTTGTCCACATTTGACCCAATGTTACATTACAACAATTTCAATTTCAAGTTCAAACCGAGCATCAGATGGGGTTGTTGGTGCACTAGTCTGGGTATTTCAGCTACTGTTGATCTGCTGCGATTTTCATCTACAACCTTCTCAAGGGTTTATAGAGAATAAGTAGAAAATATTCAGTGAGGGGCAGATCTGTTGATGAAAATACCTTTAACACAATATAGAGAATATAAAGAGTTTGAACTTATAGAAAGGCAATGGGAACTCTTATAGCCATGTCATGTCAGCAAAGCTCAAACTAACTGCTTTCCTGAACATGACAATGGTTCACTAAACTAAAATGACCTTCAGTCAGGGGCCATATTCACAAAACATCTTAAAGCTAAAAGTAACTCATAACTTGCAGAACTAGGAAAAAAAAAATTTAAAAATAATGGTTGTACTGTATAAGTCCTTCATTTAGGACTCCCAAACTTTTGCTCTTTTAACGTATTTCATTAAGCACATTAGTGCTAAAACTAACTAAATCAGTAAAACATTAGTCATGTGAAGAGGAATAATCACTAAGACCAAACCAGACTTTACAAAAATGAGCAAACATTTTAAAAACATGTTAAAAATGACCATTTAAAAAAAATGATAAATGAAATTAAATATATGTTTATATGCTAAATTATTTTCTATGACAATTAACTTGTAATACTGGAAGATAATCTTTATTTAATGTCCATAACATAAAAATAAAAGGAGATAATATTTCACATAGCCTGCATTTTAAAATCTTTGAATAGTATTTTTTTACCTTTATTTGAAAATGACAACATAATATCACACTCTATAGAGTTTTTATGAATAAATCTTTGACAGAGACTCCTCTCTCCATCAGCTAATCACTGTGTACAGAGTAATCTTGCTAACATCATCCATAGCAACAAGGTTAATCCTGCCTTTACTTTTATCTTAAGACTCTCTCTCTATCCCTTAGCAAAGTTTGTCTCAGCAGATTTGTGAATAGGTTTTTAGAGTAAACTCATAGCTACAAACTGTTACTGCTAGTAGAATTCTTAGTGGTAAACTAAGATAATGAGTGAATATGGGCCCAGGGTTTACTCAAAGTTGCTCTTAGAAAAGTTTTTACCAAGATTTGTTCAATAATCACCAATTTTAGGAGCATTATTGAGAAGTTTTATACATAGGGGCCCAGATCTCAATCTATTTGAGCATCTTTTTGTTTGAACAGGAGAATCATTTTTGTTGATTCGTGGATGTGCAGCAAACAATATGAACCAATTGTTCTAAAGAATGTCTCCAGCACCTTGTTGAATTTTAGCCACAATTAAGTGCTCAAGAACTGGGAAAGAATCATTTATTCTCAGATGTCGTGTAGCTATTAGAAAACAACTGCAATCTAATCATTTCCTCTTCATAATGATGCTGTTACAGTCAGCCGCGCACTAAAATAAACTCTGACTAAGGGTCTCATTAGATCATTCAGACTATTGTTCCTGTTTTATTTTGTGTCAGTTGACTTCCCAGCAAACAATTTTGTGTTTAATAGACGTCTAATAGACATCTAAACGTAGCTTGGCTAAAACAAGGCTAAACTTGGGCTGTCAGTGAAAAATCTAATAGACATCTAAAATAGCCCAAAACTAGACTATACTGTAAAAAATCCGTTATTTTACGTTTTTTTTCTGGCAATTTAACGGCCATTATTTTACTGTAAATGTCTGTAATTTAATGTCAGTGTTTACATTAAATGTCTGTAATTTAACAGCCATTATTTTACAGTAAATGTCTGTTATTTAATGTCAGTGTTTACATTAAATGTCTGTAATTTAACAGCCATTATTTTACAGTAAATGTCTGTTATTTAATGTCAGTGTTTACAGTAAATGTCTGTAATTTAACAGGCATTATTTTATGGTAAATGTCTGTAGTTTAACGGCTATTATTTTATGGTAAATGTCTGTAATTTAATAGCCATTATTTTACATTAAATGTCTGTAATTTAACAGCCATTATTTTACTGTAAATGTCTGTTATTTAATGTCAGTGTTTACATTAAATGTCTGTAATTTAACAGCCATTATTTTACAGTAAATGTCTGTAATTTAACAGGCATTATTTTATGGTAAATGTCTGTAGTTTAACGGCTATTATTTTATGGTAAATGTCTCTAATTTAATGGCCATTATTTTACAGTAAATGTCTCTAATTTAATGGCCATTATTTTACAGTAAATGTCTGTAATTTAACAGGCATTATTTTATGGTAAATGTCTGTAGTTTAACGGCCATTATTTTATGGTAAATGTCTGTAATTTAACAGCCATTATTTTACATTAAATGTCTGTAATTTAACAGCCATTATTTTACGGTAAATGCCTCTAATTTAATGGCCATTATTTTACAGTAAATGTCTAATTTAACAGGCATTATTTTATGGTAAATGTCTGTAGTTTAACGGCTATTATTTTATGGTAAATGTCTGTAATTTAACAGCCATTATTTTACAGTAAATGTCTGTGATTTAACAGCCATTAGTTTACGGTAAAAGTCTGTAATTTAACAGCCATTATTTTACGGTAAATGCCTCTAATTTAACGGCCATTATTTTATGGTAAATGTCTGTAATTTAACAGCCATTATTTTACATTAAATGTCTGTAATTTAACAGCCATTATTTTACGGTAAATGCCTCTAATTTAATGGCCATTATTTTACAGTAAATGTCTAATTTAACAGGCATTATTTTATGGTAAATGTCTGTAGTTTAACGGGCATTATTTTATGGTAAATGTCTGTAATTTAACAGCCATTATTTTACAGTAAATGTCTGTGATTTAACAGCCATTAGTTTACGGTAAAAGTCTGTCATTTAACAGCCATTATTTTACGGTAAATGCCTCTAATTTAACGGCCATTATTTTATGGTAAATGTCTGTAATTTAACAGCCATTATTTTACATTAAATGTCTGTAATTTAACAGCCATTATTTTACGGTAAATGACTCTAATTTAACGGCCATTATTTTTTGGTAAATCTCTGTAATTTAACAGCTATTATTTTACATTAAATGTCTGTAATTTAACAGCCATTATTTTACGGTAAATGCCTCTAATTTAATGGCCATTATTTTACAGTAAATGTCTAATTTAACAGCCATTATTTTATGGTAAATGTCTGTAGTTTAACGGGCATTATTTTATGGTAAATGTCTGTGATTTAACAGCCATTAGTTTACGGTAAAAGTCTGTCATTTAACAGCCATTATTTTACGGTAAATGTCTCTAATTTAACAGCCATTATTTTACGGTAAATGTCTATAATTTAACGGCCATTAGTTTACGGTAAATGTCTGCAATTTTGAGTCCATTATTTTACTGTAAATGTCTGTAATTTAATGTCAGTTTTTTTACATTAAATGTCTGTGATTCAACAGCCGTTATTTTACAGTAAATGTCTGTAATTTAATGTTCGTTACTTTACGGTAAATGTCTGTAATTTTTTTATTTTTTGGCCTTTTTGCCTTTATTAAGTGGATAGGAAAGTAATGAGACAGGAAGTGAAGTGGGAGCGTGATAGGGGGTAGGGACGGGAAATGTCCTCGAGCCGGGATTCGAACTCGGGATGCCCTGAAGTGCTACTGCACCATATGTCGACGCGGTAACCACTAGGCTATTGCGTCGACAAATGTCTGTAATTTAACGGCCTTTATTTTGCGGTAAATGTCTGCAATTACCGTCCGTTATTTTACAGTAAATGTCTGTAATTAACGGCCATTATTTTATGGTAAATGTCTGTAATTTAACGTCTGTTATTTTACGGTAAATGTCTGTAATTTAACAGATGTTATTTTATGGTAAATGTCTGTAATTTAACAGCCTTTTTTATCTTATTTCCGGCACCCCAGCTGTTGGAAAAAAAAATGAAAAAAACAGACTTTTTTTTTTACAGTGTTGTCGTCAAATAGACACACTTTATATGTGTAGTCATTAATTTCTTTATTTGCTGACTAGTCTAGTTTTGGCCTATTCTTAGACGTCTATTAGATTTTCACTGACAGCCCAAATTTAGCCTTGTTTTAGCCAAGATGACTATGTTTAGACATCTATTAGACATCTTTTAAAAACAAAAAAATCTTGCTGGGCTGCTAATATGCTGTCACTGACAGAAATAATGTGCCTAAATTGTCATTAACACAGCATGTGGAGCTTTAATCACATACCACAGCAGATTCAAGCCCTGATGTGTTTTTATAATCGTAAAGAGTTTCAAATCCACCATCTAAGTGATTCTGCCTAAATGAGTATAAAAATTAAATAAACGCATGCAAGACAAACACCCATTTTAGAGAATAATTTATTGCCAGTAGTAAAGCAGTTAAGCTAGTGGCAGTATTTAATAAAAATCATAAAACAAGACCATAGCATTGCTCACACACACACACGCAGACCCTGAAAAAGTCACGTCTGTGAATAATCTTGCACTATAAATATACTGGGTCCCATTTTCATGGTCGAAAAATAAAGATGTTCCAAAGTCACAATTTACAAACAACAAAGAAAAAAAAAAAAACATAACACATCACAAAAATATGCAGACGTCCATCAGATGATGATCCTTTCAGAAATGAACGTGCGTTGTGACGACCACACATTCATATCCTTTACAATATTTTATTATTATTTTTTTAGATGCTCTTTTCTTTACTTGTGAATGAACATACAGTAAGGCTGATAATGACACACCGTTTGACTTGGTACACTACTTTTTCCTGTCTTTCTTTTTTTTTTTTTTGGAAAAAAAAAGCGAGTGAAAAACAAAATATCTACAAAAACCTAGTAAAACCTTGAAATCAAAACTGTACAGAAAAATTTACATTACAAATGAATGAGGATCTGTATAAAAAAATCAGTTTGCATGGCTATATCTATACAAATACAGATATCACCTTGATGTGTGAAATGATGCTCGTTCTCTCATTATCTGTGACACTATATCAGTTATCATTTTCTGTGTGAATTGTACATCTCATCATGTATTACTTAATGGCACAGCCAAGTCTAACGCCCTCTCCAATACTGTCAAATAACCTTAATAACAGCCCGTATAAGAGCTACTGGAGAGAACTCATTTTCAAGCAAGTCTTTCCAAAAAACAACCCATCTTCAGTGAGATACAGATGTATATACGATGTGTGTGTTTGGATGTTTGGCATTTATGTGAAGTGTAAATGCCCATTCACACCAAGAAAGGCAACTGCAGCGGGGAAAATAAGTATTGAACATGTCATGTTTATTTCCTGGGAATAATATTTCTAAAGGAGCTGTTGACATGGAATTGAACCAGATTTTAATTAAAATTCAAACATTCTACAGCTTGATTTTCTTTCTCTGAAAGCCTTTGATCATTTCCTTGGCTGTGTTTTAAATCATCGTCTTGCTGAAATGTCCACCCTGGTTTCATCTTCATCATCCTGCTAATGTAGATGTTGGACTGAAGCAGCTAATATTAATTTACAAAGACGGTTCTGTGGGTCTCATCTATCAAATCTGATATTTATTTCGTATTTTCTATTGGATTGAAATCAGGTGATTCTCTAGGCCATTCTACAGCTTGATTTTCTTTCTCTGAAACCATTTGAGAGTTTCTTTGGCTGTGTTTTGGATCATTAACTTGCTGAAATGTCCACCCTGGTTTAATCTTCATCATCCTGCTAATGTAGATGTTGGACTGAAGCAGTCCATATCCATATTAACTTACAAAGACGAAGGCAGAGGATTGCTGAATATCTCTGGAGTGATTTCAGCTGCAGTCTGGGCTTTCAGTGCCTTTCTACACCTTCCTTTCTTCATGTGTTCAATACTTCTCCCCTGTTTTATTTCATTTTATTAGAATTAACTTTATTTGTAAACGAATAAGATTTGTTTTCTTTGCATATATGGATTGTTATCAACAAAATTTCCAGGCAACAGCACCTTTATAAATATGTCTTCTGAAAAAAATGGTGACGTGTTCAGTACTTATTTTCCCCAGTGTATATTAGCATCTACACGATGCACAAGTAAATTTAATAAAAGCACATGCTTTTAGTTTATCGCCTGCTGCTGTAAAAGCTCAAGCTCTTTAAAATCCGCTTCTCCAATTTACTTTTGAAATTTACTTCTGATTTACGCCCAGAAAAAAATCTTTCTGAATGTACGACATTACCTCTCTGTGCTGTTATCATTATAGTTGTGCTATGCATTTAGCCAATGGTTACACTTCTTGCTGTGAACATTCTTTAAGACTACATTTCTGCCCTACAAAGGCAAAGTTCAGTACCTATGCAAACGGAAAAAAATACTTTTTTATATACTGCAATTTTGACACTGGTTTCTCAGAACAGATCCATTTAAGAACTCAATTTTGCCCACAAGTAGTCACTGCGCTTTTCCTTTGTACGGCAGATTGGTGTAGGATGAAGTTGTGTGGTTTATGGTTTAAACACACAGTAAGTCTCCTGTTGCAGGGTTTGGTTTAGGCACTTTTGAAACGTAAGTGTTGGATCCAGTGTCAGACTTCAGTATGCTGCTGATGTTGCGAGTCCAGCGGTGGTATAATGAGCCTCTGAAACTGCGCTCCCTCCTCTCCGCCGCTCTCGTAATCGCTCATCATCACCTCCGACTCCTCGCAGCAGGCCGACATGTCCGAGCAGGATGCCGTGGACGTGTACAGCGAAAGCGACATGTTATCGGCGGCGGGGGGATCGAAGTCGCGGCCGTAGCCCAGCGAGAAGCCTCCGTGTCGGTATCCTTCGGTGGAGGATGATGTGATGGTGCTGGTGGGGTTGGTTTGGGGTTCGGGGTCTGTGGAGTAGTGGTGGTGGGGTAGGAATTGGGTGAGGCTGTAGAGCTGTGGTAATGGTGGCCGATGACGTATTGAAGACCCTCCAGGACTAGAGGGGGTGCTGTTTAGCCCACGTGTGGCAGGTTGTAATGTGTCATAGCGATCGCCGTACTCCGGCACAGGTGGAGGAGGGGGCAGGTCGTCGTGGGATGGGAAGTCGTCAGGCGGAGGAGGGAAGTCGCTTTCGATGTCGTATCCGCCAGGATAGTAGTCCGTGTCCAGCAGGGCGGGGTCACTGTAAAGGGTGGGTGGAGCCTCCACTACCTCATACTGAGGGAATTCCTGGATTCCAGGAAGTTGAACGCTCGGCATCCAGTCAGATGTGTCCCAATGATAGCCTGTCAGATGAGAACAATCAGTGAACATCAGAGTGACTGGGCAAAATAGGAGAAATAAATTGAAATAAATAAATGTTTCGATTAGGTTGGGGTTACACACCAAAGGAAGGCTGAGGTCAATTCAATTTCGGTGGTCAGTTTACGAAATTGAAATACTTATTACGCTGCTGTCATTGCTGTAATGTTTACTTAAGTTATTACTGATGTTATTCTCCATTATTTTAGTTATAATATTATTAATGTTCTGTATTGATGCACTGCCATCATGAAGATCTTTTTAGATTAATTTCCACAATTATTTATGAGCAAATAGTTATGTAAATGATGACTTTAAATGAAAGTAATCAAAATAAGATATATATTGTGTATTTTAAAAATGAATTAACTAATATATAACCAACTAATTTATTGTAATGTAATGTAATGTAATGTAATGTAATGTGTATTTATATAGCACATTTATCATGTATGGCCATACACCCAAAGCGCTTCACAACCGTGAGGGCGGTCTCTCCATGCAACGGCAGCCACAGGACAACGACACCAGTGGGCTCACCACACACCAGCTATAGCGGGAGTGGAAAGACAATGATAGAGCCAATTTGGTGAATGGGGATGATTAGGAGGCCATGACGGGTAAGGGCCAATGGAGGGAGTTTGGCCAGGACACCGAGGTTACACCCCTTCACTTTTACGAAGTGCCATGGGATTTAGTGACCACAGAGAGTCAGGACCTCAGTTTAACGTCTCATCCAAAAGGAGGTGCCCACTTAAAGTATAGTGTCCCCCTCACTTTACTGGGGCATTAGGACTTACACAGACCGCAGGTTGAACGCCCCCTGCTGGCCTCGCTAACACCACTACCAACAGCAACCTAGCTTTCCCATCCAGGTACTGACCAGGCTCAGCCCTACTTAGCTTCAGTGAGTAACCGGTCCTGGGTTGCAGGGTTATATACTTTCCTTTTTAAATTATTTTTATTAAATAAAATTTTCTTTGCTTGAACAAAAACTGAATTGACTTCAACCCCTTCAAAAATTGTGGCATTTAAAACCAACAACATGCAACGTCAGTATCACACCAGCAAAATGCACATCACACAAATATTTTAACCAAAATATATACACAAGTACACACATCACACTTAAAGTAACTTAAAATAAATGTCTTGTTTGTCAATGTAAAAGACAACATTGAACATAAAGGATTAGGGAGGGTGTTATTTGGTTGTTCAAATGTAGTGTTTTGAGGGAATTTAGTAGTATAAATTGGGAACACAAAAGCAAAAAATAAATAAAATCAATAATAATTTAAAGCTGTGACAAAAATTGCACATAATGCAGACTCGGTGGGTCCAACATTGTTTTAAAAGAGTAAGTTGGTTTGATACTATTTTTGTCACAGATTTGTGGACATGCAGAATTGTGTTATAGCAAAGGTAAACGAAGCAAAACAAAACAAAACAACAGAAAAATAAGGCTTCAGGCAAGTTGTACAGAAATGTATCACCTCTTGGGTTCTTGTGTTCATGAGCCGAGAATGACTCTTTAGAAAAAAGGCAAACAGAATTGCAGAGAAAGGAGAGAAAAGAGAAAATGTAAATACTAAAAGACTGAAGACCACTGTGGAAAAAACTAAACAAAATAAAGATAGCAAGAGCATGTGGATATAATTATAAGAACCATGAAGGTTTGAGGTGATCTTAATGCCATTTGCTTGCACAGTTTTCTATCACAGCATTGAGGAAATGCTGAAATCCGTCTTTACACCACCTCAAATTAGCTAAACAATCAAGTGCCATTGAAATCAAATGAGGCACCTGGATTGGCTAATGAGGCGTGCGACAGATGCGATTAGTCAATTTTAATTCCTCTGTCTCTGTAGATGAGTTATGGGTGAAGAAAATGGCATTTTGGAGACCAAATGAATCACCCGCCAAACACTAACGACACAAACACCCAATAATCAGCAAGGAAGCAGCAAAAGAATACCTTCTTTCTCCACCGAGTCAACAACAGAGCTGACAAGGTGGATTACTGTCACTAGGGAGGCTTGTAAGAAGGGAAGATGAGAGAAATTTAACATTAATTTTGTTTTCCACAAGTAAACATGACAGGACAGAAACACTGGAAGTCAAGAACCAAAGAAGCACAGACAAAAGCGTTTCTCACGATGAGACATTGTACAGTATTTTGACATAACTGATGGATTTGATTTGAATTAGCACCAACAGATATTAACTCTGGTTTAATGGGATTTCTGGCTTCTGACAAGGGTGTGATCTGAGGATGGGTTAATGGCAGAGGGGGTTTGGGTTATGTTGGTAAGGCACACGTCTGGGTTGAGGAAAGTGGGAGTGGAGGCTGACGTTGTGCTCATGATTACATACATTAACAGAGAGGCGGAAGGAAGGATCAGGGAAATTCTCAAAGATAAAAAAAAGAGAACGAGGACACACTCTGGCCCCAAACCAAAATCAGCAGATGGAGAAAACATTAACGAGCAAGGGTTGGCGCTTTGGAAGAATATGCAGGTATATTGCCATGGACAATATTGATAATTTATTCAATGGGGAAGTTGTTAGGTCAAGTTCAGGGATTGAAAAAGTCAAATGAGGGTCAGTGGTTAGATGACTTGGTCTCTTTCACATGAATCCATGACTCCGTTTCTCACAACACATCCCATAAGTAGGGATGCACCAAATTTTCAGCTGCCATTACTATTAAAATAGAGAATAGCCCTGTCCCACAGTGTTCAGCGTGCTGATTTCACTCACCTTCCAGTTGTCACCACTGTGCAGTCTAAAGCGGTTTTCACACTGGACACAGAAAGCACTGCGTTGTGAAACCTATTAATTTCAATGACTTGAGCCTTGCAAGGGATGTTAGTTGCCATGCCAACCAAAGCGCAAGCATTTTCCAATAACTTTGCCGCAGTAAAAGTTCAAAATAGCTCAATATTACTCCCTGTAGAGCATGTACCGCACATGCTCACCGGAAAAGCAAAGTCTGCTCAAATATGTAGTTGACTTGTTCCTGGTGCTTACAATACTGCTACTGTGCTGTCAAGGCAACACTAGTAAAATGACACCTCTCGACTAGTTTACTGCCAATAAAATGTATTATTTGCTTGTGTTTGTTCGTTTTGTTTTTAATTGGTGTAATTTATGTTATTAAGTTAAATGTAAAAAGTCTTACAAAACTATTTATAATAATCATTTCAATAAATATTTTCGACAAAGCATTTTCAGTTTAGTTTTTTGCCAATTGCATCCAGAATGTTCAGTTTCTGTCCAGAATCTAAATTTCGGTGCAATCTTTACTTAAATTGAGTTTAATGAGAATTACATTCTTATTTTAATTAAATGTTCATTTAGAATATACTTCCAAATGCACTTATTAAAATATATTCAATACAAGATAATGCATTATATGCTATTTTTGTTTAAAAATATACATTATTGAAATACATAAAAAAATCTATATGCAAATAAAAACTACATCACAAAAAAAAACTCAATTTGGTGGGGGGCCATATCAGTGGCTGACAATTTATAGGAGGGCCATTTTCACATTCAAGCACAAGAAAAAAGTGGAAACCAGATGTAACTGATGCACGCAGACATTCTTCCCCAGAGTATCAAAGCTTCTTCTTTTTGTTTCTTGTACACATTGAAGGGGTAGTTTAAATTGCTATGAAAATACTACGATTTAATAATAGGCATAATAATATAAATTATTATGTCCCAATTAGTTGTTGCTTAACCAAAAGTTTAACAGATAGCGTAAGACAGCACAAACCAGGTAACTTTAGTAACTTTACTGACAGCTGTTCTTCTCAATATATTTCTTTTTTGTAAAACTACAACAAAGAGTAGGGATTTTTGGGCCGATATCGATAACCAAAAATTCTTTGGAGGCTGATAACCTATATACTATAGTCGATACATATAAACATTTTAAAATGTAGTGACAACTTAATACAGTGAACAACTGATTTTATTTTAAAAACTTCATAGACGTTTGAACAGATCTTAAAATAGCCTATTCAAAGCAAAAAAGAGCAAAAAAATTCAAATTGCAAGGTGCTTAAATAGACCTATATTCATGATTTCAGATAAATCAGCATGACAAAAATAGATCATTTTCTTTTCTTTGCATAGCAAATTAACATGCAACTTGACTGTTGCAAAAAAATAATAGATTGAATACCAAAGCGAGAGGCAGGCAATTCTGTAAAATGACATAATCTATCGGCTTAAAGATATCGACCTAATTTTGATATCAGACCGATAACAATAACATTAAAAATAGCATTAATTGGCTGATAACGATAGGGGCGCCCCTAACAAAGAGGGAAACAGTATGTATATATTTACATTGACTTTAACATGTTCAATTCAGCCAGAAATCGAAAGTAACCCGTATATATAGTACAATCCTTTAAAAGTCCAGTAGGTGGGGGTCAAAACCACTAGTGGCTATATGTGACTGCACAACAACGATAGTGATTGAAAAATATATGTTTTGGTGGGCCAAATCTCGTTATGTTTTGAAGGAAGATGGAGGGCCGCAAATGGCCAGCGAGACCCCTGCTCTAAGCTTTATATAACACTGTCATTCTGACCCAACCCGATCTTCAACACAGTTTAATGCACAAAAATCATTCCTGCTTTGAATTTCTGCAATAATATCGGGCCTCATGATGACACGTTATCATTTGCTGTGCTTCGAAAGGTCAGCACCACACGGTTCAAAGCTAAAGTTGGTTGTACTTTAAAATACTGTGTTATAAAGTTCTACTATACTGCAACATAGCTCCTAGCAGTTTGTTTCCTGCACTTCAGCACCCAAGGAAGCGCTGTCAGAAGTCATGTGAAAGGGCCTTCAGGATCAACAGAAATGATGTGTGCAGGAGACCCATCATGTGTACTTTTCATACCCTGCTTTTACACTCTGAGCTGATGTCTTCAACCATCCATTGGCTTCATTAAGAGAAACAAAGAAGGGAAAGGGAAAAAAGAAGAGAAGAGATCCACAACATGAATTCCACACAGAGAACTACTAGAGATTTTATATAGGCCATTCTCAGATGCTGTCTGAACTGATGAAAAACTTATGAGAAGTTGCCAAAAGCAAAAAAAAAAAAAAAAAAAAACGACGGGGCTTAGAGAGAAGACATGCTTTCTTCTTTTTTTTATGCTTTGAGAATTTCATTGGGCCTTCAGTGATCGCTTCCTTCCACCGTGGGCGAGTGTTCACTTACGAGCAGGCCTCTATTTAAAACCTTGCTCTGTGTCTGTGGTGAGATTTGATCCAAATGGGAGCTGAAGCCCAAGTGCAGCGATAAGAAAGAGAAAGAGAAATGATATAACACATGACCCAAACATATCACCCTTTACACTGGGTTACATCAGTAAAATAAAGACAGACAGGGTTAGCAGATGTTCAGAATAATAACTGAAAAAAAGAATAACCATATGATGAACAGTATAGGGGTCTGCCTACTCAAAAGAACATGCAAGAGATTTTGGTTATGTCTGAAAAAGCATACTACTACTACTATTTCTACATTATATACTGTGCACAGCAAACAGTGTTGGCCTTTTGTTGTATGCTGAACGAACAGAAATGATAGCAGACACTCACACACTGTTCAATCTTCAATAACTGAACACTAATTTCAAAATAAAAGGTATACTAACTGACAAAACTAATGTCTATGGTAACATCCTAAACCAGAATAAACAATTAAATTTTTTAATTTAACAACTTTGAAGTACTAATAAAAATAGTTGCTAAGTTTTTGACATTATACATATATCGAAATGAATAAATATCAAATTAATTGTACAAAATACATTGTATAAACATATAAAACACATATTATGTCTAATTTAATGTTTCAAGTAATATTGCAAAAAAAAACAAAATGTCAAAATGTTGCTGAAATAATGTTCCAGGCAGGGGTTTAACTAATACGTCCTTAAACAAATATATAAATAATAATAATAATAATAATAATAATAATAATCATAATAATCATAATCATCATAATAATCATAATAATATAAAAATACATATAAATATCTTTTCTTGACATATTCAATTGGTAAACTTTGTTTGTCTAAAATAAATATTAAAATAATTGAAAGTAACTAAAATGGAAAAAATAACTTACCAATCATACAAAAACTGAAAGTAAATCAACAGTTTATGACATCATCAAAAATATGCTTATATTATAACATTATTATTATAACATATTAAATACAAGTAACGCGTCTAATTTAATGTTTCAAGTAACTTTGCAAAGACATATAAATATTTGTGTGAAATAATGTTCCAAATCGCAAAATTGACATTCAGCACAATGATCCAGACAGTGGTTGAACTACTACATCTTTAAACAAATTAATAATAATCATAATAATAATGATGAAAAAATAAATAAATAAATAATAATAATAATAATAATATTTAAAAATGCATATATATTTTAAAAACATATGTTTTTCTTGACATATTCAAATAGGTAAGTTTTGTTTGTCTAAAATAAAATATTAAAGTATTTGAAATTAACAAATGAAAAAGAACTTACCAATCATACAAAAACTCAAAAGATAAATCAACAGTTTGTGACATCATCAAAAAGATGCTGTAGTAATTCAAGTTAAGTCATTGTAGGTGTTGTCAATTGGGGAAATGTCAAACACAATGTTTATTCGTTTTTATTTTTATTTTTTAAATAAGAAAATGTTGTCAATGATTAAAACAAACTGGTCAAGCTTACTGTTGGATACAAGTTGCTAGTTGATAGCATTCAATATAAACCAAAATAATATTTTTGTCATTCAGGGTAATGTTGTGTAATTCTAAACAAACTTTTTTTGTTGACTACAGCTGTATTCTTTTTACATTACCCTTTTCATCTTAATTACAGAGAAACAAGCTGCATAAATATTTCTATGGTCCATAAGAAATACATAAAAAGTCAGAAAAGTATTTCAAACATCTAAATTGTTTAGAATCTGTTAGATAAATGAAAGCAACGTATTCCCTTCCCTACTGTACGTACCATTGTCGTCACAGGACTCAGACTGGAAGGAGCTGAGAGAGTGGACCTCAGACATGCTTCCTCTGGTGTTGTAGGGGTGACAGGCACTGTCCTCCACCGGCTTTTTACTTAAACAAGAGTCCAAGTCCACCACTTTAGCTGTGAGGACAAAAAAAAATTAATTACTAACCACATAAAACAGATTGACTCTCAAGTCACATACATGAAATTTAAATTAAGTTAGAGCTGCTCGGTTATGGAAAAAAAAATCCAAATCACAAATATTTTGATTAATATTGATTACTTAAAATGATTATAAAAACAAAGTCTTCAAAATTATTAAAATATTAAACAGTACAATAAAATAAAACGATACAAACGAAACATGAAAAATATAGCATATAGTAGGGCTGTGCAATATGACAATATATATCATATGGACAAAATAAAAAGTCTATCATTTCATATTATGGGCGGCGCGGTGGTGCAGTGGGTAGTGCTGTCGCCTCACAGCAAAAAGGTCGCTGGTTCGAGCCTCGGCTGGGTCAGTTGGCATTTCTGTGTGGAGTTTGCATGTTCTCACCGTGTTGGCGTAGGTTTCCTCCGGGTGCTCCAGTTTCCCCCACAAGTTCAAAAACATAGGTGGTATAGATGAATTGGGTAAGCTAAACTATCCTTAGTGTATGAGTGTAATTGAGAGTGTATGGGTGTTTCCTAGTGATGGGTTGCAGCTGGAAAGGCATTTAAGGCATCCACTGCGTAAAACATATGCTGGATAAGTTGGCGGTTCATTCCGCTGTGGCGACACCTGATTAAAGGGACTAAGCCGAAAATAAAATGAATGAATGAATTACAGTAGTGTTGTACAGTACAGTACAGTACAGTACAGTACAGTACAGTAGCAATGAATTGTCACAAAACACATTGTATACGATAATATTTTCACATAATTTATATGAGCACAATATTACATTCCATTAGTTGGATGCAGACAGAAACATGAATCACATCATCGCGAGAAAGTTGCGTTCTTTAAAGTACAATGTTTATTTAGCGATATTTAAAATTTTTTGTTGAACCGGTAATCATTTGATTTTAAAAGTATTTTTTATTTTATAAAAATGAATTTTATATTTCTTCATTTTTTATCAAACGTTTAAACAAAAGAGTAAATTTTTGACTATATACTTTTAAAAGTAAACAAGAAAAAGTTCTCTACAAGTTGTCAATATATATATATAGCAGAAATGGTACTTTATCCTGATATACAGTTGAAGTCAGAATTTATAGCCCCCCTTTGATTTTTCTTCTTTTTTAAATATTTCCCAAATTATGTTTAACAGGGCAAGGAATTTTTCACAGCATGCCTGATAATATTTTTTCTTCAGAAGAAAATCTTGTTTGTGTCATTTCGGCTAGAATAAAAGCAGTTTTTAATTTTTTAAACACCATTTTAAGGACAAAATTATTAGCCCCTTTAGGCAATATATTTTTTCGATAGTCTACAGAACAAACCATCGTTATACAATACCTTGCCTAATTACCCTAACCTGCCTAGTTAACCTAATTAACCTAGTTAATCCTTTAAATGTCACTTTAAGTTGTATAGAAGTGTCTTGAAAAATATCTAGTCAAATATTATTTACTGTCATCATGGCAAAGATAAAAAAATCAGTTATTAGAAATTATTAGAGTTATTAAAACTATTATGTTTATAAATGTGTTGAAAAAAATCTCTCCGTTAAACAGAAATTGGGGAAAAAAATAAACAGGGGGGCTAATAATTCTGACTTCAACTGTATATCATAATTTATCGGATTACTTATATCATGATAGTAGATTTTTTCGTATACCGCCAAGCCCTAGCATTTAGTCTTCACTGTAAGAATTACATTTGATTTGTTTATTATTGAAGCTACAAAAATCCTTGATTCACGAGCAGTGAGTGATCATTTTTTTTTGTCTGATAAATAATAAGCACATTCGGCAATAGGAATATAGCCCGCTGTCACTTTAAGAGGCGCATGGATCCGATTTACACAACAAGCAAGGAGTTTATGTGAATAGTCACTTATAAGCACAAATAGTAAATTGCACAACAAGATGGGTCTCGGTACATACCATCATAATCATAGTCCCAACTGGGCTTCTGTATGGAGTCGCTGTCAGACACAGAGTTAGAGGGTGGTGGAGGAGGTAAATTAGGTGCTACGCTACAGACCGCCACCGTCTTCCTGTGCCCATGCACCGAGTCAGGGTTGAACGTGCTGAATTCTGGGTGCTCTGGTATGGCTGAGCCCTCAAACGAGTTGCGGTCTAGATTGTTGCGCGAGTCGCTTGGAATGCTGGGCGTGTAGGATATGGGTCGTACAGGGACCTGCGGTGGGATGTCGGAGTAGATGTTCCTGTTAAGTTTGGCATCAAAGTACGGCCGGTGGAGGAAACTGTTCTGGGTGCCAGTGCTGATGCCGATCTTGTCGTCGTCATCAGATTTGGATTTTGAGCGCCGACAAATGCGCTTGCGAACCACAACGAAGAGCAGAACGAGAAAGAAGATGCTGGCGACAAAGACGACGATTCCAATCACTTCCTCCAAGCCGATGTTCCAGGAGGTGGAGACAAATTCGTTGCTGATTTCGGAACGGAGTTCACAATGCCGACCGCTGTAACCATTGGAGCAGTTACAGCTGAAGGAGCCGTATGTGTTCTGGCAGTGACCGGAATTCCCACATGGGTTCTTCAGACACTCGTCTACGTCACTAAGACACCTGCACACAAACAAAATAAACAAACATACACAGATCAATAATTAACCCTCACTACGGTTCACAAATCTGTAGTTGATAGTGTATTAAATAGGGGTGTCAATTAATTCAAATTGTAAAATCTTAACTAATAATGCAATGTAGCAATTATTTATTTATTTATTTATTTTTTATTAGAATATGCAAAAAGGTACACAAATTGGGATCATACAAAGAAAATAAAACATTAAAAAAAATTGCTACTGCAATGTAGCAAATAATTATTCAAAATCATATCAGAAAATGTCAAGACATGATTGTGTTAAATGCAAAACAACAACAAAGTATTTATACCAGCATTTCACCTTAAGCCAAATACAACTATAAAGATGTATTTCGATGACATCTATTGAATGGAAAAACAGGCCGCTATTGTGCTTATACATTAATATCATGCTTATATATTAATAATATAACTTTAAAATATTATGTTAAATTATCTTAAAATGGTTTTAGCTTGAATATTTTTTGCATGACTTTAATAGCCACTTTAAGAACAACAATGGATAATTAACCTCAGTTTTTGAAATAAATCTGAAGTATTTACTGTTTGAGTGGCTTTGTAGTGCTCCCTCTTTCATATTTGATAGCTCAATAGTGGTTTTACAAATTTACATATTCCTATTACATTTTACATTTAATTTAGCTTTTCTGTCATCTACTTTTTTATCGCCCAGCTTTTAAAGTAGCCATTTTGAAGCAAAACCTCTTAAATATTTTTATATTATTTTTATATTGGCCTTAATTAACAGGTACAGTCTGATGACTGCATTTGACTTCAGTGAGCTGAAAAATTGCTTAACCATAACAATATGGTTAATGCATAACTGGTGCATTAAAACAGCACTATAGGAAAGTACAATATAGAAAATTTACATTTTGATAAATAAAAATTACAATTTAAAGTGACAAACAAAAATCCATGATATTCCATGACTGGGAGAAAACAATAAAATTGTTCCCTGACTATCAGTGTCTGAAATAGACCTTCCATGATATTCTAAAAATGTCATGACCAATACTGCCTACAATGACTACTGCCATCTTTTCCGGTTGCATCTAAACTGTTATTTACCAACTTATTTTTTTATGTTCCACAAAAGAAAGAATTGCTTGCAGGTTTAATAGTTGTCATGTTTTCTGATGACAGATTATCTCATAAAGAAGTTCTTCATTATGACTATTTAATATACTAACAAAAAAACTAATTGAGAGTCTCACAGGTTTGTCAGATAATTTCAATAAACATACCTTTCTCCTTGGAAACCTGGTTCACACTCACATACAGGACCATCCAGGCTATCAATGCACTTGCCGCTGTTCTTACATGGGTTATCAGTGCAGTACGGCCCCAGCTGACAACTGAATGAAAATCAAAAAGAGCCAATATATCATTCAAAAACCTTCCGTTAAACTTTAAATAAGAAGAACTGTGCTCAGGTGCTTTTTAGCCGCAGTGAAAAAATTCTCAAAGAGAAAATTGATTCTGTCTTACTGAATTAAATCTTATTACCAATAACATCCCCTCCCGAAGCTTCTGATTAAATTTCCAATTTAATAGGAATTACTGAGAATGCCATATGGATCTCTGAAGTGTTTTTCTTAAGTTTGAGCCAGACCATGCATATTAATGAAGTTTAATTAATGAAAATATTGACAGAGGTCTCTTGTATTTGGTTACATATCTGGAGTAGGCACACAAAGTCATTAAAAAGTGAAATAAAACAAACAAACAAACAAACAAAACAAAAAGTGAAATATCAAACTTTTAAAATAATTAGTCAAATAAAGAGGAATGTAGTGCTTTGGGGTCTAAATAAATAAATAAAAATATAACGGAGAGATTTAGGAACAAATCAGTGACCTATTAATTAGAAATAAAAGACAATAAAAGTAAAAAACAAACAAACAAAGAAAAATCTAATAAAACAGTCACGTAAAGGAGAACATTGAATATTATATTATTATAATAATATAATATATATTTCAGTTTCCCAGAAAAATACTTGGACACTTAAAGCACTTTTAAAATATGTTTGTCATCATTCAGAAAAAAAAAATTAAATCATTTTAAAGACAAATTCCATTAGAGATCTTCAAGCACAAAAACAACAAGTGTAAACAAATTCCCATGTATATTGGAACATGGTACTGTTTTTTTCTGATCTAAAATCATACATTTTGTTGTTATTTACAGATGACATCCTCAAAAATGTCATTCAGTATACACATAACTGAATGCACTATACATGTGTTTGCCACCATTTTGTTGATCATTATCTAATGCAATGGAATTCTTGAATTATTAGGGTTGTTAACAAGCACATGCTCTCACCGTTGGCCAGAGTACTGTCCTCTGCACTGGCAGTAAAAGTCTCCTCCTCGTGGGATGCATGTGCCTCCATAGAGACAGGGATTAGAGGCACAGGGGCTGATAGTGACTTCACAGTGAGTGCCCATGAATGCAGCGGTGCACTTACAGAAATATCCTACAGCACACAATAGAAAACAGAATATTAGTTAGTCTTATATTTAAAGAGACAGTTCGCCATAAAAATTGTACATCCTTCTCTTTCTCTTTGCTGAACAAAATGCAAGATATTTTGAAGAATGTTGAAAACCAGTGAGCACTGACATTAGTAGTAGTACAAGATACTATAGTTATAAACAATGGCTATTTTTTCCAGCATTCTTCAAAATATTTTAGCTTTGTTCAACAGAAAAAAGGTTTGAAATAAGTGGGTGAGTATATACTGAAGGAAATTTCATTTTTGAGTGGGCAAACTCCCTTTAAAGTCCCTGTAAAATTAAATATAATTAAACATATATCAAAAATATAATTAAATATATATCAGAATGTTAGTCTTGAGAATATCTGTAAGCTAGTTTGCTCCAAAACAAAGACAAAACTCAAACTTCTGACCAATCAAATGCTCTCTAGTATCTGACATGCCCCGCCCCTTCATTACGCTTATCATTTGCTTTACACTTGATCTCAACCACTTTTAGTAGCAGAGCTGTAATAAAACTAATGCTATTGGCTGTTTTTTTTTTTTTAAAGAGGAGGGGCTACTCTATTTCCCAACCGGTCTTCATGTTTCAGTTGAGATTACATCAAACAATGCACATTTCAAAGCACTTCACGAGCACTGTACGTACAATAACATGCATCCAAAATCATGCCACACATACCTCCATTAGGCAGTGCTGAACATGTGCCTCCATTGGTGCAGGGGTTACTGGTGCAGCCCTGAGTTGGTGGAGCCAGACTGCACCCGGGAGCCGCCTCCACCAACTCTTCCAGCACTGAATGAGCTCCTCGAACCTGAGACAGTGGCAGCTCTCTCCCATTAAACACAATTCCCTCCAGACAACCCCGCAGACCGCTCATCACAAGTCTGCCAGAGCCGGACGCGGGCCGCACGTGACCCCCGAAGTACATGCTGGTGTCCAGGTTGAGGGTGCGGAGGGTGCCTGGAGCTGTGCCAGACGCGGCGTGGACCTGATCCAGAACCAGTCTGGCGTAGTTACCGTCCACCTCAAGGGAGACAGTGTGCCACTGTCCATCGCTGACCTGGGTACTGTGCACAGACACCACACCGGGCCCACTGCCACAGTCAAACTTGTACTGCAGGCGGCCGTTCACAATCTGAAACAAACGCAAACAGGTTTTTCTGGTATGCTGAGCCTATGAAGATTATCAGTTGTATACATTTGGGTCTGTATTTAAAATAAGTTATTTAAATTATACAAAATGGTTAAAAGTGTATTATTAGTGTGTTTAATAGTTTATTATTTAATTAAATATAACAAAAATAAAAGGGAAATTAAATATAATTCTACATACAGTAACTAATACAACAGTTTTTGTTACATAATTTATCAGTAAAAGACTACATAAACTTTTAAAATGATTAAATAAAACATAAAAACAACTAAAACTTTAAAATGAAAACAAATAATTTATAATCTTGGGTCAATTAAAAATTGTCAAAAATATATTGTTATGATTGCCAGTGATGTTGTCTCTGCTGGCGATTCACTTCCTGTAGTTTGTTGCAATCGCCAGCGGGGTTTTCTACATGGGAGATTACAGCTAAACGAACTATAACTCCCAGAACTCCCTGCGCTCATCAACTCCTGCAATAGCTGACAATAATCTGGACACTCACACACAGACACAGCTGCTGCTCATCTACACGGATTACAAAGACTATAAATACACCTCACCTTCATTCACACATTGCCCAGTCTTGTTTCCATCACAAACATGTCAAACCAGGTTTCCCTGGTTTGTTTTTCTATGTTTTTGATTCTAGCCTTGTTTTTTGTTTTGATTCATTGCCGCTTAGTCTGGCCTCTTGCCTGGATTTTGAGCACGATTATTGCTAATTATTATTTACCTCGATTAATAAACAGCATTTGAATCTGCACCTCTGTTCTCCGCGTCTATTTTGTTACATATACCTTAAGCCTATTATTAGTCTTTTTTTTATTCTTTTAA
Organism: Danio kyathit; assembly: GCA_903798195.1. Taxonomy (NCBI): domain Eukaryota; kingdom Metazoa; phylum Chordata; class Actinopteri; order Cypriniformes; family Danionidae; genus Danio; species Danio kyathit. Next base: position 24,905,382 of record LR812519.1, on the reverse strand, counting down.
TTACTATTTTTTGATTATTATTCTAAAAAAATATATTTCTATTTATTATATATATATATATATATATATATATATATATATATATATATATATATATATATATATTGGGGCTGAACAATATATTTTTTAAGCATTGATAATGCAATGTGTGTATCTGCAATAGTCACATTGCATGATTAGATTATTTAATAAAGATTTAAAAATAAAGACATTATTATTATTTTTTTAATTATTTATACAATGATGACCATGTTATTTTACATTTGACTTCAATTTCTGTACATGAATACTGTCAGACACTGTTTATTTATTTATTTTTGCTTGTAATTGATTTATGCATATGCACTGCATAAAAAAAGGCTTGATTATCCCGGTCGACCTAAATTAATGAAATGTTTCAAAATAGAGCTATTTAAATCCTCTGGTAAGAAATTATATTCATATCGCAATCTATATTGAAGCAAAACAAAATATCGCAATGTCAGATTTATATATATATATATATATATATATATATATATATATATATATATATATTCATTCATTCATTCATTTTCTTGTCGGCTTTGTCCCTTGCGGGGTCGCCACAGCGGAATGAACCGCCAACTTATCCAGCACGATTTTACGCAGCGGATGCCCTTCCAGCCGCAACCCATCTCTGGGAACTTCCACACACATTCACACTCATACACTATGGACAATTTAGCTTACCCAATTCACCTGTACTGCATGTCTTTGGACTGTGGGGGAAACCGGAGCACCCGGAGGAAACCCACGCGAACCCAGGGAGAACATGCAAACTCCACACAGAAACGCCAACTGACCCAGCCCAGCCGAGGTTCGAACCTGCGACCCAGCGACGTTCTTGCTGTGAGGCAACAGCACTACCTACTGCGCCACTGGGTTGCCCATATATATATATATATATTTATATATACACACATACACCTAAAGTAATAAGCAAAAAGTTCAATCAAGGGCAATCAAGTCCATCAAAGCACATGCAACATTTCTGACCACCATGTGTTTTGTTTTGTTTTTTGCACATTTTGGGAATATTCGATATCAAGAAATATACAATTTATTAGTTATTTTTAAACAGCCATAAAGATGACTAAAGTAAATACTTCAGGTGTGATACTGGAGTTTACTAGCTTAAACAAGCGAAATGATGAATGATGCTTCAGGGAAAAGCTGAATCTGCTACACATTATTGTAATTAAACAGCAGGGAGATGACACCGCTTGCATTTCACTCCCAGACTCCTTTGCTTCTTCTGTCAGTCGTGTGGTTTTTCCTCACTAAAGAGGAATGCGTGAGAAAGAGCTCCCCTCTCCTCTCCCAGCTCCAGAATAACTCGCTTTCTGTTTTCTCTTCTTTTTTTGGAAGGATTGAGGGGGTTAAGAGTAAACACTCACCTCCAGTATGCTGTAGTCTGTGCCTTTGGCGTACATGACAGTGGCGTGGGTGGAGAACGTTCTCAGTCTGAGGGACAGCTTCATTTCTTCCTTATTTTCATTCTCCATTAGCCTGTACCTGGCATATCCGTTTCCGCTGAATGTTAAGGACTGACGCTCTACAACACAGAAAGATAAACAAAAATTAAGTTAGGTTATCGATGTCCAAAACCAACAACACTGATGAAATTTACATTACTTGAGAAATATTAGTGCTTCACAAATTTGTGTGGTTCCAGCGTCACTGAGTGTTGTTGTTTTTTTACAGAGTTATGGTATTTTAAGATCTCTATCAGTGTTATAAATAGGGCTGCGCGATTCATCGACATAAAAATCGCTAATGCATTTGAGCAATGCTGCGGTTGTCATACAGATCTTGCCATGGAATGATAGAAACGTTCAAACACCCACAAAAAAACCCAGGAAATCTACATAGCATGAATATTATAAGCATTATAAACAGAGGTTTTAACTATTTTCATTGATTAAGCATTACTAATAATCCCACGACTACGGAATCATTTCACATAAGAATTTATTTCAAACACTCGACTGAAAGTTATCATATTTGATCAATTTAGAAGCAGAATTTTCTACACAGAGTTGCATTTCACTGCGAAGATACACAAACAAATGTCATAATCACAGAATCATTACCTATATCATAATCGTCCAACTATATCAATTTCGATGTTAAAACCAATTTTTGTCGTAAACACTGCTGAAAGGCTTCTTCTGAAAGCACATGCTGGAGGTTTATTATAACCAGCTTTACTGTCAAAATGTGCATAAAAATTGCTTTCGGTTAATCTCCCAGCCCTAGTTATAATCATTACCTAAGGGTATGATTACACAACAACAAGGTACTACAAACCGAAACATGTTTCCTTTGTATGTTTGGAGATTTTTTGTATGTATGACAATTTTATTTAAAACTATTCTCATTAACAAATTTGCATAATTTACAAAAAAAGCTGCATGCCAGGTCAGTAGTTGGACATGTCATTTTGGATTGAAACACTGCGCCTGCACACGTATGTTCTTAACTTGCTCAAAGCACCTGAGATAATTTGGCAGATACAAGATCTTTTAATCATGATAACTGATATTTGGCTAATTTATTCAATGAAGCAAGAATACCCCAATAGTTAACTCCAATAACAGATTTTGCAGGTTTCACTAATTAAATAATTCAATACCAATTTTAATACCATGTTGTGAGTTGCACTAAAGCAAATTTCAGAAATAGACATGTGTTTTTACCCGAGCACTCTTCCTGTTTTCCCTCAGGACAGATGCATCTGTATTTGCTGTGTGTGGGGTCTTCTACACACTCCATGCCATCAGGACAGGGGCTTCCCTCACAGAGTTTACTCAAGACAGGACACTCAGCTCCTATAAAATCAACACATACAGTCAAAATGATTAGAATATATTTTTCTTTTTCAAATATTTCCCAAATGATGATTAACAAAGCAAGGGATTTTTTTATAGTATTACCTATAATATTTTTTATACTTATTTGTTTTATTTCGGCTAGAATAAAAGCAGTTTTTGTTTTTTAAAAACCATTTCTTTAAAGCCATTTAAAGGCCAATATTATTAGCCCCCTTAAGCAATATTTTTTTTTTGATACAGAACAAACCATTGTTATGCAAATATTTGCCTAATTACCATAACTTGCCTAATTAAACTAGTTAAGACTTTAAATTGCACTTTAAGCTAGTATATACTAACTAGTAGAATACTAGTATCTTGAAAAACATTTAGTGACATAATATATACTGTCATCAAGTCAAAGATAAAATAAATCAGTTATTAGAAATAGACTATTAAAACAATTATGTTTAGAAATGTGTTGAAAAAAACTTACAAGAGGGCTAATAATTCTGACTTTAACTGTAAAGGCTTAAGATGACTCTAGATAAAAAATGACATGTGCTTTTGGTCATTTCTGTCAGTATATTTACCTTCACAGAGACATTTTGCTGTGCGCATGTGACGTGGTGTAACAAAACTAATCCTGGCGGTGCTATAGGCAGACACTGCTCCAGTCTCCAAAGCAACGGTCTCTTGACAGAAACTAAGAGGACAGTCCAAACCAGCACAGAGTTTCTTCACAACTCTCACAATACGCACTCCTGTCATCTCTTCGATTACCCCGACTGAGGCGTTCAACTTCCTGTACAACACTTCCTGGGGCTGGAAAGGACTTCCTGATCTTTCTAGAGCTAAAAGCACTTCTAGGTCACCAGAGGCATCGGCAGCAGGTTGCAAGCTAACCAACTGCACGTCCCCTCGTCTGACGCCGGCAATATTCCTCAAAGCCCGCAGGAAGTTGCGCCAGTAATCTCCGATGAACTCCTCGGGTGCTATTGCAGAGAATCGCACTGCGATGGAATTATCGAGTGCTTGTGCTGTCGCCTGCCGCACGTGAATATTGACTCGGGCAGCTGCGGTAAAGCGGCCATCTGTCACTGTGATGTTTAGGACGTATTGACCGGCGTCCAGATTCCCACGGGCTACTAGTTTGCCATCGGCAGGGGAGACGGAAAAGAGGCCGGAGTTCTCTGAGGTGGAGGAACTGTCGGGGGCAAGGCTGTAAGTTAGAGTGTCATACACATCCTGATCAGTGGCGTGGATTTTACCCAGGACTCCACCGGAATATTCATCAGTGGCTGTGGTGATGAAGATGTCCAGCGGAAGTATGGAGGGAGGGTAGATGCTCTCCTCAATCAAACGAACACTCACAAATGCAGTGGAGATCAATGGAGGTCGACCGCTGTCTGTTACCTAGAGCAAAAACAGTCAAAAGATTAAGGATTCAGAGTTACAAGTTTGAGGTTTTTACACATATTGGCAATGTTTAAAAGGGTAATACTATACTTTTATAGGATGTGATAACTCTTAGGTGTCCCTAGAATGTGTCTTAAAAGTGCTGTATGTATGTTCTTGACGCTTCTAAAGCATAAAACTACCCATAATATGTTTGCAGATATTTAAGAAACATGCTAAGTGAACATTCTTGTTTAAAACAATGCTGAAGTCAGATATTCTGCTTTGAAAATTTATGTTACGTGCCGGAACGTCTGTCTTAGTTTTGGTCATTTAAGCCGCCCAATGCCAGGTTAGGCAATTATATTTTAGCACCCCAGATTGCCTTGGGAGAAAATCGCGCATTTCATTCATTTAGTCATGAAGGCTCTCAAAGTGTGCGTCCACGACCGAAATGCGTCCTCTGGTGGACAGTAGCAGCCTCCGAAATGAGACGCAGATTCAGAGTTCCACATGAGGTGGTTATTAATTAGCAAATAATATAAATATTATAATTGTAAGCATTAGGTGAGCAGGTTACATTGTAACCCCGTGTCCTAACAACACGCTACCAGATGAGATTTGCAGTGATTAGCAATTTGGCTGTTTTCACAGGACGAAACACAACAGAAATTTTAATACAGCCATTCAGAAGCACAGAATAGTGCACTCACTGCACTCCAGCAAAATGGTAAGGATTACAATCTAATTATTACATATTAGACTTCTTTAACATTAATAAATGTACATGCTGAATCACTGATATTTGTCACAGTTCTAAAGTTCCATTACATCAAGATCTGAGGTAAACTATCTGCTGCTGTATTCAGTTGTATGGCAATAAATGTCTTGTAAAATGGCATTTAAACTCATGTTATTTGAATTTAACACTGAATAAAGCATATGAGGTGTAGCTGAGGTGATCATTGATCATTGTCATAGTGTTCTGTTGATTAGGGAGAGATTGAAAATGTGTACTGCTGGTGTGCCTTCAGGAACAGGGTTGGAAAACACTGTCTTAAGGTTCCGCTCAAAATATACATTATTGATTGATTATTATACCATGTATTAAATACCTCTTTTTAAATATATATATATAATTTATTTTATTTACTTATTTTTTCTCGTGTGTTTGTGTCTTTAAATGCAAATGAACTTCTGTTCATCCAGATAAGGATGGTGCCTTTACAGCCTATGCCTCAGATACTCCAGTGAGGACAAACAAACCTCTAAATGCTTTTTAAAAACCCAGTCAGTTTCAATTCTTAACTCACAAAGATGCGAAGCATGTGCACAGAAAGCTGGTTTTCACAATTTACATAATGTTGACAATTGGTAACTGTTGGTGAAGAACTTGCATGTGTATCAATATACTAGATCTTTAAAATAACATCTCATGAATGAATGCATTTCATTCATTCATTTACCTTTGGTTTAGTCCCTTATTTATTAGTGGTCACCACAGTGGAATGAACCACTAACTATTCCAGCATATGTTTTACACAGTGGATGCCCCTCCAGCTGCAAACCCAGTAGTGGGAAACACCCATACTCTCATTTACACAAAAAAAAAAAAAAAAAACACTAACACTACGACCAATTTAGTTCATCCAATTTACTTATGTCTTTGGACTGTGGGGGAAACCGGAACATAGGGAGAACATGCAAACTCCACACAAGAACACCAATTGGCCCAGCCGATACTCGAATCAGTGACCTTCTTGCTGTGAGGTGACATCGCTAACCACTGAGCCACTGTGCCACCCTGGATTGGAATTTGTGTTTTGTAATTTGACAGATCTTTACATAAAACAGTAACATAATGCACTAAAGGTGGTTGAAAGTATATAACAAAAGCATAATATAAACCTATGGTGTCCATGATGGCCAATCCCTAAACATAATTTTAAACAATAATAACATGTATGTTTTTATTAGCAAGCCACCTCTCATAGATCACACTTTACAGCATAGAGCAGCATGCACGACAAACACTGTTTTCAAAGTCAGCTGCTGGAGGTGTAATTGAATATTGAGGACAAAATAACTGAAGCTTCTGTACTGAGGCGCTGATAATAAGTGCCAGTCTTGTTCAGTAGAGGGAGCACTTGAGCTTGGATTTACTTTTGAAAGGATCCACAGTTTGAGTCGCAGCAAATTTCTCAGCTCACACATTTAAGTAAGCCGTTTGTTACTGCACAGAATCACATGTGCAAAGAAAACAGATTTGTCCTGGTGGATACAGCACATCCAAGTTTTGAGTCTGGCTTGTGTCAATTATTCACCCCTTTCCCTGGGTAATTTAATTTTACTCCTAATAAAAACATGAATAAGAAGCTTAACGTTTAGCATGCCGTATTTCTAAATATAACAGAAATTCCTGATTATTCCATTATTATTGTTGTTGTTATAGTTATTGTTTTATATTATTATTAATTTTATTAATATGTTAACATACTTTTTATAATTTTATTATAAATTACATAATTTTTATAATATTATTATACATTATATTATTTTAGAGCAAGATGTTGATTGTGTCTTATGCTGTTCATTGACCCTATAACCTAAATGAAATGTTCCACAAACCAGAAACACTGAATGAAACCACTGTTCTTTGAAAAAGTCACAAGTTACTGTCCTGCAAGCCTTAAAATGTCAAAAGTGTTACCATGACTATGCAAAATTGACAATGAACACAAATAACAGGATTATATCCTCTTTTTAAGAAATATATAATACCATGTTTAAGTTGTATTATCTTGAGAGGGCACAATGTAAACAATCTTAGTCCTAAAGATATGAGACGTTTAAAATCTTAGAAAAATGCCAGTTAAAGTTGTGATGAAACAGAAGTAGCATCAAATCTTTTCTCCAATACTGTGATGTCCTTCAGACTGAAATGAAATATTGGAGAGCAAATCTAGGGCAGGGACTCTGAACTATTCATCACTGGACGGATTCGACAGATGCAGACCTAAATTTGAGCTTACGATCAATTGAAAAGAAGGGGGCGGGGCTTAAGCAAAACAACTAGAGAAGTAAATATGCCATTAAAGCTGCAGGCATTTTTGAAAGAGCCCTGGCAGCTAGGTTCACTGCTGACCAGTGGCCTTAGGATGACAGAGAACAGTGAGCAATACATTTAGCAGGGTTCCCACTATTTCATGTACACCAAATTCAACGACTTTCAAGGACTGTTTTGAATGTGTCACTTTCAAAAATGTCATGTCCAAAGAACTTTAATACAATTTGTTGAATTTAATACTGTTAAAATGTGCATTATTTGTCATAGTTCTTGTATAAGAATTTTTAATTAAGAATTTCTTAATTTTGTTGTTCAGTTTTTGAAAGCAGCACAGTATAATTGTTTAAATAGCACCAAAAACTTTAAATTCATCGCCATTTTCAAGGACCTATGATTTTTTTAAGCACTTTCCAGGCCTTGAACTCATGTTGGAAATTCAAGTACTTTCAAGAAGCGTGGGAACCCTGATTTAAGCTAGTAAATATGAAAAGAACTTGAAAAAAGAAGGTGGCGCTATGACTAAATAAATATTTGTATGTAGGTGTCTTCAAGACAGGACTCTTATCAAACATCTGAATTTTGCGGCGGATCGGACATAGCAAGCCACAATTAACAACTTCCTGGTTTTTGGCTAAACATTCAAGTTTGTAAGGCCACTACGGACACGCCCCTCGACGAAAACTCTTTATAATTAAAAATCAATTATTAATAATTACAAATCTCAAAAACATTTAAGATAACACTACCTAAATTTGGTGTTGATCTGATTAAATCTCTTGGATGAGTTTGTTAAAATACAATGCCTAGAAAACTTCCCGTTACATTTCAGATTTTGCTCCAAGAAACTTTTTTGTAGATGTTTCATGTGTATGCCAATTTATGAATATGTGCGTGAAATGTAGCTAAAACACCCAGTTTTGAAACCTATATCAAACGTAAAGTCTTGACCACTTCTGGTGTGCGTGCAAAGTTTTAAGCATGTTTAGACCCTCAAAAATGTGGTTAATAACAATAAACTAAACAGTGGGTAGCATGTTCGCCTCACAGCAAGAAGGTGGCTGGTTCGAGCCTCAGCTGGGTCAGTTGGCATTTCTGTGTGGAGTTTGCATGTTCTCCACATGTTCGTGTGGGTTTCCTCCGGGTGCACAAGTCCAAAAACATGTGGTATAGGTGAATTAGGTAGGCTAAATTGTACGTAGTGTGTGTGTGAATGAGAGTGTGTGAGTGTTTCCCAGTGATGGGTTGCGGCTGGAAGAGCATCCGCTGTGTAAAAAATATGCTGGATAAGTTGGCGGTTCATTCCGCTGTTGCGACCCCAGATTAATAAAGGGACTAAGCTGAAAAGAAAATGAATGAATGAATGAATAAGCAATTCCAATAGGGTCCTCGCACCATCTGTGCTCAGGCCCTAAAAAATCCAGTTTGGACATTCTGATAAATGTCCAACTTCTGGTCAAAAAGTGTAAATTAAAATCTGCATGGATATCTGGCTTCCAATAACATCAATACCATGCATTCTGAAAGCCATCTGTTCAAAATCAAAAAGTGACAGGATGACCTCCAACGGACAAAAAAGAACGGAACACGTAAATCAGGAGGTCATTGTGAAAGAGCTCAGCTTTTCATGCCTGCTCTGTCATCATACTCTATTGGCCATGCCTGGCCGGTGAGGAGAATACTGAACAAGCAGCTCTTCACCTCAGCTCCACTGCTCATCTATCCCTCCAGACTTCCAATGAAAACTGAACAAGACCCCTACAGCTTCAGTGAGAGCGGCTGAATCAGAGAGCGAGATTGAGGTCTCACCTGGGCTTGTAGGAGGTAAAACTCTTGTGTCTGGCGGCTCAGAGTCGCTGCAGAGACCAGGACGCCCTGAGGAGTGATGCGGAAAAAGTCGCCCTCGTTCCCTCTAATGATCGAAAAGGTGAAAGGAGGACCGTTGTGGGAGGCATCGCGGTCAGACACGGTCAGCTGGAGAACACTGGCACCGATTGGTTGATTCTCCTATACAACATAAGCAGAGAGTGGTAAAGCTTTTGTAATTGAAATATTCAAAAGTCACACAATTTAGCAAGTTACTAAGAAGCGATACATTTTTTGTATGTGCCAGCAAGCATAGGCATTAGTGGTGAATAATTATACTTCCATTAGTCTTGATATTTAATTCCATTAGTATAACTCTTTATTCAACTTTAATAATAGACTGTTTATGAGATGAGACTATAATTTTGATTAGGTTTAATGATTGTTTTAAATATCAGCTTTAATGATTTTACACAAAAAAAAAACTGTAGATTTATATGCTTAGTTTTTATTAGATTTGATTTAATAAGAGAAAAGAGCGAGAAAAGAGCGATTTAGATATTTTAATTAATTTTCAATTAACAACAATCACAACAGTGCACATGTCAGTTTTTTCATGTCATCAAAGTTGGGTGTTGGGTCATTTTTATTGTTATTTTATTTATACAATACTACAGTATTTAATTAAAACTTTTAAATTAAATTAAATTAAATTAAGGTGACGCGGTGGCGCAGTAGGTAGTGCTGTCGCCTCACAGCAAAAAGGTCGCTGGTTCGAGCCTCGGCTGGGTCAGTTGGCATTTCTGTGTGGAGTTTGCATGTTCTCCTCGTGTTCACGTGGGTTTCCTCCGGGTGCTCCGGTTTCCCCCACAAGTCCAAAGACATGCGGGACAGGTGAATTGGGTAAGCTAAAATTGTCCGTAGTGTGTGTGTGTGTGTGAATGAGAGTGTGTGAGTGTTTCCCAGTGATGGGTTGCGGCTGGAAGGGTATCCGCTGTGTAAAAAATGTGCTGAATAAGTTGGCGGTTTATTCCGCTGTGGCGACCCCAGATTAATAAAGGGACTAAGCCGAAAAGAAAATGAATGAATGAATAAATTAATTAAATTAAACTAAATTAATCTAAATTAAATTTAACAAAATTAAACTAAACTAAACTAAATTAAATAAAATTTAATTAAATTTAACTAAACTAAATTAAATAAAGCTAAACTAAATTAAATTAAACAAAAATAAACTAAATATAAATTGTCACTTAAAGGACACAAATCACATCTGCCACTAAACTGAAGTACATATCCTAACATGTCCTGCAGTCACACACCAATTTCAAGTCTCCTGCTAATTACAAACACACAGAGCTGAAACTGATCATGCCTGATTATATTGACTATATATTCACACCACACACATTGATATCAGTGCTGAGTCTTGTTATCTGTAGTGAGCAATACAAAGCGTTTTCCTTGCCTTTCCATGTTAGACCCTTTGTTTGTCTGTATATTTTGCTTATGTTTGCTTTTCTGCCTGCTTTGACCTTTTCGCCTGTTACACCGACTACTCTTTTGAATTATCTTTATGCTACCATCTGCTCCTGTATTGAACCTTGCTTGCCTGACTACTCTAAATAAAGCTGCATTTGGATCTGACTCTTGTTGTCACACCTGTCATTACAACAGGCCAGTTTTAAGATTTCTGATACTCCATGCAGCATTTTTACATGGAAGAATCCTTTGTGAACACCCCCTATTTAAATTGAATCAAATAAATGGTGTTTAGTGGCCCTAAACAATGACTATAAATCAGCATAACTGGTCTTTACTAAGACAAACCAGCATTAGAATGAAATCACTGAAACTGAAATCACTTCATCATCTCTGAGGACTCAGACCTGAATAATGATGCTGTAGTTGGCTTGAGAGAAGATAGGTGGGTTATCATTGATGTCCGAGACGTCTACGTTGATGGTAGCGCTGCTGGATCGAGCCGGACTTCCATTGTCAGAGGCCAACACGGTCAGCGTGTAACCTGAAGTCTAACAAACAAACAAAACAAAATGTCATCATTTGGTTTCAGCAACAGCCTGTCAACGCAACCTCTACTGAGACCCCTGTGTGTCTTATACCTTCTCTCTGTCGAGCAGCCGAGCCACCTTGACCTCTCCTCTGACAGGGTCGATAGTGAATGGACTGCCTTGATTCCCATCAATGATAGAGAAGCGCACCTGATTACTGGATGGACCATCTGCATCGTCAGCCATGACCTTCACACACAGAGAAACACACACCTGGTTAAGATAAAGATTGCCCTGGACTCAGGTATGCAGCAACCCCACCTCACCATCCCCCGTTCTTCTTGCTCCGTGAGTCAGTAACTATTGGCTGAGACCCTCGAGGGAAATCAGAAGGCAAGCAAGTGAAACAGAGCCGGGTATCAAAGCCTCACTTTCACACTGACAATTTATATTCAGGCATGATAAGACATGAACATCTCTAATAAATGACCAGAGCGAGAGCGAGATGGAGACTACAGATTAAAGATTGGCTCCAGAAAGCTCTAGTTTTGACATTGGACTGTGTTTGTTTATCGTGTGCACTATTTGTGTTGATTTTAAAGTCCCCCTGAAAATAAAATTCAAGTTTTCTTGTGTGTTAGTTTCAATATGTCTTGGACTCTGACTGACAAAGTACTATTGGCTATTTTTAAAGGGGGAGGGGCTATTATATGCCCCGCCCCAATCTTTGCGTTTCAGTTGAAATTCCGTTACGCATCGAACAAAGCTGCACATTTGATGGCAGTTTAGGGTATCTTTAATAGAGAATATAACACCGATGAAGGCACAATAAAATCATAAGACAAAGACTTACAGTGAGCACCGTCTTTCCAAGCTCTGCGTCTTCGCTGATCACAGCAGAGTAGATGTCTTGGTTGAAGACGGGGCTGTTGTCGTTTACATCGGTCAGGTTGATGTTCACAGTGGCCAGGTCGCTGAGTGATGGTGTGCCTCCATCTGTTGCCTCCACTGTCAGATAAAATTCATGTGCCGTTTCATAATCCAATGGCTCGATCACGAACACACCGCCTAGAAAAAAACAGGACAATTAGATATTCGGCTAGTGGAAAATCTCTGTAAATCTTTAAATATTTATTTTTTTAATTATTAAAGACATAAACTGAAAAGTAAAAATAATAATAACTATGAGTAAATTGATAAAATAAATAAATTAAAAGTTTAAAGTGAAATTCATTATTTTTTCCTCTACTTTTAATCCACTCATTTGGTTAATTTATTCTGAATTAAATTAGAGGAATAAATGAATGAATTTAAAAAATAATTACACATAATGCAACAACTTATCAACAAATAAATGATAAATTAATGGTAAAATGAATAAATTAGGAAATAAGTGCAGCAAAATTAAGTAACATGTTTAGTAAAAACAGAAATGTTTAAAAAACTTTTGATGAATGAATTAATACATGAATAATTGATAAACAAATAAATTACTAAATGGATATGAATTAATAAATTAGTAAAAATTTTATAAATAAATTAATAAATATATAAAAAATAAATTGATAAAAATTAAAGAAAAGAAAGAAAGAAAGAAATGAAAATAAAATTGATAAAATCAATGAATTAATAAAATAAATGGATACAACCTTTATTAATAAAAAAATATTTATAAATGAATTTAAAAAAAGAAAATAAATGAATAAAAAAAGAATAAAGCCACTGTGCTCACCTGTTTGTGGGTCGACCCGGAACGCCCCCCTCTCATTTCCATTGATAATGGCGTATGTGATCTCTGTTCCCGCTTCTGTGTCTCGGCTGGCAGCGTGAACCCGTAACACCTGAGTGCCCACAGGGATGTCTTCAGTGACGGTGGCGGTGTACTCGCGACGTTCGAACACTGGAGGATTGTCGTTGATGTCCAAGATGGAGACACTGACAGTGGTGTGGGACGCGAGGCGGCGGGGTGACCCACGGTCTGTGGCTTGGGCACGAAGAGTGTAAAGTGACTGAAGCTCCCTGTCCAGAGGACGATCCAGTCGCACAACACCCGTCTCCTCCTCGATGGAGAACACACCATCAGCAGAGTCCAGCAGAGAGTACAGGATCTCTGCATTAGCACCTAAAACCCACACAAGCAGAGTGAGATTAATACTGACATTTAAGACGTGTGTAAGTGTACAATTTATAATGAACAAGATTACTGTTTGTTTGACTACTTTCCCGAAAATTGACCAATTATAGGTCCAATCCCAATTCTACTTCTTAGCCCTTCCCCTTTCCCCTATGTGAAGCAGTAGGGGTGTCCCAATTCTCTTTAGCTTGAAGGTGTAGGGCTAGGGGAAGGGTTAGATAGCGCTTGAAGCGAAGATTTTCCAGCACCACAACAGAAACCAAGGGGTATAAAAATTTCTTAGAATACACCAGGTGCAATGGCAACACTGACACGCGAGTCAGGAGATGCACAAATTTAAGTATTTTTTGGTATTATTAAAAATGTATACTGCAAACAAGCATATGTATTAATACATTCATACTAGCGTTTGTGTTTTACTGTTATGCTTTAATTTTTTTTAATTGCTAAATTTTGCTAATCCATAATTATAACTCCTGTGTAGTAGTCCTAGGACCGGGTGATTAATCGAAAAACAATCGAAATCGACATTCAGAACCTATAATCGTTCTAATTTTTCCAAGTCAATTTTTTCAATTACTTTCCCTACCGCGTGTGGAGTCACGTGACTCCGCTCTGTTAAGATTGATTTCTACTTCTGCGTTGAATACACTGGTGTGGTCCCACGTAGCCTTCGTACGGTCACATACCTGCGCAACTCTCAAGAAATGTAACTACACATTGCACGTTTGTACTACATTGACGATGATGGGAAGCTGCGCCAGAAAAGTCTTAAGACAACATATTTTCCATTACAATAAAATTATTATTTACATTAAAATATTTGTTTACAGAAGATTTAAGAAATGCACTGTGAAATATTATTTAGAGGATATACAAAAAGTATTTTATTTAGATGAGATACTGCTTATTTTCTACTTTTAATATGAAAAACATAATAATAATAATAATTGATTTTGTTTCCAAAAGTACAAGTTATTTATTTTCACTTTTTATAAGAAATAGTGACTGTTTGTTTTAGGCAATTTGTGTTTTAATTTCAATTAGTCCAACGTTGAAGTAAATAATCATAGATAGTAGATGTGTCCTTTAACTATTTAAAAATTAAGTAATGCACCCTTCATTCAGAAATCTTTCACTTGTAATATGTGAACATATTTACTATACAAAACATGTCAATGAACTGAGAGCAAAAAATAAATACATAAAATAATCATTCATTAATCGTAATCGAGTTAAAATTTTCAGTTAATCGAGATTTTGATTTTAAGCCAAATCGCCCAGCCCTAAGTAGTCCTAAAACATACATTCAAATCTGTCACTCGATGGCACCTAAACACCCTGTCAAGGGCCAAGGGGAAGGGGTAGGGGTAAAAAAATAGAATTAGGGTTGGTAGAATTGGTTAATTTGTAGATTCTGATTATCTGACACATTCTTAAAGGGATAGTTTATCAAAAAAATTAATTCTATCATCATTTAATAACTCTCCATTTGTTCCAGACTTGCTTGAATTTCTTTTTTGTACAAAGAAATATATAATGAAGAATGTTGTAAAAAAGCAGCCATTGACTTCCATAATATGCTTTCTTCCTACTATGGACATCAATGGCTGTTTTTTCCCAACATTCCTCAGAATATCTGGTTTTGTTTTCAACAGTAGAAGAAAATTAATAAAAATTTAAAACCACGTGAGTGTGAGTAGATGGTGAGTAAATTTTCTTTTTTGGTGAACTGTCCCTTCAACCCTTGTGCATCAATGTCAAAAATGTACACAAAAATGGCTGGCAAAAATATAAAAGTATCTTTTTTTACACTTTTTATAAAAATAAAAACAAAATGTTAAAACTTCAAATTGTAGAATTATTTTTAACCCAAAGGATGTAGGAAATCAGAAAAAAATAAAAAATGATTTGGGTCTCAGGAGGTTAAGCTAAGGTTTTTTTGGAGTATATCAGTCAAAAAAAAGTCAATTGGACATGTCTAGGTTTCTATTGTAACATTTAAACTGCAATCACTCTAACATTCTGATTCAGAACCGTTTTATTTTCATTATCAGCTGAAATGGTTGAGCAGAAAACCCTTATACTTGTTTTCAAAACTACTGTATGTGATGAATATTAAGTTCAATTGAATAGCATTTATTTAAAATCTTTAATGCCCCTTTAACTGTAAATAAAATGCCAAAGTTTGAATGGTGGTGTAAATAACAAAGCATCAGCAGCTCATTTGTCAGTTATTCCGGTATTTAATGTACAATTGAAACCGATTTGTGAGTGTTTTCCTGACCTGTGGTTGCATCATATTGCATCATATTTCTTACTAAGAAAGCCAATCCATAAAGACTGCAAACAAATCAATACATTTTACATATTAAAAGGCTTCCATATCAACGACAAAGCCTAAAGCAGTCGTAATGATTTGCAAGAAAGAACTTATACTGTGTCTCTGTCTCATTTAGTCAAATATAACGAGTAATAAATTAATCCTACAACAGACTCCATAGTGAAACCCTCTGTTTTCTTTACTGCATATTAACAAGTGTGAGTGAGAGATACTTCTTGTATTGGGGAAGGCACGGACACTAACAAATAAGATGAAGATAGCGCATACTAATCCCTCTAATGCATTTTTTTGACTAAGCCTCATTTGTGGCTTGCGAGTACAATCCTATCTGCCTAGACACACTCACTCATTACAGCCAGTTAACACAATCTTTACAAAGTTTTACTCAAGCCAAATGACTAGAAAGCAGTTGTTCATGACAGTTCAATACAATGCAAGTCTATTGATCAATGAATATACTTCATTTTGAAGTCTATAGTGCTAAGTGCTTTGTAAGGGCAGTTAAAACATGTGACTAATGGTTTAAAAGTACTGGCATTGATGCTGAAATATAAGGTAAGAATAAGAGATTGGTTGCATCTAGACTTGGCTTAAGTGGAATATAGTCTGGAAAGTACACAGAGCACACAATGCATCTGTTTCAGGATAGAGAGAACAGAACAAAAAGATATGACAGGAAAGCATGCAAATGGAAACTGAAGTGATTTCAGTGAAAGTGAATGACAGAGAGAGAGAGAAAGACATATCGGTTTGTGTTCTCTTAGATTAAAGGTGCCGCCCCGCTTGACTGAGAACATCATATGTGCGTGTTGGTTTTCTCTCAAAAGTAATAACACAACAGATGGACACCGGCGGGTCACACTGTTGCAAAATTGGAGAATATCTTGGAAAACACACTTGCATGTAAACACAACAGTCATTGTTTTCCATGCTAAAAAAATCTGGTTTGAATATGATTTGGACAAGGGTGAGTAGAACAAGAGAGTTACACTTGCAAAAGTAAGGTCATGGGTAGGCCCACATGGAATCTGGGCCTGCAAAAATCCACAGATTTAAGGAGATTGTTGAGCCTGTCAATTCATCTCAGTGGTGCCCAAACTCGGTCCTGGAGGGCCGGTGTCCTGCAGATTTGAGCTCTAACTTGCCTCAACACACCTGCATGGATGTTTCTAGAAAGCCTAGTAAGAGCTTGATTAGCCAGCCCAGATGTGTCTGATTGGGGTTGGAACTAATCTTTACAGGACACTAGCCATGCAGGACCGAGTTTGGGCTTATGAATATGCTTATTAGGGCTAGGCGATAAAATCGTTATTTTGTGTTTATTGACCGAACACCATTGTCAATATCAATTAAAAAAAAGTTTGGTATGAAGCACTTTAGTTTTATTAAAATGTGGCTGCTGAGCGTGCACCTTGGAAGCAATGCTAATAAGCTTAGGGTGTCAGTTTCTCATTTCCAATGGAGGCGCGCGTTGCACGACATGCATATGAGAGCGATGCACATGTTGGGAGCAGTGCGCACTTGACGCCCACATATTTTTGAGGTGCACCTAGTTAAAAACATATAAACTTTTCTGAATGCCGCGTGCACACCGTGATTCATGTAAGTAGAACTAACCAATCTGATTCACACTTTGTATGGAATGTACTCATTTCAGTAATAATGGCAGATTTATTACCTCATACAAACACAGCGCACGCAAACACTGCATCGGTTTTTATTTTTCTCCATAAACTTATCGAAGCGGCAGCAATAGTTTGTCCATTTTTCATCCTCTGAGAAAACGGTTGATGGTCGCAAAGATAGCAGGCAGGGGATTGCGAGCGCAAATGCAGGAAACCACACACTCGCGCTTGTCACTTCAGGTCAGAATAACAACACACGCGAAAATGAGGTTTACTGTATCATTATTATTCACATCTTAAAGTTTGCTTTGATTGTTCAGTATTTACGCTTTACCATTGCACACATTGCAACATTTTATTTATCAAGTGTAAGAGTCTTTTTAACACTTATGTTTATTTTATTATAAAGAGATCAGACATGAGATATGTTTAAATATTTTTGTTTTTGACAATTAAAACTATTGCCTCAAACTAAATTTATCTGGTAAACTAAATTAAAGTGGTTAAATAAAATCCTAATATACATAGATGGATTGTTAAATTAGATTGTTTACACGTTCAAATGATTTGTGTACAATAAAAGAGTAAATTAAAATTGATCGTTTTTTGGATGTTTTTAGATTATATAAGAGAACTTGTTTAGTTTTGTTTACCAAACATGTAGTTCTTATTGATTGAATTTGCATTTTAAACTTTAAATAAAAGTTTACTAGTTTATTTTTAAATTATTCTTATAATAATTTTTTATTATTTATAGTTCATACTATATTATATTTCTTTTCCTTTTTCTTTTTTATAAAATTGTCTGCAGAAATAGTAAAAACGTCTGCAGATTCTGTCTGGCCTTGGTCATGGATTCAATTTCCATGGAAATCCAAAAATTATCAAATGTAAACATATACCTGAAATGAAATGCGTGTTGCTTTGGGAAAGGTGTCTGCCAGTTGACAAATTGAACATGTAAATATGAGTTATTGTTCTGTAAACTGGAGCTCTTACCTGTGTCCAGGTCAGAGGCGTACAGGCGAGCCACTGGTGTGTTTATCTCAGTGTTCTCGAATACAGTGAAGGTGTAGGGGTCAGTGGTAAACTGCGGAGGGTTGTCATTTACATCTTCGACTGCGATTTCAACTTCTGCTTCACAAAAGCGTCCGCCTCCGTCCAGAGCACGCACCTTCATCTTGTGCACCTCCTCTTCCTCACGATCCAGAGGAAGCAGTGTTTTCAATTCACCTGATGGAACAAAACCACATTTTACACTGTGTCCAAACAGATGTGTCAAGAATGTCACAAGGGTTAAAAAATTGTTCCATGTACTTTTCATGCATTTCTGTCCAAACCAATTGCAACAATGATGCTAAAAGAGAATGTATAGTTCTGTGTCAAGTCCACACAATAGGTCTGGCATAGATGTTTGCAGTCACATAGCTTTTGCCATACCCTGGCACAGATCCTGACTTGCCAATCTACGTAAAGAGCAGGAGCTGTGATTGGTTGTCTAGAAAGCATTGATAAATGTGGGAGGGGCATGAGAGTCATGGGAGAGAAGTAAAGTTTGTGGTGTGGGTGTCGAGTCCCGCAGAGGACCTCTGGATACATACTTTTGTATTGTGTTTATTTTAAGATAAAAGTTTGTAAAAATGAGCTGTTTCCTCTTTCTCTTTCTTTATTGAATGAGTGTGAGTTTCAGCTACTTCTACAGGAGTATCACACCCATTACAAGAGCAAATCCAGAGTGGGTCAGTCAGAGTGAGTTGCATCAAAAGGTAAACATTTTTCTAAATTAATTTATTTGTGAATTCACATAATTCACATAAATTCTATTCTAAACCAGTATGACTTCCTTTAGGATTCACCATATTTAATTGGATCTATACATATACACTCATTAATATTTAATCAAGTCTGTTCATCATGTAAAATCCCTGTCTTTCTTCAAAAGTCTTTAATGGAATGGCTTGATTCATCGACTTTTTACATCTTTGTACACTTTTTAAGCTTTATAAACCTTTTTTTTTTTCAACAGATGAATCAAAATCTTGCTAATGCCAATAAAAATATTTTATTTGTATTCAAAAATGAACTAGACAAGAGAAGAGGAAGTAAATTATTATTTTTATTAAGTATATGTTAATATTAGGTTAGATTTAGGTTGTGACGTCAGGTGACCAAAATTCAAGGTGAAGCCCAGCCGTCAATTCATTTATTTGTTATAATATTTTTACTTCTTTCATTATTTGTTTATTGTATGATGGATGTTTTGTTTCTTTAATTGAAAAGTTTTACCTGTTGTGCTGTGACGAAAGTGGTGGTAAGGTGACCAGAAATTAATAATAAGGTATATGAAGGGAGTGGATGAGCATTGTGGTGTGGATGTTGTCGGGGTGAATGTTGGCGTGAGAAAGATTATTTGCTCGGCTAGTTGTTGAATAGAGAACTAAAGAGAGCTTATAACGTCTATGATCCTGTGAGGATAGCAATTTCCTCCTTGAGTATCAACAGACTACAGTATTTGTTGCACACTGTGTTTACTAAATACAGCGCTAGCCGCTAAGGTGGAGATCCGCGAGTTCACATCTGTGTACCGCAAGTGAGTATCGCCAACAAACCCGGTCATTCCAGAAACCAGGATATTTCAGTGGCTCCTCTGGCAGTGTTGGACACAACGTCACACAGTCGACTCTCTCCTTTTCCTCCACGGACTATAACTCTGGTTCTGGAGTATTCCCTGGCTCCGGTAAGAGCGAACTGTTGTTTATTTGCCCTTTGGGCGAAGAAGCAGTTGTGTTTTATGCCACTACGAACACCGTAAAACGGGGTTTATTTATTTCTCTATTAATTTTATATGCATAATGTTTCAGCTTTACCAAATGAACTGTTGATTTCTGGTATTTGAGTTTTGAAAAAAGGAAACCGAAAAGTTTTATTTTGAAACAAAACTTTATTTCTTTTGTTTGCTTAATTGTATTTAAGTAAATTTGGAAAGGTAATTCTGTACCAGGGGCGACGCGGTGGCACAGTGGGTAGGTCGCTGGTTTGAGCCTCGGCTGGACCAGTTGGCATTTCTGTGTGGAGTTTGCATGTTCTCCCCGTCTTCACGTAGGTTTCCCCCACAAGTTCAAAGACATGCGGTATAGGTGAATTGGGTAAGCTAAAATTTTCCATAGTGTATGTGTGTGAATGAGTGTGTATGGATGTTTCCCAGTGATGGGTTGCAGCTGGAAGGGTATTAGCTGTGTAAAATATATGCTGGATAAGTTGGCGGTTCATTCCGCTGTGGCGACCCCAGATTAATAAAGGGACTAAGCCAAAAAGAAAATGAATGAATGAATTCTGTACCAGATTAGTTGTGTTATTATTTATATTAATTGGTATCATGTTATGGATTTCTTTTTGGGGTTAAAATACAATTTAGAGTGATCTAATTAATAAAAATCCAGGGCCCTTCCCATAAAATAGGAAAAGGCCGCTACAAATGTCTAGCCAGTGTCTAAGGATAACGTTATTTTGACATCCAATAATGGACATCAAATGACGTTGATATTTGACTGATTTTAGGTGTTGGAAAGTGACCAAAATCCAACTCTTAAACCA
Source organism: Danio kyathit (assembly GCA_903798195.1). Lineage (NCBI taxonomy): Eukaryota > Metazoa > Chordata > Actinopteri > Cypriniformes > Danionidae > Danio > Danio kyathit. The sequence continues at coordinate 24,884,571 of LR812519.1, read as the reverse complement.
AAGTCAAATTGACGTCAAATACTTCATTTATTTGTCAACCAAAATTCAACGTCTGATAGACATCATAGTGGTAACGTCCACACAACATCAAGCTGCAACATTATTAGACGTTGATATTTGGCTGATTTCAGGTTGGACATTGACGTCGGCCTGATATTGGGCTCTGACATCAACGCGATTTTCATTTTCAAACAAAATGCATTGTCCCTCTATGTTGGGGTACAACGTCAATCTGACATCATATTGACGTCCTGTGCCTGCTAGGACTATATTATTTTTTATTATTTATTATATTAATAATTTGTCATTTTTGGGAGAACTAACACTTGCAATGTTTTATAAATTAGGTCAAACCTTTTTCTAGGCAACCTGTTGCTGCTACTACTCAAAAAGAAAAAGTGTTCACTGTTCTCTCAATCTTCATGTCTGCAATCTGCTTTCTGTAGATTTATAATAGTTGTCTCTTGCTAAAAAAAAACAACCTTAAATTTCACTCCTCATCAATCACTGTGAACATCAGCTGGCACTGAACTAATGAACAACACACAATCCAATAACACTTCAAACCATCTCATTGGTCAAGTCAAGAGGACCCTCTAAGAAGAAAAGCAGCACGCGACAGAAACAATCGGCTCTTTCATGAATACATAATCTGAGCCTAATGATTTCAGCAAGCTACGTTCCACTGAAGAGGTCGCTGATTTAAAACTGCCCTTTTTGTGTGCCATCTGTTTGGTGTCGACCTTTTATCCGGACCGCATCTCAAGGAGGAATGAATGCAGGGTGTCCAAAATTCCCCTCTCGAAAAGAGCTCAACTCATCCTTGCGCTGAGCGGCTTTAAGAAATAGAAAAGATTAAAAAAGGGAGGGATGGTGAGAAATGAGAGAAATAGCAAGGGAGGATAAAGTGCAGTTGCCATGTGGGCTGCTCAGAGAGTGAGCAGAGAAAAGGAGGAAAGGGAAAGTCACCCTCAGAAAAGCAGCCGCCAGCTTTCAGGGGTCTGGTTGGCGCGCACGAGAGCACTCTTGGCACTGCTAACTTGCAATAATGCTTCTCTTCTTTTCCACGACCGAACGAAAGGAAAAAGCGAAGAAAATCCTCCGTGCACACTAAACCCACACAGAAGAACAGTAGCGCTCCTTCAGTTTGCGAGCCAGCATTCCCTGCCTTCACACTTGGTGTTATCAAAGAGCCAGTGAGTAGCGCCTTTACAATAGCTTTTGTGTTGTAGCAGTGTGACGTTGTCACCAACCCACTGTTGATTTCTGCTCTCTTTCCGCCTGGAACCAATGTTTCATTCACACAGATGAAAGACAGCTGACTAGAGTTAATAGCTGAAATGGGCCAACACTTGCTGAAATGATTTATTAAAATCTTTTGTACGACTACATTCGTCTGAATAAAAACAGGCGAGTAAAAAAATTAATAGAAAAATATCAGTGAAAGAAATCAGCGGTGTTCACTATAAAATTGTAATAAAAGCCCAAGGGTGTACATCCTTCCCTGGAATTATTTAAGTGATTAAATTAGAAATTATGGTTTTAAATGGGATGGGTGTTTGACTGCAGGCAAAAGCAAATGGTGTTGAAAATGTTCTGTGTGTATGTGACGTATTTAATCTGGCTTTTCATACAACAGTTTAAAACTACAAATCAAACGTTTCAGAGATGATAAGGGGTGGTCCACAGTGTATTTTTAGAGCTTAGTTGTATTTATAAGACGCAAAGCAATGTGTGCTCATGCTTCACTTGTAGAAAATCACGTAATTTTTTTATCTATCTTTGATTATATACAGCTACTCAGCTAACATGAAAACGACTGTCATATTTCCTAGTTCCTCTGAAAGGCCCGCCCTCAAAAGGCTCTGATTGGTCAGCTAACATAATGTGCTGTGATTCGCGGATTGGCTCCAGGTCACGCCCCTACAAGCAATCTGACATGTGTCTTTCACATATATTCAGAATAAGCATGTGTAAGTAATATAAAATGTTCTCATATCTTTGCGAGTTTGTTATTTGAGATGTAGGTGTTTACAGCGGTTTGACTGATAAATATGAATTTGTAGCTAAATTGTTAGTGGTGCCAAACAGCATTTCCCGTTGTTGAACTTTGAGCGTATTACATTCAGAGATGTTGTTTGTGTTCACACAGCTACATTACACATCAACTAAAGTTTAAAATATGATATCACAGTGGTCCACCCTTTTAAAAATGTTTCAGAAAAAAGTCTCTTATGCGCATCTAGGCTGCATTTATTTGATCAAAAATGCAATAAAAAAGTAATACTGTTGGAAAAATCTGACATTTGTAATAACTTGTGTGTGCTTTAAATGGAATCAATTTTATATTCTATTATGTTTTGTTTCTTTTTTTCTATTATTTGCTTTGTATTGATAATTTCAGTTATGGGGCAGCACGGTGGCACAGAGGGTAGCGCTATCGCCTCACAGCAAGAAGGTTGCTGGTTCGAGCCTCGGCTGGGTCAGTTGGAATTTCTGTGTGGAGTTTGCATGTTCTCCCTGTGTTCGCGTGGGTTTCCTCCGGGTGCTCCCTTTTCCCCCACAGTCCAAAGATATGCGCTATAAGTGAATTAGGTAGGCTAAATTGTCCATAGTGTATGTGTGTGAATGGAAGTGTATAGGTGTTTCCCAGTGATGGGTTGCAGCTGGAAGGGCATCCGCTGCGTAAAACATATGCTGTATAAGTTAATGTTAATAAATAATGTTAATAATAAAGAAAATTAATGAATGCATGAATATCAGTTACGGTTATATAATCATTTATAAATCTTAGTTATTAATTTACTCATCCATTTATTTATTCATATTTTAATTCATTTCTGTTTATTATTTATTATACTAATCATTTAATAATTTGATTTCTTTATTTCCTATATTTCTTATTACTTGTTCTGCTTTTAGTGCTTTTTCCATTGTTTAGTCTTATTTAGATGGTGTTTCATGAAATGTTCCTCTCCAATGATATGAGATATGAGGGTATGTCTCTATTTCAAGGTTTTGTGGCCTGTTGTATAATAACATTTGTTATGTTTGTGCTGTTCAGACGAAGTATGAGAGCGCACTGAAACACATGCAACCAAGATTATTCAATAAGCCCTGCTCTTTTATTATCATCACTTCGTCTCCTGCTTCTGCTCTTCTCTGGCTTCCTTCCACAGTCGACTCCTATATTGATAGTAGACTGCTAATTCAGTTGAATACTGGTTAACAGGTTTGGGTATCGGAAACTCTGCTGACTTGTTGTCCAAATACCTGGAGAAACATTTCCTGACAAGATCTGGCGTCCGGGACTGGATCTTATTTATCTGGCGTAGAGACTGTGATATAACACTGTGAAAGGAAAGCTTCTTTTTGGCGGGCATTGCATATTTACATTATAAACAGTTGTAATTTGGATCAATTTAAAAAAACTCACTATATAAGTGTGCATGCGTGCGTGTGTGTGTGTGTGTGTGTGTGTGTGTGTGTGTACATATATACAAAATTGTAATGATATATTATTTAAGCCATTTTATAACAAAATACTGTAGGATTGACACAGCTCATAATACAGATATTGCAATAGGGAACACAAGCAGACATGGCAACACAATCAAATACCCATATGCAATTTTAAAAATATCGTAATATGGATCACATGTGAACTTTAATATATACCTGTCTCCGAGTCGATGCTAAAGTGCTCTGATCCAGGCCCCAGCAGCTCGTAGGAGATCTGAGCGTTGGAACGGATGTCAGCATCTGTGGCGGAGACTTGCAGTATCAGCCTGCCGGCGGGGGAATCCTCTGGGACGCTTTCCATATAGAATGACTGGAAAGAACAGACAGAGAAACATGTGATACGCAGAAACAACTTCACAAATGCGGTGACAGGGCCAAAAGAGAAAGAAATGAAAGCATAAAGGAAGAGTTTGGTGGCAATTCTGAAGCCAAACTGGCTAAAAGATTTTCACCGCGGGAGTTCTATTAAATTAACATTACTCAAAATGAAACACAATAAGTAACAGAAGCACATTAGCCCTCACAAAACCCTCTCACAGAACAAAATCACCCTCTTTGTTTCTTAAATGCTGCATTTCACATAAGGACCTTTTCAAATCCCTCCTGACATTCTCTCTTTCTCTCTAAGTCTCGTCCCATTTAGCATGCACAGCGGGTAGGCAGAGCCCTCCCCTTAACAGACAGAATCAGACTACATGACATTTTGCTGCAATGCACTTCCCACACACACATACCCACAAAACTAACATTCATACCTTCTCACAAATTGGGCTGTTGTCATTGGCATCCAAGACCTTGACTTCAACTACAGCCTTGGCTGTGAAGGTCCCATCAGTGGCTGTAATGTTCAGCAAGTAATTGTCCTTCTCCTCCCTATCGAGTGGTTTCCGCACTGAAACCTTCCACTCGCCTTGAGTATGCTCAATGGCAAACTGTCCCAAGGGGTCTCCACCTTTAGAGAGCAAACATGAGAAATGCCAGTCAAACTAATGAACATAAACAGCTGTTAAAATGCCTATGTATTTGTGTGGTTTCCTGTTGTGTGCTGTGAAGCTATAGTAAAGGATCAGTCTATACCCGTTCATAATTCACAGGTTACATATCTGTGCAATGAGTACTACAGAAGCTTTCATTCTTGTTTGGTTGGACTTCACATTATTAACACAAAGCATCTATGTAAATAAGTGGCAGTGTGATGCCAATTTCTGTCATCACCCTACGATCATGTGAACATCCACGACTGGATGTAATTAGACTGTTTTCTCTGCCAAGAAGTGCTCATCCCATCTCCTGCTTGGCATTAACGTTCATGCTAATTAATTATCACCAGAGCTGAAATATTCCCGCTTGGTTTTAGAAGCGACATTTGGAAAAAAAATAACATTTCCTATTTAGAATGTCTATACATTCTTTAAACAAAAATTATTTTTCAATCAAACATCAAAGAATAGTTTAGAAATATAACCTAAGGTTCGTTGACGGTTAAAGGTAAAGAGCCTGTGAGTTTGGTCCAATGTTAAGTCAATGGGATTTAAAGTCTCTATGTGGAATGGAAGTTTCTTCACTATTGTATGTCAATGGGAAAATTTGGGGCACTCTTACACCCTAGAGGTACAACTTACACCCCAGTTTAATATGTAGATTTACACAGCTTGGCAGCCTCTTTAATTGTGGAAGATCACATGTTTCTAAGAATTTCTCTTTCTAAGTTATGATGCATCAATGTTTGGTTCAATATTAAGTCAATGGGATTTTTCTGAGGTTTTCGGGTCAGTTTCTGGAAAACTGAAAGCCAGATCAGTTCAAAAAGATATAGCAACTTGAGTCAGACTAGTCTAAAGGTCTGGCCGAAGTTTGGTGGTCATAGCATTAACGTCCTAGGAGGAGGAGTTGGTAATTTTTTTGCTCAAAAAAAGGAACAATAATAAGTTTAAGTAGCATAACAATATGTTGGCTTACTAAAGCCAACATAATTACATCCTCACAAATAGCTCATTTCTAAAACGTGAAAAAATTATTCCATCATAAAACTGAATTTAAACCATTACTTTCAATTCACATTAAATGATAATGGCTAAAATTAAACAAGTGTATTACCTGTAATGAAGTAGCTGATTTGCTTGTTATTCTCCTCTGTGTCTAGGTCTGTAGTACTAAGAATAGCAATAACTCCACCAGGTGGGTCATCTTCGCTTACTGTGCCCTTGTAGATCTCTGCTGTGAACCTTGGTGGATTGTCATTCACATCCACCACTGTGACATCCACCTTGGTACTAGCCATCAGCTGTACTTTGTCTCCACGATCGGTAGCCAAGACTGAAACAGTGTATTTATTTCTCGTCTCACGGTCAAGTTCCTTTAATGTGGTAATCCAACCAGTTTCACTGTTTATGGCAAACAACTCTGCAATTTCCCTTGTCTCTTGGTTGGGATCCAAATTGTAAACCACATGACCATTAGTGCCCGAGTCCAGGTCTGTGGCCTTTACCTGTATAACAGAGGTACCTCCTGGGAGATTCTCCACAACAAAAGCTTCATAAGGGTTTGACTCAAAGAGTGGTCGATTATCATTGACATCCTTGACCTGAATGCTAATGTCCACAGCAGAGACAACTTTGCTTCCTTCATATTCACTTTGGGCTTGTAAAGTTAGCTGATACCATTTGGTGCTCTCATGGTCAAGCTTCTTGTCCAGCTTCAAAGATCCTGAGCTGGGGTCAACAACAAATGCCTCATCCTGGTTGCTCTCAGGAGTATTCCCTTTCACCAGGCTGTAAAAGACTGGCTGATCACTTTCGGCCTGAATAACATCTATTTCTGAACCAAGAGAAAGGTCTTCTTCTATGGCAAATCTGTAGTGGGACTCTATGAACTTTGGCACTGGGACCTCGGGAGCAAGAATTTTGACGTAGACAGGAACAACAGAGGACTTTGTGGGATTTCCACCATCTTTTGCTCGTACAAGAAATGTGTACAGTTGGTTCTCCAATCCAATGAGGCTTTCTTTTGTTACAATGACACCACTGAACTGGTGGATTTCAAAATTCTCCTCAACATTGTCTGCATCAGTTTCAATGGAATAGGTGATATCTGCATTACTTCCTTCATCCATGTCCGATGCTGCAATCTTAAGTATGGTTGTTCCTCTTGGCACATCAGAAGCAACATTAACTCTGTAATCAGCAGCTCTGAACTGTGGGGCATTATCATTAATATCTGTTAAGATTACATTCACAGTGCAGAAGCCAACTTTGCCACCACCGTCTTTAGCGATCAAAGAGATCGGAATCACTTTCTCTAATGCATTCTCGCGGTCAAGACTTTCCAGAGTAAAAATTTCTCCATTCTCAGAGATTGAGAACTTATCTTTAGCAATGTCATTGACTATATGGTAGGTAAGTCTTCCATATGTTCCTGAGTCGTCATCTGTCGCTTGGGTTTCAGCCACCAGTGTTCCAACAGGTGAGTTTTCAAGAAGCTCGACCACATAATCCACCTGGTTGAAGGTAGGATTGTGGAAGTTGGCACTAATAACATTGACTTTCACAATGGCTGAACTTCTAAATACACCATCTGATACAGACACATTGATATTGTAGAGAGATTCCATGTGGGGTTTACGATGATTTGATATGAATAAAGCCCCAGTGTTTGGATCCATAGCAAAGTTTTGTCCTTCATTTCCTGACAGAATTGAGAATTCAAGTTTTCCACTATCAGAGATGTCAGCATCGGAAGCCTGTACCTGTGTGACAAAGTGGCCACGAGGTGCTAGTTCACTCACTGTAGCTTCATAGACATTCTGGGAGAACACTGGAGTGTTGTCGTTAAGGTCCATTACATCAATTAACACCATAACCTCACTGGAAAGGGCAGGCACACCACCATCCACTGCTCTAATTAACAGCTTATGTGAAGGTTTTTCTTCATGGTCAAGCATTCGAGTTGTCCAGATTGTGCCTGTGTCACGGTCGATGCTAAAGTAATCAGAGCTCTTATCTTTATCTTCAACTATCTGGTAAAAGAGCACTTTGTTGTTACCAGTGTCAGCATCTGTAGCTGAGACTTCTAATACGGATGTCCCAATCACTGATGCTTCCGAAAGACTTGCATTGTACAGTTTCGTATGGAACACAGGTGGGTTGTCATTAACATCTTCCAAGATTATGTCAACAAAAACTTCCGCTTTGGCACCAGTTAGAGAGTCAGTGGCCCTCACACTAAGTTTATAGGCTGGATGGGTCTCAAAATCCAAAGTTTTTACAACCTGGATCACACCAGTATTGAAGTTGATAGTGAACTGATTGAGAGGGTCCCCTTCTGTGATTGTGTAGACAATTCTAGGCCCTTCGGAGTCATTAGCCTGAATGTGTACAATAGGTGTTAGTAACTGTATGTTCTCTGGAATTTCCAGACTGTAGAAGGCTTTCTCAAACACAGGCATAGCTTTGTTTACAACCATTACTGGCACTTCAACAGATGAGGAAAATGCTGGTTCACCTCCATCTCTGGCTACAACAGTGATGATAAATTCAGTGTTAACTGAGTCCTTGTCAAGCTTCTTTGTAAGTGAGATTTCACCATCTGTGCTGATCTGAACAAACTCATTCAACTCCTGAAGGTGGTAGTTGATCTCAGCATTTCCATTAATATCAGCATCAACAGCAGTCACCTTGGTGATGATGTGACCCACATCTGCATCAACTTGCACTAGTGCCTGATAAGGTAAATTGACAAACACAGGTGGGTTGTCATTGACATCCTCTATTATCACAGTGACGAGGACATGGGCTACATCAGGTGACTTGTCATCTCTGGCCACCTCCACCACAATATCAAATACACCTTGCTCTTCTCTATCAAAAGGTGTGCCTGTAGAGGAGAGTACTCCTGACGTGCGACTTATTGCAAATCTCTTATCAGGATTCAGAATGGTATAAAACAAAGGTTCATTGACTTGGTTTCCCACTGCCGCAATTACAGCTAAAGTCTTCTTTTCTGAGGAATTTTCTGGCACGAATGCCTTGTATGATTCTTGAGTGAACCGAAGAGTACTCTCCTTATTCTCTCTGACATTTATTTTCACTAAGGATGTTTTAGAAAACCTTCCATCAGACACCCTCACTCTGAGCTCATACCTGCTTCTGAGCTGAGTGACATTTTGAATAGTGATAACCCATGTGACCGGGTCCATTTTAAACTTCTCTCCAATATTGCCTTCAACAATAGAGTAAAAAAGCCTTGAATTTGGACCCGAGTCTGCATCCGAGGCATTGACTCTGATTACTTCAACTCCTTTGTAAGTTGGCACTAAGACTGTGGTTTCATATAGATCTTGGCCGAACTGAGGTGGGCAATCATTAACGTCCAGAATATCAATAGTCACATTAGCAGCCTTCTCTGCAAAATGACGGGGAATTCCCATGTCATGGACTTGAACTGAAAAGCGAAACACTGATCTCTGCTCATAATCCAACTCACTGATGGTTCTGATTGCACCAGTGCTAGAGTCAATGGCAAAGTAATTATGGGCAAATGGCTCAACAATCTGATAGACAAGCCTCGAGTTAGCATCACGGTCAGTGTCTAAAGCACGGATGACAAGAGGTGTGTTGTCTTTGGTGAGGACTACACTGTTGACTGGAGAAGACTCACTGACCATTCCAGCAAATTTATCTTGAATGAAAGCAGGCGCATTATCATTTTCATCCTTTAAGTGAATCAGTAGAGTAGTGTTACTAGCCAGCCCGGCCATGTTGGTTCCCTGAATGGTTAGTTTGTATGATGGAATGGTCTCATAATCCAGAAGTGAATGGGTCACAACAACTCCAGAGTTAGGGTTGATGTCAAATGCTCCATTCACATTTCCATCTTTGATCTGATAGAAAACTGATGATTGGCTGTTGGCAGTGACCAGACTTACGAAGGCTCCAGGAAGAACAGTTTCGCTGACTTCAGCAGAAAACTCCTTCTCTGCAAATTTAGGGATGGCATTGTCAGAAATAGTGACAGTTATGTCGACAGCAGCTGTACCACTAAGTGGCGGTGTTCCTTTGTCAGAGGCTTTCACAGTTAGTTCAAATCTGTTCTTGTTGTTACGGTCCAGCTCCTTTGCCACAGTGATGGTTCCCAGGACAGGATCAATGGCAAATGAATTTGCTACGTTTCCTAAGGAGGAAATATGACAAAGATGCATCACACAGGCAAAACGGTTTCGATTTTCCTCTTCAGAACTCATTATTTTATATCTTTGGTGTCAAACTTGGCTTTTTCAAAGACTAAAGTAAACAAAAATCCTGTATACATTGATTCAACTAGACAAAATCCTTTTTTAGTGCAAATCTGTTTGCTTCATTTATAATGAATATTTGAGTTTGCAGTTAGCTGAACAAAAGAACGTGGCTATATTGCCATAGACTATTCAGCAGCCTGAGCATCAGCCATTCAGTATGTGATCTGAACAATGTTTGCCATCTCTCTCACACTCACAACACATTTCAAATAGCTTCTGTAATCTCAGACATTTCAAATATGTGCATTCTCAAAAGGCCACTCAGCGTCATTTCTGTGCTATGCCTTTCTTTCAAAACTCTCACAGTTTGGAGAACTGCGGGACCCTTGGCTGCCATGCTCAATATGTCTCACATTTTTAACTCTAAGTGGCTGCATAGCTCACCGATATCCCAAGTTAGAACAAAGATGACATGATAGGCTTTCAAACTTATGGTCTGTTTCTGAAGGTTTCATGTCCAGGCATTTCATATATGTCATAAATATATGCAATATGTAGTCTCCTGAATAAACTGGATAAAAGTCAAAAGCAATCAAATCAATCAGATGGACTACCTGACTCAATGCTGTAGATGATCTCAGCATTCTGGCCTTTGTCCTTGTCAAGAGCAGAGACCTGAAGCACTGCAGAGCCGGTGGCAGCAGACTCAAACACTCGGCCCACATACGGCGCACCAGAGAACCAAGGTGCGTTGTCATTGGTGTCTTGCACATTTACAATAACACGCACCAGGTTCCTCTTCACAGGGATATCTTGATCTCGTACCTGCAGCGTGGAAGGCAGAGGGGGGGGATAAACAATTCTCCAGTTATTTCAAGACTTTAATTATCAGCGTATGTGAAACACATCAAACACTTTACATGCAAGCCCCTAGGAGTTCTGCCTCCATGTCGATTGAATTAAAGGGAAAACAAACTGCCAGGATAGTTTACAGTGATGGATGGCTGACTGGCTGAACATTTCTAGCTCAGACAGAAAAATCAATTGTACAGATGAAGCTGTAAAGAAGGTCGCAGACCACATGATCTTACCATGACAGTTAGTGTATGCTGGTGCATGGTTTCATGGTCTAGTCTCTCTGCAGTGTACAACACCCCGGTTCCAGGATCGAGTCTGAACTTCCGTAAACTGAATGGGTCAGTGCTGCTGAGGAGGGTGTATGTTAGCTTGTTCTTCTCATCCTGGTCTGTAGCAGTAATCCGTAACACTTCAGTCTCGGGTGGGGTATCTTCAGAGACATCTACTTCATACTTTGGTTTAGAAAACTGGGGACGATGGTTGTTGGTGTCGATCACTTTAATAAGAACCTGAAAAAACAAACAATATAAAGTTAATATTTGAAAAATATATATTTATATTACAATGGTTTCATTAATAATTATATCAAGTGCATTTTATCTGAACTACATTACAATGATTAAATTGTTCAAATTCTATTAAGTATAGCTTTTAACAAGTAACATCAAGACATCTAGCCAACTGAGATCACTGTGAGAGGGGAACACCAACCTGATTTCACCAAGTAGGATATGTTCCTGGATTAACATCTATGCTGATCCTTGAACAACATTCCAATCAGCTAATCAGAATTACGGGATACGTTTACCGTTTATGTTAAGTTTAGGCTTAGGTTAGATTTATGCACTTCTACATGAATGTTATCCAACTATTTGCTATTGTTTGCCTCTTGTTTTGAAAATAAGTTACAGTTATAGTTATAGTTTAGGTGTAGGGAATAGGTATGGGTTAAGTTTTTGAACAAAAAATAATGTTCTAGGATCAAAATAGATCCAGGATCGCATCGTACTTGGCAAAATCATGACATGCAAGAGGGGGAAAAGAAATATGGTGAACAAAAGTTTTTTTCAACATACTATTAAACTTTTATTCATATTTTCAATTTGATTGTATTATAATATTTTGTTTTTCAAATGAAACTATGACATGATTGGTTACAACTTATTAAGCTATTTTCTCATTATATAAAGCTACCAATAGTGCTAAAAGTAAGATACAAGGTAAACAATTTATTTTATAAGTCATGAGATTATAAATAGCCATGAAATACAAGACTGTCCTTTAAAAACGAGACGTGTATGAGACTTCTAAATGTGTCCTTAATGTATTGAAGCACCTAACAACTGTATTAAAACATTAATAAATTCACCTACATTAAAACGTGTTTACATTAGAACAAAACAACAGGGAAAAAAACAAAAAACAGGAAAATCTGTGGAAAATCTACCAAAGTAAATTAGCTTTTTAATTGGAATGACTGTTAATTGTCTGTATATTTTTATATTTGTACTGCAGATGCTTTCAAAAGGATGAATTAAAAGACAAAAACTTATTTCTTTGTGCCTGTCAGTTAAGGCAAGCTGTTACCCTCTTAAAAGAAAGTTGTGTCTAATTCATCCCCTTTAAAGCACTGCCGTCTGTCATCAAAGCGCTGCTTTTGTAACAAATTAATTGCTTTCAACAATATATTTCGAGACAAATACTACCAGATCTCAAATCAACTGCTGGCATAAGGTTATGCATAATCCATAGGTCTTGGTTTGTTTGGAAGTACTATGAGAGCTATGTGCAAACTTCAAATAAAATGATCTGCTTGTTAAGATATGATGAATTAATACTGTTCCTACTCCAATTTAACCCTTGTGTACTGTTCAAATTCACTACCTTTTTGTTACATTCAGGATAAAAACATCCACTGAATTAAACCGCTGTAAAAATGCATCAGATACATTTTTTTTTTCAAATTTCAGTCCTGATCAAAACTACTAAATTGTTTAGAAAATTACAGGATTTTAACTCTTTAATTACCAAGTTCATAAATGATGTCACTGATTTAGTGAAAAAAAACATTTTCAATATAAAAAGTAATTGTGGCAGGATTTTTTTACCTTTTATCACAGTCTTGGACATTAGTAACAACTATGCCTTTGATGTATTGTTAGATTTTCATTTGTTCTCCCTAATTCACTGTTGCTGGCTGTTTTTGCCCCACTGACTTTCGTTGTAACCACATTTGATTGTGCATAAATACACAGTCTTTGCTTTTATTTACTCCATGTAGTTCTGTGAGCTTAGAAGCATATTTTGATTTTCTCAGACACATCAAGGTAAGTGCGCAGAGGTCATTCTCACACTCTCACACACATGCACACACTTTAATTAGACTCCATATAGAATCCAAAAACTAAGCTTTTTTTTTTTTCACAGGCCTATTTAAAGGGTTAATGGTGCCAACTGGTCAACAGTAAAAATGACAAATTTTACCTCTTCCCAACAGGAAAAACAACCAACAATCAAAAATGCATGATTATATGGTGTCATGGTTTTGCAATCAAAAAAATGTGGATATAATAGAAGTCAATGGGGCAAAAACAGCCACCAACAGTAAATTAGGGAGAGAAAATGAAAACCAATCAAAAACAATGTGTCGGCAATGCTGTTTCACATGTTCAAAACTGTGATAAAAAGTAAAAAAACAATCCAGTCCACAAATAATTTTTATATTGAAAATACGTCATTTTGTGTGTTTTTTTCCCACCAAATCAGTGACATACTTTATGAATTTGCCTATTAATGAGTGAAAATCCTCTAATTTACTACGTAATTTAGTAGTTTTGATCAGGACTGAGGTTGATTAACAGATTTATGCCAAAAAAAATAAATAAATAAATAAATATCTGATGCATTTTTACAGCAGTTTAATTTACTGTATAGTTTCATCCCGAGCATAACAAAATGGTAGTAAATTTGCCCAGAGTGTATTGTTGAGTTCTTAAAAATATTCAAAGAATTTTCTTAAAATATGTGTTAAAATAAGATTTGTCACCAAAAATCATTCTGCTAGCTAAACCACAAAAAAAGGTTATGGCTATATTAAGACTCAAAATCACCCCAGAGTGGATAAAAACTTCCACAACAGTACGTAAGGGTTACATGAGAATCCTCAACCCCTCTTTATGAGCACTATTCATTTTTTTTAGCACATCTTTAAGATAAGCTTTAGCCAGATGAGATTACATTAAAGAGATAAGGTTAATCTCATGATTTAATTTATTTTTCTTATTTTATAAGTGTTTATTAGCAAAGTTTGTTGTTTGCTTTAGGGATCTGATAGAGCATTTTAAATTAAAATAGCAGTGCATGATGCAGATATCTGCATATAATCGCTGCCATTATACAGCAGCTACATACAGTATTTTTAAATCAACAGTATACTAGTTGTTCAAGCGACAATAACATAAGAGCCCTTACTTTATTCCTAATTTATGTTTGCTGTGCCATGCAACCCTCAGGAGATCAGAACTCAGATCATGTGTGCTTTGATATTTAACCAATCAATACTTAAAACAAATCAGGCAATCATTGAAATGCATGCTTACTAAAGGCTTACAATCAAAATGTTAGCAAACCGACATGAATCCAAATGAGTTGTGGCTGCTTGTGATAGCACTGCATGTTGACATTTTCTTTGGTGAGGAATGATTGTATCGGGAATGCAGAAGGATGTTTCATTAACGGTTAAAAGTTCTACAACCGGTGAAATGCCAAGGTTATTTCCCTGCATACTTATGAGCATTTTGACGTTTTAGCAAATATCAGTACACACACTTCTTATGCAGGCTGATGGCTGCTGACAGACAAAAACATATATTTATCTTCTTTATTTTACTTATAATTCAAAGTACACCATCCATCTATTAGCGTTCTGGACAAGATTTGTGATATTGAGAAATTCAACACAACCAGTTATGTGCGTTTTAGAATGTGTGTGTGCATGCATGCTTGTTTTTGTAACATATCAGGACACAAAATTGTTAAAGGACATGGGCATGACAGGAATTACAAGGAAAAGGTGGCTTTTGAGGACAATGCCCATGTCTTTATATTTCAAAAGGCTTATAAATCATACAGAATTATTATTTTTTTTCAGAAAGTAAAAGTATGTGGGGTTTAGAGTTGAGCTAGAGCAATAGAAAATCCATTTTGTACAGTATAAAAACTATGAAAACCTATGGAATGTGGAATGTGTGTGAAAATTAGCTCTGTTCATACAATAACACTTTTATAAAGTCAAGATGGAGAAACAAAGAAGTTAAATGCATTGTACTGATAGCATTTATGTGCATGCCAGCCATAAGGGGGCACTGTTTAACACAAAAAAAAAAAAAAAAAGGTTACAGCTCTGTTGGTACACTGATTCAAACCAGAATCCTCACAAATGGATTGGCCACATATGTGTCCCTGTAGTCACATATGTTTTCAAGTGACTGGTCGGGGAGTGAAAGTTGGAAACTGTGTAATATTTATGCATTTGACAGACGCTTTTATCCAAAGAAAATCTAAAGCAGAGTTACTGCTTGACTGGAACAGCTGATTCATGAACGCTACATTGATAGAAATTAAATCGGCTTAGTCCCTTTATTCATCAAGGCGAAATGAATCACCACAGCGAAATGAACCACCAACTTATCCAGCATATGTTTTACACAGGGGATGCCCTTCCAGCTGCACTGGGAAATGCTCATACACTCTCACATGCACACATACTCATACACTCTGGCCAATTTAGTTTATTCAATTCACCTATAGCGCATGTCTTTGGACTTTAGGGGGAAATCAGAGCACCAAACCCATGGGGAGAACATGCAAACTCCACAAAGATATGCCAACTGGCCCAGCTGGGACTCAAACCAGCGTACTAACCACTGAGCCACCATGTCGCCCCTAAAACATTAAAAAAAAATATAAAAAATAATTAATGTATCTCTTTTGAATTAAAAAAATGATGTTGTTAAACTGTTACTGAACCCAAACACATAAAAAAAAAATCACAATAAAATAAGACATTATATTATTCAAAACTTCTGACCTAGAAGCATTTATATTATCTCTGAACACTTCATAAGGCAACATTAAATTAGTTATTTTCACAACAACATTGCCAAAAATGGCATATTAAAAAAGCAGAACTGTTAGCTGCCACTTGCTCTCAGCTTTAGATTAGCCAGTGTGGGTATGAGTGTAGGCAACGCTCACACTTGTCCTGACAGCGTCAGCACGTCCCCTTGTCCCAGAAGAACATGTTTGGTTTTATCGAATGCCAAAGGTCAAAGAAGGGAAATCTTTGCCTTTTTTTACTCTTGCCTTCTTTTTCACACCTTACCCTGGAGACGTGCCACCTGGCCCTGGCAGCCTGGCGCTTTTTTGTCGCCAGCACAGACAGTCGACTGAAAGCATTGAAGTAAATAGATGAAGCTTGTAGCTTGCATTTGTTTGCCTGCTTTCCATGATGCTTCAGAAGCAGCACGACAGGCTTCGAGACTTGTGATGTAAATGTAAAAGAGGAAAAGAAAAAAAAAAACTCAAAGGAGCTCCACTAATGTCTAACACACACACACACACACACACACAGAGAAAGAAGGACAGATGGAGGGATTGGAGAGGAAGTGGCGAGTGAGGGAGTGATTAAAGGAAAAGATCAGAGAGTGTGAATGACAGATGAAGAAGGACGCGAGTGTGAAAGACAGAAAAGACGAAAGACGAGGAACAGAAGAGAGACACAATGAGAAATTAGAGCGAGAGAGAGAGAGTGAGAGAGGAAGAGAAGCAGAGAGGAATGTAACACTATATGAAAATGAAGATCTGGATGGTGTGAATGTAATATATACTGTGTATATATACAGCAGATGATCCCTGAGGGTGGACTATTCCAGAAGCCAGCAGCCTACTATTGAAGAGAAATTCCTGTTACACTTATACATGCATTACCTCCCACACACTGACACCATACAGACTGGGCTAAAACCTCTCAGATGCAATATATATGTACACACACATGCACACACTGACGTTTATAACATGGAACATACCAGCACTGCTTTTAGCAACAGATGTAATTTTAGACTTCAAACTAAATTGCATTTTAAATTTGGTCACATTTTAGTCGTCTGAATATTGTTCTGTTTTGCAACCGTAATCCAATTTGTTCAGTTGATCTCTAATGCTTGACCTTCATTAGTCGCCTCAATGGCTCGCTTGTCTCGATCCGAATCATAGACATGCACATACCTTGAAAGCTCTCTCCCAATTACATGCATTCCTTTTGACATTTGTATTGTGACAGGCACAATTGCTGTATTAAACTCCTGTTCAAATGTTTGAGGTCAATCAGAAAAACTGGTCGGTTTATTTAGCAAAGATGCATTAAATTGATCAATGTCACAAGACATTTATATTTTAAAAAAAGTCACAAAAGGACATTTATTTTACTATGGCTGTAATATAAATAAATAAATAAATAAATAAATAAGGGTGGCACGGTGGCTCAGTGGTTAGCACTGTCGCCTCACAGCAAGAAGATTGTTGGTTCGAGTCCCAGCTGGGTCAGTTGGCATTTCTGTGTGGTTACGTTTTTTTTTTTTTTTCAATTGGCTAGAACAAAATACTGTTGTCCTATGATTTGCCTAATTAACCTTTACTAATTAACCTAGTTAAGCATTTATACTGTCATAATGGCAAAGACAAATGAATCTAGATATTGGGAATGAGTTGTTAAACTTATTACACTGTAAAACCCAGTAAGTTAAGGTAACTCAAACCATTTGAGGAAATCGATTGCAACAAACCATTTAAGTTCAAAAAGTATTCCTAATGAGTACTGTGAACTTAATCCATTTGAGTACATGAAACCATTTGAGCACAGTAAAACACAATGAATTATGAGATCTCATACCAACTGAATCCTGTAAAACCCAATAAGTTAAGGCAACTCAAACCGTTTGAGGAAACATTTATACAAACTCTTTAAACCGATTGAATACAAAACTATTTTTGAATGAGTAGAATTTACTTCAAGTAAGATTTGAATTAACCTCACTTATTTCATTTGGTAAATTTGATTGCTAAATAATATGCAATAATTTGATATGCTAAAAAATGTTTTTTTTCCTCAGGGGGTTAATAATTTGTCTTTAATGGCCCGTTTCCACTTAGTTGGGGTGCCAGAAAAAAACATAAAATAACAGCTGTCAAATTACAGAAATTTACCATAAAATAAGAGACGTCAAATGACAGAAATGTACAGAAAACTTAAATTTAAGGAAATTTCTGTAATTTAACGTCTGTTATTTTATGATACATCTGTCTAGTATTTTACAGTAAATTTCTGCAATTTAACAGCTGCTATTTTACTTTTTTTTTCAGCCACTCCAGCTGAAAATAACAGGTTTTTTTTACAGTGTACGAGACGGGTCGGTACGCTTTTATCTCTGTTTCCACTGTCAAAAGGTATCTAAAAGCGAACCGTACCATACCGATTTTTGGGTACCCTTTCCAAAGGGTACCTAGAACAACAAAAGGGTACCAAAGGCGGAGCCAGATGCGCAGCTGAACACTATTGGTTCAAGCCAGGAGAATGAAAACAAAGGAAGTGCCATTTTTAAATACACAGCCGAGACATTACATTGTTATAATAGATACAAATAATATCAAGCCATGATTGACCTGAGCTCAAACAAACTTTGTTGTCATCTTGATGAACAGCCAAAAAACCAAGAAGATAAACCTGTTCAGTTGTTGTTTACGAGGTCGTGATTGCTCGCCTGCTTCTATATTTAAAATATCGAACTTCTTGAGCTCATATTAATAACGTGCACATGATTGAAGTTCTTCTGACATTCAAAAAAAAAAAACAGGAGAAAATGATTCTTTCAGCAACCTAAAAGATGAACAAACTGCCATGCTTAATTATTATCATGACGTTTTGGACTATTATGAACTCGGAATGACGGAATTACTTTTTAACAAGAGGTTACGTTACATGTGCTGGTGAAAAATGAAAAAGAGAGGGTTGTACTGACTGTATATATTTCATATTGTTTATGAACCAAAATAAGACTAAATGTAAATGTTGGGTATTTCTTATTTGTAATTGGTAACATTTCATATACTGTAAGAGTCTGTATGTGTTCATAAAAGTTTATTTTTTTTTATATAATGGCAGACATTACAGTAGGCTATTTTGCATTATCATTGCACAAAGCTATCATGTTCATTGAAAGGTTAGTAATAAACATTTATTTTTTGTATTTATGTATATAACGCATTTATTTAGTAAGAAGTGCTTCTCATATTCCGATATTTGTGAACTTCAAGCGAGAATGACATCGACTGCAACTGTACCATTGCTACCCTTTGGCAGTGGAGACAACAATGATAAAGGTGACCTGTACCAAACCGTAAAGTACTGTACTGTACCACTCAGTGGAAAATGGGTCACAAATGTATATTTTATACAGATTAAAAAGGTTTTTTATATATATATATATATACAGCATATAATAATGGATTGAAAATGTTAATGTATATTGTAATAATTGCACAATACTCATTGCATGAACATTAGAGATTGTATTTATTTATATTTTTAAAAATCGAATGGAAAAAAGTACTATAAACGCTGTGCATAAATTCAAAAGTTTTGATCGGGTGTCAAAAAGGGCTCGCATTCGCACAGTAATTTACACATGCAAATGTGACTAGAGTCTTGAGTTATCGTGCAATTTTCATCAGAGGAAAAACTCACTGATGGTTATTTTTCATCCGAGCGTTCCCTCAAAACAAGAGTAAGAAATCACAGGCAAAAATGGGCACTGTTCACCCAGATCCCCATATTTCTTTGTATGTGACATGTCTTAGGGAAAATGACTTTGGCACAGGCGCAAACACACAGACTTGCTACACATTCTCTCCGAAGGCCTAGAATAGGATTACACCCAGCATACATTTTCCTCCCCCTCTGCATTCTTTTCTTCCCTTCCAAAATAATCATAATCCCTCATTGCCTGTCTGAAATGTGGCGCTTTTGTTGAGATTGGGGTGAAAAAGAGATAAAAAAAGAAAAAAACTTGTGGAGATAAATGGTAAAAACAATGAAAATAGAGCATGGAGAAGGTCTGGCAAGCCCATGTGGAATACACATGACTTTGATTTAAACAAAGATATGCGGCTCGGTTAGGAGGAGAGAGCTAATCGCTTCAGGAGAGGGTCACTAGATGCACAAAAGGCAAAAGCAGAGCCTGAATGCAGATTTGTGATTAAAAACGTGCGCTTGGTGGGTTGAAAGGGTAAACAAATTCATACAAATAAATCAAAAGAATAAATAAAATCCGCTCCTCGTCGGCTATAATCTGTTAAAGATGCTGTTTTCTTCCAAACGCAAGCGGCGCATGATACAGTTGCGGATATACTCCACGGGTCGCACGCTAAAATTGACTTTGGCTGAGAGAAGCACTTGTTTTGGAACAGCTGCATCCAAACACAAGAGGCTTCCAAACTCATTAGCTGGTCAGTGAAGAAATTAAAGTGGGTTATATTAGCTATCCATCCTTCTCTTGCATTGCAAGGCGAGATGAAAGCTTGCAGGCGTGCCTTCAATATCGCCTTTTTAATATTTTAACAGCAAATATTTGCTTGATTTGTTCCTTTGGCCTAGTTTCCAGCACCTGCCTGAGCATTTACTGCGGTATTTGAAAGTGTTGAGTATAAACTGACTTTTGTCACTGCTAATTAGCCAGCAAGCGGAAAACTCCTGTCAGGGTGGTCTAACGTACCAAGGACGCCTGCAAAGGAAAAACAAACAGTCTTTCCCGGTCCTGAAGGTAAGCATAAAGTACACTACAGTTTTTGTATGTGTTCAAAGGTCTGTGTACAGTATGCGATGCGAAATTCGTCATCTGAACAGCATGCGAGTACTACACACTGTTCATTTTCTGTGACTGAGCACATATTGTGGACACATGTGGAAGGTGTCAATGCTTAACCGAGCCATTGTTTCACAATAGGAAAAGAGTACCAAAAACTACCAAAAACTTTTTAACTGTAATTTTTTTTTACTTTAAGAGAGTAAGAGTAGACACTGGACAAGAATACATTTTTCAAGTGGTCATGTAGAGCATATTGTGTTTATGCATGTAGATTTAAAGGTATTGAATATATAAGTATACTTGAAACTTTGTTAAAGGTTAACACTTTTTAATTTTCTACTTGATTTATTCTTAGTATCAGTTCGCAGAATAGGCCAGGAAATCATTATTATATTATAACTAATTATATTGTTATTTATATTACGGTTTAGTCCAAAAATCAGAGAATTGCGCTAAATAAATAAATATAAAAAATTATCAACATATAAAAGTTATTAATTTATGATTACATTTATGATTTATGAGCAATGTCACACAAGTATCAGTGCGATATGACTGTATATTGGCTTTGGTGGGAGGCGTGCAGGCCGAGTGCCTTAGTGTCCCACCAGTGACCTTATATAGCCAAATCTCACTGCTACAAATGTGATATTGCATTTATACAACAGTTCGAGGACATAATCGTGTGTATAGAAAAAAAAAATAAAACACTGAGAGTCTCAAAATCCTTTTGTATGAGGAACTACTTTCTTCCACTGTTCATTCACATCTGCAGCTGACATCAGAACAGCAGAAACTGTTGCTATTTTACAAACGCCTTTTATAGTATTTGAATGATTCTCTAGTGTAATATCTAAAGTGATGGCAAACACAGGTGATTTTGCTGACAATTTAAGATTATAAGGCTGAACAGCATGAAATGCTATCAGGGTTTTCCAGTATTTCTCTGTTGCAATCAGGAGATCACAATAATTAACCCAGAAAAGATTACCAGATTACTGTTGTGTTTGCGATAAAGAAAAAAGCTAAACACATGCGGGCATTTCTTCTTTCTTCCCTACTTTTTACAAAAATATAAATAGTTTTCCTGTTGATTTTGTGTTGAAATGTGATCTGCACATGACAGTCACTCATACAAAAGAGAGAGATCGACTGAGAATGTCACTTACCAGTTTGATAATGATTTGATCAGCTGTAGTCAGACATTACGAGTTTTTCTCCTCTAAGGGGTTATTATGCGGTCCTTGTCGCCATCCTGTGCATGGACAACATCAACCGTCTTTGCTCTGCTCAGTAAGGCAGCCTGATGGATCTCAGAATTTGTAAATATTTAAAATAGGCACTATCCTTATAAATAAACTGCATAGTTGCAATCTAAACAGCTACATTTTCACCTAAAAAAAGCCTCAAAAGTACATTAAGTTGTCCAACAGCTGCAATATTTGTCAAACTGTAGTGCGTTTATTCATCTGCTGTCACTCTATGTGGGTGGAGTAATAAACAAAGATAAGGAGGAGTGTGTCATAGTATGTGTGTAATAGTAAAAATTATTAAATTATTATTTTGTAATTTTTTTTATATAAATCAGTTGACAGATTTATATATATATATGTCCATATATCTACAAGCTGAAGAATGTTGCCTGAAAACCGACAGACATATTGCAGTAATGTAAATTTGGGCAGAAAACAATGCACATTTTAATAAAAATTGTGTAAAATATGCAGTTTTTCCCTACTTTTTCCAAAAATCTAAATAGATTTTGTGTTGAAATGTGATCTGCACATGTTGTGACAGTCGCTCGAAAGCTGTTGCCTGTGTTTGATTTTCAGACATAAGATTTCAATAGCTGTTTTTATTACACAGAACTAAACGGAGCAGTTCAGCCGACAAAACTGACATTAGACACGCAATCACTGATCTAGAGCCAGTTTAATGCTTTCCATCAAAGCCTCAATACTCACACATCAACAAATACAACCAAACCCTGAGCATTATCACCATACCAACATGACAAACACAAAACTAAATTCAAAAAAACGCAACAAAATGTGTGCATAAGCAGGTCCAGTAAAAGCTGGACGCAGGGCGCTGAAATCTGCACTCTGTGCCCTCTGAATCTGACAACTGTAACTGATTCGACTTGAAAGGTTTCGAGGGTCCAACAATGGCTTCAGATTAAGCAGGGCCGATGGAGAGACGCTTTGAAGAGCTCCAGCGCAAGGACTCACAGTGTCATGTCACTGCTTTTGTGTTTGGAAATTTCATCAATAAGAGCGAGAGCGAGTTGGATTGGGTGGGGGGGATCAGTTCAGGATATTGGTGGCAGTTAATTTTGCGTGCAGGAATGTATGTGTGCGCTGGTATCGTTGGCCTCAGTGGTCTGCTTGATCACAAGAGAGATCCGACAGTGTTGCCTAAACATCTCTCAGGAGGGGGTTGGGGAGCCGCTTACAATGCAGGCTCTGTTTGAGAGAGCGAGGCCACAAACATGGCCCTCAATCAGAGAGCCCCGCTCTTCACTGACCTCTTTAGGACCATATGCAAAGATTTACTCATGCTCCGACAGGAAATCAGCACATGAGCTACGCGGCCAGTTCAGAGCTGATATAAGTGAAGAGAAGATCAAGGAAAATGTGTGCTACACTTTGTGCCATAACTCACTTAAACACTACAAATCTACTTGCGAACTACTACTAACTTTTAGTTGAAAATATGCATTTATATCTTCCAAAGGTACACGTTTCGTTAATGAGCAAGAGATGAGAATAATATGAGAATAATACATTAGTAATGGGAGTGTTACATCTTATCAAATATTTACACATTGTAAACCTGCATCTGTTCACCTCACCACAAAACTTTTAAACTATTTTTGAAACAGAAAAAAAAAGAAAAATAAAGTATAAAACAAACAGGAATTATATTAGCATTCACTATAAACAGTAAAAAGATTTATTTAAAAATGTATAAAATAATTCAATTACTTTTAGGATTACTATACTATTATTATTTTACTATTATCATATTATTATTACTATTATTACTAGTCGGCAGCTAGCTCTCTGCAACTCTCACATGGCCGCTCACTGAAGCTAAGCAGGGCTTAGTACCTGAATGGGAGACCACATGGGAAAGCTAGGTTGTTGCCAGAAGTGGTGTTAGTGAGACCAGCAGGGGGCGCTCATCCTGCGGTCTGTGTGGGTCCTAACGCCCCAGTATATTGATAGGGACTCTATACTGCAAAGTGAGCGCCGTCTTTTGCAGGGGTTCCCAAACTTTTCAGCCCGTGACCCCCAAAATAACAATGCCAGTGACTCGCGACCCCCAATATCCTCTGAGGTGGTTATAAATACAGAAACCGTGCATGCAATGGCACACACACACACCAATAGACCCAAGTCTATTCTTCATTGAATTTTTTTAATGTATGTCAGTGCTGTAAATGTGCCAGAAAGTTTAACCTGCTGTTACAAAATCAATCTGCTGCATCTGACGCTATTGCTGTGTCTTTAATATAATGTAATTACCCCAGGGGTCGCAATCCAATAGAACTAGTAACTATAAGCTACTATAGTAACTATATAGTATATAGTAACTATAAAAGATTCATTTATTCTTATGGTTATTATGGTCATTCTTATGGTTTATAAAAATAAATAGATATTTGGAAATCTCCAGGCGACCCCCTCTTTATTGTCCCGCGACCCCTCGGGGGGTCTCGACCCCCACTTTGAGAACCGCTGGTCTTTTGGATGAGATGTTAAATCGAAGTCCTGACTCTCTGTGGTCGTTAAAAGCCCAGAGTGTCTTTGAAAAAGAGTAGGGGTTTAACTCTGGCATCCTGGCCAAATTTGCCCACTGTCCTCTGTCCATAATGGCCTCCTAACCATCCTCATATCATAATTGGCTTCAACACTCTGTCTCCTCTCTACCAATCAGCTGGTGTGTGGTGTGCGGTCTGTTGCAATATGGCTGCCGTCGTGTCATCCAGGTGGATGCTGCACACTAGTGGTGGATGAGGAGATTCCCCAAAAAAATATGTGAAGTGCTTTAAGTGTCCAGAAAAGTGCTATATAAATGTGAGGAATTATTATTATCATCATAGTAGAATGAAATAAGCTACATTTTTATGATTTCAAATATAATAAAATGTACTCACAAATCAGTAAAACCCAGTGGTTTGAAGGATAGTGGTAAAGTATAAAGATGTAATTCTGACAATTAATTACAAATCTGAGGCTGTACTGTGATCTTTAAATAGTATTTGGCTATGCCATTAAATATGCCTAATTAATACACCTAACAAGATTTGTTTGTATATAAACTACAGTTACACTGAATGATATTTTAGCGGATGTTTGTTTTCTGTAAAGCATCGTAAAGATGTAGTCAAAATGGCATATTCTAGTGTAGAAAAATTCCAAAGTAAAGCTGTAATACATTCATTTTTTGATGAAAAGTCCCCTTTTCATCTTTGACCCATTTGCAAAACCAACATGTCTGAAAGGCACGATCAATCCCACTGTTCTCATAAGATAAACATATAACCAAATTAAAGCAAGACAGCTAGACTGTCAGAGGAAGCGAAATGAAAGAGCAAGGAGCCAGACGGCTTCATCCTCCTCACACGCTCCAGGAATGAGACAATGGAAGATTCCAGGAACCCTGGCCAAAAACTCTCCGTCCGCCAGGCCAAGGAATGTCTGCCAGCATGTTGTGACGTGAGGTATTTGAAGAACATTCAGGGGAACCTTCAGACATCAAAAAAAATGTCTACAAAAGCAGAGCTGACTCTAACCACAGAAATTGTCCAAAATGTGATATTTTCAGAGCTTTTTCCTAGAATGTCTTTTGATACTTGTTCAAAATAAATGAGTTAAAACAACACAATTCCTAAAGTTTTTTTGGAGACAACCTAATTGTTTTATCTTCAATCCATACAAATGTATAAAAAATATTATGTTCAATTCAACTTCAATTTGTGTTGAGTCAACATGAAGGAATTGTGTGGAACCCAACAATTATTACACTGTAAAGAAATACTGGGTTCTACACAATTGATTTGTGCTGGAACAACATGAAGGGATTAAGTAAACTTACTAGTGCTCCAGAATTGGCCAGCCCAGTCACCAGACATGAACATTATTGAGCATGTCTGGGATAAGATGAAGGAGGAGGCATTGAAGATGAATCTTGATGAACTCTGGGAGTCCTGCAAGAACGCTTTCTTTGCCATTCCAGATGACTTTTTTAATAAGTTGTTTGAGTCACTGCAGAGATGTATGGATGCAGGGGTCATACACAGCATTAATTCTTTTTCCACTGCACAATGACTTTATATTCTATACTGTACATTATTTCTGTTAAGTGGCAAGACTTTTGTCTAAGCAAAGTCAGACCTTACTGTCCTAATAAAATGATTAAAAATCACGGCATGATCATAATTTATTTTGGTAAAATAAACATAATCTAGAGGCCTTTGCCTTTCATATAAGCCATTTCTGACACCAAATGATAGAAGTCAAGTTATTATTAGTTGTTCCTAAAACCTGGATAGGCAACAAGACTTTTGCCAGGTAGTGTAAGTGGATTGAACATAAAACAACTAAGTTGTTCCCAAAACAACTCAAGAATTGGATTGTTTCAGCTCATTTTAAACAGGTAGTTTGAATAAACAACAAACGTAATTTTTGGAGTTTACAGTGCAGCTCATAAGCCGAATGACACAGAACTGTACATCCTGTAAAGTCCCTGTAAAGCATGTATTTGATAAGGTTTAATAACTGCATGTTGTGCTTTCCCTATTTCATCTAAAAGTTTTTTTAATAGCAAGATGCTGTGCTTCTTTTTTAATCCTGAAGGCTGATATGAGCACAAGCAGGAACAACCTTTGGGACCTACAGTGCCAATGCAGGAATGAGGAAACTCAATTTGGAAAGTTAGAAATGCTTGGGTTGCTGTTCCTTCCTTGCCACCAGCGAAATACACATGCACAAAAAAGTGAGTCATTTCTGCCCCTCATAGTGATCTCCAAAAAAAAAAGAAGTCCAGGCCTCTATGGTGAGCGCACAATACTCTGCTTCCATAAACACTTCATTAGCAATTCAATTACCTGCGTGCTGACAGATCTGGTGCCATCTGTTGCATTCACCGTCAGGTTGTAATGGGATTTCTGCTCTGCGTCCAGCGCTTGGGCCACAATCATTGTCCCGCTCGCCTTCCCCACCTCGAATCGACTGTCAGAATTACCACCTGTTGAGAGGAGGTTTTCAGCACAAGCAAAATGGACAGGAAATTAGACGGCCATCATCGCAAGTTAGCCAGTTGAAGACAGGAGAGAGAGAAAAAGAGAGAACTGCACAGGTGGCAAAAACCAGTGTCACGTGTGCTTTTGCAGCAACTGTTTGACACTTTGTGTGTGATCACAAAAATGGCGGACAGACATGCATGCTACCATATCATTGCCTTAGTTCTTAACATGACTATATTATTGTTTAATTTTATAAAGCGATAACAAATAATCATGTCCACAATAAATATAGAAATAAATACAAGCAAATATTATTTCGGCTTAGTCCCTTTAATAATCTGGGGTCGCCACAGCCAAATGAACCACCAAATTATTCAGCACATGTTTAACGCAGCGGATGTCCTTCCAGCCTCAACCCAACACTGGGAAAAACCCATACACTCTTGCATTCACACACACACTACGGCCAATTTAGCTTATTCAATTCACCTATACTTTGGACTGTGGGGGAAATTGGAGCTATATTACATTATATTATATTAATTTGATTGTGATTACAATGATATTAATGGGTGGTGAAGTAGGTTTGCTAAAAAAATAATACTAATAAAAATAAAAGTCAATGACCAACGACTGTCCAGATTAAAGAGAACCATAGCATTTTTTATTTTATTTTATCCAAAATTTGATTGACATAATTTTTTTTCTGCAGATTTTTGACGTTCTTAATAGGTAGCGAATCAGGTTCACAAAATAAATCTGCAGGCCTGTAGCCAGCCTGCTGAAAGGGGTGGTTATTTTTTGTCAAAAAGTGAACCTTTTTGCAGTTATTCACCTCATTTTATATTTAATCATGAGATTTAAATACTGCATTTTAGTGACTATTTTTAGCTAAATTAACTTGTCGGGTGGTCATCATAACCACATGTTTTGATGTACCAAAAACTTTTCGCAAACATTTACAACAAACAAATATGAAAAAAACTATTTTTAAAATACAAATTTATTATAATACATCATTAGAAAAAAATAGGAATCTGTTAAAAGTTTTAAATTAAAAAGTGTGGCCTATTATCATTTATTAGGCAAATAACAAACTAATTTCAGAATTTGGCCATTTGAATAATAAAAATGAAAACATAATAATAATAATAATAATAATAATTATTATTATTATTATTATTATTATTATTATTATTATTATTATTATAATAGTGTAGAGCTTCACGGTTTTTCTAGCCTCTCTTGAAAAAAGTACATTTGAATATTCATGGATAACAACAACTTTTTATTTTTATTGGTCATTTTTTGTTTCAGGAATAAGGTCCAAGATTTAGAATAAAAGTTACTTGAAAAAGGTATTCTCCATTTAAAAAACAATACAGTAGCGAAAGGTGACCTCACTTATGTCAAGATTTCGTGTTTTTTTGCACAGCTGAGCTGAGATGTTTGGAAAAATAACAGTTAGCATTGAACAAAACTGATTAGCTGAAGGATTCCACTTAGTCTTAAAGCCTTTTTCGATGGGTTATTTTTGCAATTTATAATGGCATAGCAGTCAAAATAGGACAAATGAGCTCATGTATGGGACAAATTGTGGACCCTTGTCAGTGACTGGTGGGTCTTTCGAACTACCCGAAGCCCCCTGGCTACGAGTCTGATCTGTATATAAATAAACAAAAATAAACAACAAATAACTAACAAAAGTGTATTGCATTCCTTAAGAGAGGCTTTAACCTTATATCTAAAGCTTTTTTGATCTTTTATTTTCTAATAGCTAAATAGATTAATATGAAAATCTAGGCGACGCAATGGTGCAGTGGGTAGCACGATCGCCTCACAGCAAGAAGGTCGCTGGTTTGAGCCTCGGCTGGGTCAGTTAGCATTTCTGTGTGGAGTTTGCATGTTCTCCCCGTGTTCACAAGTGTTTCCTTCGGGTGCTCCAGTTTCACCCACAAGTTCAAAGACATGTGGTACAGGTGAATTGGGTAAGCTAAATTGTCCGTAGTGTATGTGAATGAGTGTGTATGGATGTTTCCCAGTGCTGGGTTGCAGCTGGAAGGGCATCCGCTGCGTAAAACATATGCTGGATAAGTTGGCGGTTCATTCCGCTGTGGCGACCCCAGATTAATAAAGGGACTAAGGCCCCGTTTACACTAATGCGTTTTCGTTTTAAAACGGCGTTTTTTATCAAAAACGATCCGCGTTCACACTAGCGTTTCATCTAGCGTTTCTAAACATATCTCCGTCCACACCACTCCACCAAAAACGTATATCACGTGACCATTCGCGCACTCTGGGCATGCGAGTTCAAGTATAAACAGGAAGCATGTGTCTCGCTCGGCATTTGGTGATTGTTAGTCAACAAACGCTGGTTGAACGATGAACGCGAGCGATTGGCGAGTGCTCGAACAATAGCTTGCCACTTGCGAATATATGCAGCTGCTGTAGTAAAAAAGGCAGAGTTTAACTGCACAATGGCGCCTGAAATGGACAATAGTGCAAACAACGCTCCCATTTCTGTGTCCATGTTGTTGTTTACAGTGAAGGCTGGTCTGCCGTCTTCCGGTAGCGTTATAGTCATGTGATAGGGGCTTGACAAATAAGGGAAGGATACGCAATGACCCAAAAGCCCCAATCAGGTAGCGAATCTCAGCAGCCACGCCTCCGTTTTCAGACGTCTCCATTTTCCCCCATCCACACAGAGACGGAGCAGCAGCGTTTCAGTATTAAAACGGGCTCTTCACCGTTTTCAAAACGCTCCGTTTTCGGGGCTCGAAAACTCCGGCGTAGTGTGGACGGATGGCGTAACCGTAGCAAAACTTATGCGTTTTAAAACGAAAACGCATTAGTGTAAACGGGGCCTAAGCCGAAAAGAAAATGAATGAATGAATGAATGAAAATGTAATCAATTTTAGAATAATGTTCCTAACACAAGGTGTCCTGAAGTGTGATTTTTTTTTTATGCATCAAAGTAAAAGATACAAATAAATGAGCAACATTTTTGACCCCAAAACATTAAAATGTTCTGCAGAGATATAATGATAACCATGCACCTATAAGCAGATTTTGGAATTAGCATAAGGAAAAGTTAAGACTTAGGGCTTACTCACACTATGCTATCCGAACCGTGCCCAGGCCCGTTTCCCGGATCGTTTGAGAAGTGTGAGTGCTCTGAATCAGGCTCAGTCACGGTACACTTGGCCGGCCCTGGCCCGGTTGGAAGAGGTGGGCCAGAGCGCGGTTCACTTGGGCTCAGGCGCGGTAAGCTTACAGTGTGAGTGCAAGCGTGCTTAAGCCCGAAACTGAAAGCGAGACGTGACTTTTAAGGGACTGTCTCATATGGATTCATTAATCATTCTTACTGTTCAATGAACACAAACTGTCGTAGATTATTAAAGACGCAAACCCCTCACTGCACGTCAGCTGAACGCCTTCAGCAAACTTCCTAATTCCTGCAGCACGAGGACTTTATGATTGTTTATGAGCGTCAAAAGTGGCTGATCTGTTCGCCGAAATATTAGACTGCGTGTCACCGCATATCAAACGACTTAAACGCTATAACTAAAGAAATATCCACTGTGCTGAGCGAGAGCGCTTACTGAGCAGTGCGTCATCGATGACGGAAGCGCGCCCAGGCCCGAATGTAATGTGAGTGCGGGCCGTCGGGGGAGACGGGAGGGGGGACAAGCGTGCTTTGGCCCGATTCAAGGCAACTGTACATAGTGTGAGTACGGCCTTAATCAGTATTTCACCTTTTTTTGGCATTTAGCTTTTTGAGATTGCTGGCAGAAACCAATAAGTATTAAAAAACAAACATATTTGCCAATAGTTAATTATTTATATTTTGATGTGAATGTTGAGTACTCATTTCTCACTTGATTTCAGCAATGTTATTCTCATTTAAATAATCTGTATTACACCAATGTACCAGTCACCTTGCACTTATGGTCGTGCCAGCAAGCCCTGAAGCATCAACTTGATTATATGACCAAACATAAATATAACAATAATAAGAAGAAGAAACTATAAAACACACACATGAAAGAAAATGAGAGCACTGGGTCTTCAAAGTGAACAACACTAAGTGCATAGGCTGGCAATGAAAAAAAGTCATTCTTTTTGTATGCACTAGGTGGATATACATAAATCAATTTGATGTAATAGCATAAATGTAACTCTTTCATTGCCAGCTTCTGTGCCCTCAGCAAGAAAGAATCAAAACTCAGGACGTGGTGCAACCAATGTGAAACAGTCACGACACAGCACAAGTACAAAAGCACATGACAGATCCCATAATGGCAGTATTAGGTGATCTGCGGCAGATACCTTCTGCAGTGCAGTTCAGGTCGCAAGCCATCTGAACGATGTAAAACAGCTCTTTAGCCGCTATGTCCTCTTCCAAAGCCAAGAAGAGGCAAACAAGAGGAAGAAAGCAAAACCCAAACCATTCCAGAATAAAAGGAGAACAGGAGGAAAAGAGAGAGAGAAAAGTAAAGTTTGTCAGTGACAGATTGGTTAAAAGATAAAGGGTAAGGAAGAGGATGCAAGCTACTGTAGTATTATTATTAAGACAGTTCTACTGAGAAGATAAACACAAAGATAAAGCTTATGTCATGCAAAAACATTTCATCTAAGAGTTTAATTAGAAGATTTCATCAATTCAGCTTGTTAGAATGCAAGTTTGAGCACATAAAGTCTGTCAAACAATCGGCGTACCTGTTATTTCAAACCAGACTGGTGTGTCGACAGGCTCCAGGCTGATGACCCCGAGCATGTGGGACACGGTGTCACTCTCCATGACGGAAAAGGTGTAAAAGGGCTCATCGAATACCAGAGGGACTGTGCTCGGCTCCGGCTTGGGGATCCATTCGATGTGTAGACGGCAGGTGGCTGATTTCTGGGGTCGGCCGTTATCCACAGCTTTAATCTGAAGGGTAAATGTTGAATAAAATGTAAAACCAATAAAACTATTGCTTAAAATGAATGAATGGATCAATGATCAGATGTGCTGTTATTTGTAATTTAAGGTGGTTTCTAAAACAAAATCGGTAAGTGTTATTTTCATTCTCTCGTATCCAGACCTTTACATTTTTGCGGCTGTCGCTCCCTGTCACTTGTAGGAAGGCATTGACAGCTGATATTAACCAATCCATTTGCATTCAGTTCAAGAGCAGTGGGCCAATCAAAAGAACTGTAAGATGGGGCAGGCATTGCGGGCTTTGTTTACTGCAGCAAGTTGACAGTTGTCAACTGTTTTAAACTATTTCTGAGTGCTGCGTTTGGCGTTTTTAAGTGCAAATATGCATTCTGCGTGAATGTCTCCTAAATACGCGCATGCGGTGAACATTTTGCATCGAAAATTGGTCGCACGGCAACAATTTTATGCAAACGCACAAATGCTCCTAAACATATTTTGAGGTCGCATAGATAAAATTTCGGGCGCATATGCAACCAAAATGGTCGAAATTTCAAGCCCTGCAATTTCAAATTCAAGCAGGTTCAAACACTTGATCCAAAATCAAAGCACTTTTCTAACCTTGAAAACACTATATTAAAAATCAAGCATTTTCTAGGATTTTTAGCACTGATTAAAACTATTGCTGAAAACTAATTATCTATTAATGTCAAATAAACAAACAACAATGCTTTCAATCTGAGTTTATGATAAGATTTAACTAAATATTTCATTTGTTTTGTGAATAAGTCTGTTTGGTATTATTAGTGGTATCTCACATCTTAAGTTTAAATAACAAGTTAGAACTTAATCTGAATAAAGAGAAATGGTATTTTTATTCTCCCAAAATCCTCTTTTTTTTTTCGTTTGAATGCTTCTGGACTTAAGAATAAATAAATAAATAAATGAATAAATAAATCTAATTAAACCTGCCATGTATCTAGGTTTGTTGTTTCAAAGACACTAAGACTTTATATTATGTTTACATGAAATCACAACAGTTTTTCTTACAAAAACAAAAAAGTAAAATGCTGGTAAAGTGTCTCCACACCAAATGCGGAATTAAGTATTCACACAAAGAAAAATTATATACAAAGTGAATGCAGATGCAGGAAAAGAGTCAAATTACCACCGGAAGGTGTGAATGATGTGGAATGCATGATTCATTTGCTGCAAATGTAAAATTCGCCTCAATCGAGTCTTCTCGATTAAAACATTTTACTCGAAGGGGTGACTTATCTAAAGTGAGCGATGTGGTGCTGTGCATTTGGTGTGAACCCACCATCAGATTAGCTCTGGAATAAAAGTAAATGTGTTTAAATTCTTGAATAATAAGATGGCAGAGGCTGGCAACACCACCGTGCAACATTTATATTCAAATATTATCATTTGGCTTAATATTCACAGGCAACAGTCCATATTACGATTTAATTAGGAGGATTTTTTAATCCAAAACTTGAAAGATCTGTGACATTCCACATTATACAGCAAATTTTGATAACATTGTTGGATTCTGAGCATAAAACCCAGTTCTGCATTACAGGATGCATAGAGCTCTATAAACACTATTAAATGTGCTAGAGAAAGACCGGCAGCAGAACACCTGTCTGTGTGGCGTTTGGAAAGCGACAGATGTTAGATAATGAAAGAATGGGAGGTCTGGCAAAAAAAATGTCACCAGCCACATGGGCGGCAGGAAGTTCACTTTCCAGTCATAAAACATCAATCAGACGGCCATTCAAGAAAAATGTAGTGCGTGTCAAATCTGAGATCTCTGGTTTCTGCATTCCAAAACACCTTAAATGCTGTAACTCAAGCTTCTAAGCAAAAAAGTAATAAAAATGATCTACTAAGATGCATTTTTTTATTCTTTCTAAAAATCAAACATAATCGCAAAAAACAGAGTATGTGCTAGAAAAAATGTGTGCGTGCTTACCGTTAGGATGTCATAATCTACAGCAGAAGAAAGCTTCTTGGAGTAAACCATGCCAGTTTTGGGCTCGATGAAGAACTTTCCCTGTTCGTCTCCTTCTTCAATGCTGTAGGAGATCTCAGAATTAGGCCCTTCGTCCTTATCAGAGGCGATGACGCGATACACGGGATCTCTTTTGAGAGCACGCTCTTTCTCTGGCTTCTCCCGTACAGGAAGTTTGATTTTGTAGACTTTCTCCATGAACTGTGGACTGTTGTCGTTCTCATCCATGACTTTCACGATGACTCGGACTGTGGTGGACTTCGCAGGAAGGCCTTGATCAGAAACTGTTATCTGTAAGATTGAAGAAGCAAGACTATAAGTGTAAATACTATTTTTTTCATGATTATCGGTTTCAGGGTAAACAACGGTACATTTTTGATGGTTAGCATTGCCATTTCAATTTTTTCATTATCATGAAAACCTTTGAAAACCTTTACATTACATCTCAAAATGATGACTTTTGATTAATTTCCCATTTTCAAAAATCATGGTAAAATCCAATAACAGCATGACGCCAACCTGATTTCATCAAGTACGACATGTTCCTGGATTAACATCTACTGTATGTTGATTCGGGAACAACATTCCAATCAGCCAATTAGAAATAAGGGATATGTTTTAACCATTTATGTTAAGTTTAGGCTTACAGTTTATCTAACTATTATTGCCCTCTGATTTTGGGGATAATTTACAGTTATGGTTGGGTTTAGGAGTAGGGAATAGGTATGGATTACACTTTCAAACAAATGTTAATCCAGGATCGCATCGTACTTGGCAAAATCATTATGTGCAACATTGTGATTGGCTAATCGCTAAAGGCTGCAATGTAAATGCATGTTTAGAAAGTTCATAAAAATATATTTTTATATAAACAGTTAAACAATGTGGAATTCCTTTCATTTAAATTGTGTGCGGCATATTATTGAAATATTCGCAAATCAAATCGCAATATCCTGTCAGAAAAAATAACAATTAGACATTTTCATCAAATCTCACAACCGGTTTAGGCTCTTATAAAAGAGGTTTATGCAATTTTGTGACAAATAATATAAACAAGGATATCTGTGAGGTAGTTTTAATAGTGTTAAATTGTCTAATTGTTATTTTTTTATCGTTTGAATGCTTCTGGACTTAAGAATAAATAAATAAATAAATAAATAAATAAATAAATAAATAAATAAATAAATCTAAATAAACCTGCCATTTATCTAGGTTTGTTGTTTCAAAGACACTAAGACTTTATATTATGTTTACATGAAATCACAACAGTTTTTCTTACAAAAAAAAGTAAAATGCTGGTAAAGTGTCTCCACACCAAATGCGGAATTAAGTATTCACACAAGTAAATTATTTACAAAGTGAATGCAGATCCAAGAAAAGAGTCAAATTACCACCGGGAGGTGTGAATGATGTGGAATGCATGATTCATTTGCTGCAAACGTAAAATTTGCCTTAATCGAGTCTTCGAATAGTTTTAATAGTGCAAAATTAAGCTGTAAATTGTATTAGTTGTTGATTGATTTCATATACAAAACTTGGTGGAATGTGTATGACATTTACTTCTGAACATTTCAGCCTTAACAAAACCGTAATAATAATAACCATAATAAATTTTGATAAATCTATAATCGTTACATAACATTTTCAAAACTGTAAGTGTCATCATGCCTAATTCTGACTAATTTTAATCATGTTTATTAGACAAAAAGCAAACAAGAAGCTTAGAGACACTTCCTATATCAAAATTGTAACCCTAAAATCAGTGTTGGGCAAGTTACTTGGAAAATGTAGTGAGCTAAGCTATTAGTTACTCTACCTAAAATGTAGCTTAACTACACTAAAAGCTACCCCCTGGGAAATGTAGAAAACTAAAGCTACACAGCAAAAGTAGCTTAGCTACAACTAACCTTTTTTTTCATATTTAAATCGAAGCAACTTCAATCCAAGTCAGTTCTGTCTTAGTGATCAATAAAACTGCCAATGAAACATATGATGCATAATTGCATGCAACAGTTCAGTTATTTTAATTAATTAATATGGTTTTTCAAACAGAAACTATTTTTACTAGACAGCAAAAACAAAAACAAAATCAAGAAATCCTGTGTTGCACATTTAAAATATTATAGTAATGTTTAGTAAAGAGAAATATATAGGAAATTGAATTATTCATTCATTCATTTTTTTTTCGGCTTAGTCCCTTTATTAATCTGGGGTCGCCACAGCTGAATGAACCGCCAACTTATCCAACATATGTTTTATGCAGCGAATGACCTTCCACCTGCAACCTATTCCTGGGAAACACCCATACACTCATTCACACACATACACTACAGACAATTATAGCTTACCCAATTCACCTATACCGCATGTCTTTGGACTTGTGGGGGAAACCGAAGCACCCTGTGAGGCAACAGTACTACCTATTGTGCCACCGCGTCACCGAAATTGAATTATGGTGTATAGGAAATTAACATAGTTTACTTTAGCTTTTACTATA
Organism: Danio kyathit; assembly: GCA_903798195.1. Classification (NCBI taxonomy): domain Eukaryota; kingdom Metazoa; phylum Chordata; class Actinopteri; order Cypriniformes; family Danionidae; genus Danio; species Danio kyathit. The sequence continues at coordinate 24,848,354 of LR812519.1, read as the reverse complement.
GTATAAAAAAAAATATAAAAATATAAAACAGTAGAAAACTTAGTACAATATAGCGTTATATATATATATATAATATATATATATATGATATTCTCGCTATCATGTGGATTTACTTTCATCGGCCAGACACCAGCTTCACAGCTCCATGAATTGCAGTGGCAGTGGTGTCGGATCTTAACAATCCGGAATCGGTAAATGTAGCTTGTGTGGACGCTACTGTACTACTTGCTTAAAATAGTAGCATCGCTATTGAAAAGCTATTTGATTTAGAAAGTAGTGATGTTACCGACGCGCTACTGAGAAATATAGTTAAACTAGCGTCGCTACTTGTAGTGACACCACTGCCCAACACTGCCTAAAATAAAAACATATTGTAATTCTAAGTGTAGGATTGCAAGATGGATGGAAAAACAACCATATATACAGATGAGATGATATGGGTATAATCATAAACCCACTTAGGTGACTAGTTGTTCTGGCAACTCAATGAGTAGCTGTTTGTAAAAAAAGTAAGCACTTTTGCACATTCCTTCTTCAAAGTTTGATTTGTTTGGAAAGAAAGCTTCAGGGGACTGCCAGAAAGCCCTGTAATCGAGGGGGCGGAAAGATTCATTCACTCAGTTCTAGTTTTCTTCCTCCCTTTCATGTCAAATAACCCCAAAACCCGAGAGAGTCGGTGTCATAATGAACATTTTCAATTAGAGTGACAAAACGAGCGCTACTAAGAGAGCTGCACAGGACAATAATAGAACCCGCTCAAGAATATCTGACACGAGTGATTGAAAACCTTCATTATACCGAGTGCTTCAATCAATCGCCGTTCAGAGGTAAAGAAAAATCTCCTGTTCGGAACACCTGGGCAAGTGTTCCTATCTAAGTCAATTGGCTGACAAAATTGAAGTAATTCCCCGTGCGCTTAGCTGTCAAGCAATCTTTTCAGAGCTGCGCAGAAAGGTGGAGAAGGGTTTCCGGGGGTGAGAACAGACGGTTATGCATTTCTCTGTGTGACTGCGGAATGACGTTTTTCCAAGATAATTTTTCTTTTATGACAACTGATGAAAAATACCATTATGAATGTGATAGGCAGACAGGATATGGCTTTTTGAGTGTGCTTTTCATTTCTCGTCTAATTCAATTGTGTTTTTTGAAGACCTAGTACTTCAGGTATTAGTAGATCGGTTTAGTTAAATTGTTTTGCAAGCACACTACTGTGACAAAATAAAAGAAGATCTAACAGCGAAGCACTTTTCTCGACAATATGAGCAATAATAGGTACAGGAGCTGTTCCAAACTAGCAGAGACGGCGGCATTAAGCAGACGCTGGTGGTTTGTTGAGCATATACTCATGCTCAGAATGCCGTGTCCAATCTCAGCTGGTATCCGTTAACCAGCTCATTAATTTCCTCTGGATATCTTCAGTTAATCTCGGAAAATGCCCATTTGAGGCGGCTTAATGGCACACTGGCGCATAAGCTGATGAATGCAAACACACACAGAGATGCAGACATACACACTATTTCCTGCTAATGAACTCAGCAGACTTTGAGTGCAAAATACAACAAACTACCGCAGTCTACGTAGGAAGCAGATGAATAACAGGGCAGCGTAGACATTTAGTAGCATCTGTTCAGCGCTCCGTAAAAGCGCTCCAGCTTCTGGTATGAACAGCGAGTGGACCTTTAATGTGTATTTGTTTTCAAAGCTGTCCATGTGTTTTGGCCAAACAGATTTAATTGAACAGCAAGACAAGGGACTCCGTCAGCTCCAACAGTCTACTCTCCTGAGCCGAGCACGTTTGAATGCCTGCAATGCAGCGCTTTTGAAAAGCCCTTCCAGTAACTGGAAAGAATTCAGACAGTTGAAATTAAATTTCCAGTTGACAATAAATTTTACCATGTCTGCTCAGAACATCAATTATACAACTAGATTTCAACATTTTCTGAAGTGAAACGGTCCACAGGGTAAATAAAACATGAAGTTTGAACGTTTGAGGTTACAGAACACCTCTATTTAACAAATCCCTTAATATGTTACAAATCCCTCGTCAGTTTTTCATTCATTCATTCATTTTCTTTTTGGCTTAGTCCCTTTATTAATCTGGGGTCGCCACAGTGGAATGAACCGCCAACTTATCCAGCATATGTTTTATGCAGCGGATGCCTTTCCAGCTGCAACCCATCACTGGGATACACCCATACATTCCAATTCACACACATACACTACGGATATTTTAGCCTACCCAATTCACCTATAGTGCATGTCTTTGGACTGTGGGGGAAACCGGAGCACCCAGAGGAAACCCACAAAAACAAGGGGAGAACATGCAAACTCCACACAGAAATGCCAACTAACCCAGCCGAGGCTCGAACCAACGACTTTTAGGCTGTGAGGTGATTGTGCTACCCACTGCGCCACCGTGACGCCCATCAGTGTTTCGGGTAAACTATAAAGCAAAAAAAATAAATGTACAAAATAAACAAGCGACTATTTGAAGTGTGGACTAGTCTCGCACATCCTTCACGAGAACTAACTTTGAATAAAATGAGAAATAAGAAATACCTGAGGTAAAGAGACTGAAAAGTGAGTTGAATGAACCACCACTAATAGGTGAAAGCACCCTGAACATTATAAAATGCGCTTTGAGCTTTCGAGCCAGTAACGCATTTCACATGCCTGGAAAACAGGCAAAGCAACGCCCAGCATCCTCAGACGCCCAGAAAGCATTCCCAGAAATAAATTTCATTTCTTTGCAAATCAACTTAAGTAAATCGTGGGCATATTTTCCTCTCTGGCTATGGAAGTTCAAAGAGCAACGGGGCAGACTCTCCGACATGCGATGCATGCCTCAACATGTTCCAGAGCAGCTCTCTCTCTGTTCTTTATTTTCTTGAATTTCCCTCCCCTCCCCCTCCAGGAGCATTTGCACCTTACACCTTGTTTCCCAGCTCTTAAGTGTGTGTGAAAGTTTGCAGGGCTCTCTCCCATATATCTTACACACACAGTGAGAGAGAAATGCCCTCACCCTGGCCCCGTAATACTGCCTCTCCCTCCCCCTCAGGCATCTGCTGCCTCTAACTAACCTCCATGAGCCCCAAGCACCAGCTCATTCCCCCGTCCCCTACGGTGTTGTGCCCAGCAGGACTGCACTGCCCCTGGGAGGGAGACAGCCAGACTCATGGGCGGGAGGCTGGGGGAGACAAGACCCCTGGAGGGACGATGTCAATAAAGAGCTTCCTGTTGCTGGACCCCTGACTAAACACCGGCCAAAAACCCAAATTGCCAGGGTTGTCATGACTACTGCAGTGGGCCACCGGAGAAGTGCGAGAAAAAAAAAAAGTAGAAACAAGATCTAGAAGAATGTGTGTGAACAGGGACTGGACTGATGGTCATTTGTTTATTAGTCTTTCCCTCAGCTGGTCTAAAGCAGTGTGGTAATCAAATTAAGCATGAGATCATAACAGTGCCAGAAGGTGATTTGAAAGAGAAGACAGTTGCTTTAAAATGGAGATCACATTAAAGGCATGGCATGTCATTTCTGCCGCTAAAGAGCACATATTCACAACAAATAAAGGCACAGTTTGTTGATGTTGAGTTTGTGGAATCATAGGAGTTGCTGTGTTCATTACATCCTACAGGACTCCTGCAAAACTCATGTTCATGAATGAGCTAAAGCAGTGGTCTCCAACCTTTTTATAACATGGTCCGGTGAACGATTGACAATTTTGCCACCAACTGGGGGGTGGTTCGTAGGTTGCTAGGCGACCATCAACTGTTTTCTCAGAGAATGACAAGCTGACAAAACATTGCTGTCATTCTGATACAAGTCTTATTTATAATGAAAATTACAAAGCACTGCAGTGTTTGGGTGTTCTGCGTTTGTCTGAGATAATTAGTCTACTGAAACGTGTATATTCCATACAAGCTGAAGCTGATTGGTCAGTTTTTGTCACGTGACTCAGGGTGCGCTCCTGATATTCATTCAACTTTGTGCGTCTGGAAGGCATGATCCCGTCACGCTGTTTGTGTGCGCAAGCCGCACACCTACATTGGAAATAGCAAACTTGCGTGAACTCTAGAAAAGACACGATAAACAAAAGGTCCCTAAAAAGTCACCGTCATTTGCGATTCCCAGCAGTTGATCTTCTTGCACATACATGGTGGATTCACCTGGTTTGTTGACAAATGGGATGCAGATCCATTCCTTAGCAGTTCAGGGGTCCTTGACAGGGCCTTTTCCCCTTTCAAAGATGTCTGTTTCTTACTTATTTTGGTGCTTGTGGTTTAAATTTGGGTGCTCAAGTGACCGATATGTAAGCGCAAGAATACGGTAATTTTTCTAAATAAAAGATTTTTCAAAATAAAAGATTGTTCAGACTTAATAATAAATAAATAATGAGACAAGATAATAAATAAAACGGAAATAATTAATGATTTCTTGTGCGGCCCAGTACCAATTGATCCACAGATCAGTAGCAATCCCCGTGGTTAAGGACCACTGAGCTAAAGTATTAAAAACGTATTAATATTATAGTAGTATTAAGCAAGTGCTGGTGATAGACAAGTTAGACGCTACACTAAAGCAGCAGAGCTTTTATTATGCCCCAGTCCACCACTTCTGGTTCTTCTGTCTGTGATCACGTTGATTTTATCATAATAAATACATTTTAAGGAGTCTGTTGAGACTCTGTTGTGACACACAACATAATAATGTGTCTTTGATGCTTCCATGATTTCTACAAAACCAAATAAAAAACCAAACCGGAATTCAAGAGTGTCTGTGTTGTTAATGTTTTAACTATTTTTCTAAATTTGAATATGGTTCAAAATATTTGGGATAAGTACACAAATCAGCAAAATATATAACACTGTTCTAGTTTGTTTTTGGACATTTTAATTTTTAATGTTAAGTATTGTGCCTTTAAACTCTGATTCCATAGACTATATATGTAAGCGATAGTCAGTCTGTTTTATTTTACTTTAGTGGCAATGCTGCAAACTTAGTGCAGGTTTTGAAACTGATATTTATTGAAATCCATTGAACTGTAAACAAGCTTTCTCCTTGGATCGTAGGTGGACTTAACAGGAGAACTAAACTGTGCAATGACACCAAAACTTTTTGAAACATGGCTTGTACTAAAGTCACAAGTATGCTTGACTTGTCTCTTCACTGTGCATCAAATTTTAGCAAGTTTTAGCAAAACTTCAGAAAGTTTGCTTCTCCTTTACTGCTTATATGGGTATATACTTGATAAACCCATAGGGACTTCAAATGTGATTTAAAGTCAGGGCTTGCCACCAATTTATGCAGTTCCACTACTCCATTATAAAGTGCAATTAAAAGGGTAAAAGACAATGTCAGGTGAAAAAGCATTCCTTATGGTTAAGATGTGCCATCCAAGTCCAATGAAAATACACGCACCACCAAACTCCAATCTTGATGGTTAAAACAAAAAAAGCTTAGTTAATTAAAAACCAGAGGAACAGCTTTAACCTTGAGGGGATTTTGGCACTACTAATATTTAGCTGAATTATTGGCATTAGCTAATTACAAGCCTACTGTCTAACGGTCAGCGGGCTTTGCTTTGAAGTCAAGTGGAGCTCTTTACGTCACGGATGCGTGGAGAGAAGAAGGGAGGACAGGCACTGGATGAGCGCAGGCTGCAGGGTGTACCATCCTCCCTGATTTGATTTCCTGTCCGCATCCCTCCTGTCATTTACAAATGCAATTAGAGTCGAAGAAATAGGCATGGAAGAGCCGGGAATGGCTGCTGCAAATTTGCCAAATTAAACGACATGCCACAGGCCACGAATTGCACAATTTATAATGATAATTAAAGGAGCATCAATCTGTGAAGTCTTCTGTGCACAACTTGAAGTATCAGCAAACTGCGGTTAGTTTTTGGGGAAGAAAGGGAGCGGGTGGGTAAGTGTTATTGTGAAAGAGATGGAGAGAGAGGGGGAGAGAGATGCTTGCAGCTCAATTAAAATCCACAAGTATAAACTTTGGCTGGGCAGGGTGACGCTTCCTGTTCTGGCCTGCCTAATCCCGAGACGGTACACTGAGAGAGAACAAAGGCAAACCCCACATGCATACACACACACCTACCCTCCACACACACCGGATATCTAAATCCCCTCAGAAGCATGTTGGAAGGAAAGGAGGGGGAAGAATTCAGGCCGCTCGCGTGTGCAGTTTAGGTTTGTGCCTTGAGTCTAAACAAGTTTTTAACTCATCTGTTTTTACTTTTTCAACTTAAAAACTCCAGTTTAAAGTACAAAACCATAAAACTTTTTTTAAAGAAAAAACTACTTACAGAAATGACATAATATTCCATCTACAGAACTTTTCAAAGTTTATTTTTTATTCAAGAAACTAATAATTTTGATTTAGTATTGAATGTGACAGTAAAGACTTTTGTGGTGTATGATTAATCGAAGGTCCTTTTCATGAGCATTTTGTCAGTGAAGCCGGTTGTATCATCAGTAGTAAATCTCCAGCACCTATTTTCAGATGTAGCAGCATTTACTACACAAAGCCATAGTTCAGTCATAAGCTATGCAAAAAAATAATCACAGACAATTTAATTGGAATCTGAAATCGAAGATAATCATTCTGCAATTTCACAGTTGTTTGTGTCACTTCTCAGTGAGCTATCGCTCTTTGTTGCTGCTACATCTGAAAGCACATGGCCCTTGAAACAGAGTGTGAAGGGGGAAGGGCTTCAAATTTTACTCCTAAGAAATAAGACAGCACTACAACACCTGCACACGTCATCATATGTCATCGCAATCTCTTACTTCATATGAGATCGACAATGCCGACTGCTGTAGTTATTCCAGTTGCATTATTTTTTATATATTTATCTTCAGGAAATCACTGCAGGCAACAATATAATGTTATCATAACCATATAATGTGGCAACAAGATCATAACTGTATTGTGCATTTACATCATGGCAATATTCCTCTAAACACATGAAAACAACATTAACATTATACCAGACACTGTCAAAAGCTAATTCCCAGCCACTAGACTTTTCTGGCAGGGTATTCCTGTGTCATCGAGTGTCAGATATGAAAGTATGTTTTGAGACTGCTATACAGGAGTTATTATTATGTTATTCTTATAGATAGCAAAATTAAGCAGGTTTTTTTAAATCTTTTTTTTTTGTATGACGGTAAAGCACGAACGCGGTTATGAATGTATTAAACATATGATTGTTTGTTGTAAAAATTCATAAAAAGGACAAAAAATACTGAGATGCATAATTTGTGCATCTCCTGACTTCCGTGTGCAGCCATGCTGCTGTTGTAGATGGTGTATTCTGGGAAATTTTCTTACCCGTTGGTTTCGAGGGTGGTCCTAGAAAATCTCAGTTTCAAGAGCTATCCAGCCCTTCCCCTTAGCCCTACACCTTCAAGCTAAAGAGAAATGGGACACCCTTACCCCTCGTTTTGCACGTTCACATGAAAGGGGTAAGGGAAGGGCTAAGGGGAAGAATTGGGATTGGGCCTTAATGACATGTCTTTTCTCCTAACTCAGTTCACAACTTCAGTTTGAGTGTTTAAAATAAATCATTCTTTGAGATGAGTCCGTAGTTTAGTGTTTATTAGTCAATCAATAAGCTGTTAAATCCACTTTGTTTCATTTCCTGTGTCTCTCTTCTTTGTGGTGTATTTGTGTGAGAGCGCCCTCTGGCCTTCGTCTGAGATTTACTACTGATCATAGAGCCGTTATTGCCTGACAAGTTTTTTGCTGAATCACAATTTCAATGTCGTGTCAATTAATTGGTTTTAGTGAATGGGGGTCACCAAGAGAACAGGTTTCCAGGACAGATTCTGGAGTAACGGTGGCTGAAAATTAAATTTTGCCATCACAAAAGTTTGGCCAGAGGAGAAATGGCCTTGCCCAACTGAGCCTGGTTTCTCTCAATGTTTTTTCCTTCACTTTCGTCAATTGGTGAAGTTTTGTTCCTCGCCACTGTCGCCACTGGCTTGCTTGGTTTGGGACTTGTGGAGCAGTGAAATTTAAACCACACTGAACTGAACTTCAACTCTGAAAACTGGACTGACACAGTTTCAACTCACTAGAACTTCTATGTTAAGCTGATTTGACACAATCTACATTGTAAAACCACTATAGGAATAAAGATGAATTTAAATTTAAATAAAGTTTAATTAAAAAATTTAATAAAGTTAAACATGAATATTATTTGAGACTTCAACTGCCAATGCATTCCTATATATGTTTATACATTTATATGTTTATATATATGTTTTTTTTATATATATCCCTATAATAATAAATACAACATCTCATACTCAGCACAGAATAGCTTAACTTTAACCCAGTTTATCAGTTTAGATGAAAACCTACAGAGGGAGCTTTTAAATATAGATTTCTATAGTTTCTTGACTGCTGTAAAACAGAGTATTGTAAATAGAATCCAGGTGTTCTTACCTCCAGAATGTGCTCATCCTGTTGTTCTCTGTCCAGCTTCCGAGACGTAGTGGTGACCAGACCTGCAAACACATGAGCACAATTTAACAACCTTATTAAACCATCCATATAAAAGCAAATTAATTTAGTGCAAGCTGTTAATTAAAATAAAACGTATCAATGAGACTGCACAGACATTCTGAAAGGGAGGTTTTTGTCAGATTTATTTAACGTCTGGTTGCAATATGGTAGAATAACCCCCATACACACACATACGTTAAATACCAGAGATTCAGCTGCACAGAACTGCAGAAAAGGGGAATTGTCAGGACTGTTTTAAAGCTGAACAAACAGGCGCGCTTTAAACACACACTCACACACTACCTTCCACCAAACACACAACACTCATTATAAAGAGCTTCAAGCTCTGAAAGGATGAGTGAAATGTCAATGCAACCATCACTGGGTTTACTCTACGTGTGAATCTTTTAGTAGTTGTGTGTTTTTTTCTGCGGTGGGTTTTTGAAGATTTCTCTCAAGGGCTTTTCTTTATATTACTGCAAAACACCATTTGAGCTGATCGGAAATCCAGTTGGAAGTGAATTCAAATGCTGAACCCAGAGAAGAGTGTATAAACAGGCAGACAAGAGATCGAACAACAATGCAAATGAGCACAGGCTTCTGTAAAGAGCGTTTCGATTGCAGATAATAAGCAGACTTGTGTTTCTCCGTCAGGATAATTGTACATTAGATGGGGCAGAGAGCGCGCCGGACGTTGCCAGGCCCGGCCACACGAGAGACGCCTGCCGACCGCACCACGTCTGATTAGTGCAGAAAAAGGATTTCCGAAACCAGAAGCCATCAATGGCGCACATGCAGGCAGCAGAAAATAGCCTGGCCGCAACACGCCTCCTGCTCCTGCTCAAAACTGTGTTAGGCTGCTAACCGTCTCCTTCTCCTTTGCTCTCGCAGTCGTACACGGAAAATGAAAATAAACTGAATGTGGGCAGTCATCAAAATCTCTGCACGGTAAAACGGTATATTTAAGGCAATGCTACGTTTATAGACCAAGAACCTAACTGGAATGGAAAAGGACATTAAATAGGAAGGAATTTATTGTACATTCAATATATTTTTACACTCGTAGGCTTTTTAAAGTAATAGCATTTTCGAGCTAATCTAAGGCTGTGTTTTTTGTGTCAATATGATCACAAGCAGATGCAAAAACAGGTGTGAACAGGTCTAAAACGTTTTAAAGGAACACTCCAGCTTTTTTTTTTGCTTTTAAAAAAAGGCTCATTTTACAACTTTACCAGTTGACTTGGACCATTTTTGAATCTATTCACAGCAGATCTCTCTGTGGAGTCACTTTTAGTAGGTTGAATGCTTACTGACCTCATTCTTAAACATTACAGAACGTTATTAAAGAGTGCTGACCAGATGGGATTTAAACTTTGTGTTGACAATCCTGAATGTTTGGTGAAAAAAAAATAACAATAAGGGAATGTTCTCTTTCAAGTCCTAATAATAAAAGGACACGGTGTTCAGTTTAGTTTTAAAACCTTTCTTTGTTTAAAATGAAAAAAGTTTTTCTGAGTGTTAATAAAAACTAAAAGATTGATAGTCATTTTACTTTACACAAACTACATGTAGGTAGCAAAACAAGCATCTTTTTGTCGCATGATCACTCATTCTAATTACTTTTGATGTTCTAATATATTTATTAAAGTTAATGTAATGTTAATTGTAAACAATATATTATAAAATCAAAATTTAGACAAAGTATACATGTTAAAACTATAAATGTGGCCTTTGAAACTCATCAAACAAAGAAAAGGGAAAAATATAAGTTAAATAATTTACCTTTCATTAATCAGTTTATAAAGTATATATAATAGATTTTACCAGTTTGACAAGTACTCAGCATTATTAACTGTACAAATATTCAAATTATGCAAATATTACTGTTTTTTTTTTCTACTAAAGACTATTTCATGAATCCACATATACAGTTGAAGTCAGACTTATTAGCCCCCCTGAATTATTAGCCCCCTGTTTATTTTTTCTCCCAATTTCTGTTTAACAGAAAGAAGAATTTACCAACACATTTATAATCATAACAGTTTTAATAACTCATTTTTAATAACTGATTTATTTCATCTTTGCCATGATGACAGTAAATATTATTTTACTAGATATTTTTTAAGACACTTCTATACAGCTTAAAGTGACATTTAAAGGCTTAACTAAGTTCATTAGGTTAACTAGACAGCTTAGGGTAGTTAGAAAAGTTATTGTATAACAATGGTTTGTTCTGTAGACTATTGAAGAAAAAAAATTGCTTAAAAGGGCTACTAATTTTGACCTTAAAATGGATTTTAAAAAATGTAAAACTACTTAAAACAAGTAAGACATTCTCCAGAAGAAAAAATATTATCACACATACTGTGAAAATTTCCTGGCTCTGTTAAACATCATTTGGGAAATATTTAAAATAGAAAAAAAAAATTCAAAGAGGGGCTAATAATTCTGACTTCAACTGTATATGCTGCGTTTGAATGCATGTTGAACTAAACCCCATTTCTTAGCTGAAATGAACCACCTTTCTCCAGATATCATTCCATATGAGCATACAGTATATGTGCATTGCTGCTGGATGGACCTTAAGAACACGCTGCTAAAAAGATGCCCATGTTCGTACCCACAATCCATTTCTTCCCCAGCCAAAAAAGCAGTGGTCTCCTGCATGGCAAACTAAGCGTGGCCAAAGAAAATTACAGTTCAGCCATTTTTGGAAAAAGAAAAACAAGAACGCTGAAGCTGAAAGATGCGAGAGTTAAAGTGTAGAGAAAGTGAGCAAGAAAGTACAAATGAATCAAGCAAAACAACCTGACAAATGACCGAATGACCACATAAACAAATTTAACAAACACACAAACTTTTGTGCACTTTAATTCAATTCAACTGAGCACACAAACAAATTCAACAAACTAACAAACAAACCTTTGTCTATTTCAATTCAATTCAACTAAGCACACAAACAAATTTAACAAACAAACAAACTTTTGTGTATTTCAATTTAATTCAACTGACCACACAAACAAAGTTAACAAACAAACAAAAAACTTTTGTGTATTTCAATTCAATTCCTTTCAACTGACCACACAAACAAATTTAAAAAACAAACTAACAAACAAACAAACAAACCTTTGTGTATTTAAATAAATTAATTTTAACTGACCACACATAAATATGTAACAAACAAACTGTCGCAGTCACCAGCAATCTAGTAGTTGCAGATCACTGGAGAACTACAAATCTGTCATGAAACTGGACTTCAAATCCCATTATGCACCTCACACACACACCTGTTCCAGTTCTCTCCCTGATTGTACACACACAGCTGGAAACAAATCATGGACTGATTACATGGACTATTTTTCTCTCTCTCTCTCTCTCTCTCTCTCTCTCTCTCTCTCTCTCTCTCTATCTCTCTCTCTCTCTCTCTCTCTCTCTCTCTCTCTCTCTCTCTCTCTCTCACACACACACACACACACACACACACACGCAAACACACACATTGCTGAGTCTTGTTGTAAGTTTACCTTTAACATTGTGTAGCGTTTTCTTTGTCTAGTCTTACTTTGCCTTAAGATTCTTGCCTTGTTTCTTTGTTTATCCTGTTTGCCACCTACATCGACCTCTGCCCGTGACCATGACTATGCTATTGGATTACCCTCATGATGCCATTTTCTCCTGTTTGACCATTGTCTGCCTAACTAAGCTGTTAATAGTGGTGGGCAAAGCGAGGCTTCACAAAACACTGAAACCGTCTAAGCAAATGTGTCGAAGCTTCGAAATGTTTCGAAACCCGTCTCCACAGTGACAGTTAGTGGTCATTTTTATGTATTGCTCTGAAACAGCTTCAGCAAAGAAACAGTTAAACTAATTGTGGTATTAATTCCACATTGTAGAGTTGAGGTTTCAAGTAAGTTTCCAGACTAGCATGCAGAGATTATGAGTTCGAATCTAAAGAGATGCAGCTATAGATGTTAGTTTTTAAATGCTCTGTCCTTGTAACGGGTTTTGCTTTAACATTGGTCTGACATGCAAAGGAACACTGAATAAATATGTCTTGTTTTGGTCATAAAAAAAACATTATTAAAATACATCAAGTCATAGTTACAAAGTATTTGTACAAGTCAGGATTTGAACTCAGGCCATTTGCAGTTACTCTGTGCACACGCACGATCCACTAGCCTAGATGAGATTTTTCCGACCCTGTCAGTCAAACACAGATTCATCAGGTGTCGAAACACTTCTGAAATGACCAATGCTTCAAATTGCTTTAGTCACGTGAACTTGTGTTTCAAAACACTTTAGTCACGTGACTTGGGTGTTTCGAATCACCTTTGTCATGTGACTTGGGTGTTTCGGATCATGCTTCAGTGCTGTGTTTCGAAACACTTGCTCTTCGGGATCTTGACACTGTGTCAAAACATCAGTTTCACATCAGCCATCCCTAGCCTTTAGAGCCTTGCCTTGTTTCTTTGTTTATCCTGTTTGCTGCCTGCACCAACCTCTGCCTGTGACCACGACTACTCTATTGGATTACCCTCATGATGCCGTTTGCTCCTGTTTGACCATTGCCTGTCTGACTAAGCTGTTAATTAACTGCGTTTGGACCCTCACCTGTTACACAAACAAACTTTTTGTATTTTAATTCAACTGATCACATAAACAAATTTAACAAATAAACACACTTTTGTATATTTCAATTAAATTGATTTAAACTGATTACACATAAATATATAACAAACAAACAAACTTGTGTATTTCAATTCAATTCAACCAACCACAGAGACAAAATTAACAAACAAACAAACTTTTGTGCATATATGTTGAATTAATTTCAACTGACCACACGTAAAATACTCAAAAACAAACAAACCTTTGTGTATTTTAATTCAATTCAACTAAACAGACAAACAAATTTAACAAACAAACTAACAACAAAACTTTTGTGTATTTAAATTCAATTCATTTCAACTGACCACACATAAAATATTTTACAAACAAACAAACAAACTTTTGTGTATTTCAAAGCTGTTTCATTCTATTTTATGGTCATTGGCGATAAATCAGCAAACATTGCGTTAACATAGTTATAGTTGACCAAACAACTAGTTATAAAGCCTACAGAGGACACCAGAAAACTAGCACAAATCAATCTACTAGCTATCAGATGGTGTTGTTCGCCCTCATTATTTCTAAGAAAGAAAATAAATTTTGCAGAGAGATTTCATTATTTGATCTGTCTGTGTAGTCTGAGCTACTAACAGCTGCGTTTGTTTCACTGAGCGCAAGCATGTGACCCTCAGCTAAAAATCCTCTCCGCTAACCACTCAACTCCTTCAGTAAACACATAGTGAAATCTCACATATAATAATAGTGCTGCCACACTGCCTCTAGAGAACAGAAATGGACAAAAATCAGAAAGAAAACAGAAAAAAAAGAGCATCGAAATGCCTGGGTAAATGACACTCTGGCCTTTTCTCTAAAACACTTCTGCTTGGGAGGGGAAAAAAGAAGGGCTATTTTCTTTTTCTAGCTCTCTTGAACTCTCCCTTGCTTAGACCGAGGCCCATTGATGGACTTTAGAAGAGGTATCGTTTAGCAGGCAAGAATGCAACACCTCATATAAGAGTCCGAGGCACTACATTCCTCATTAAGGCTCTCGAACACATGTTAAAGCGCACACACTTATAAAAACGCACATGCACTACTCTTAAACAGATGAATGTACATGCAAAATGCTCCCGAGGCCCACTAACAAGCACAAAACAGTCCATGCCACGGCTACACAGATAAATGAGCGCATACACAAAGTGGGCAGACATGGGCAACGTTCCCAAACACTCCCTCCCTAACCCTCCTTCCCATTCCAACACATACTGTGTGTGTGGCAGCCATTGCAGCACTGAGAAAGAGAGATATAAGGGCAACACTTGAGGTTGAGGGGAAAGTCTTTGCTTGTTTTGTGTGTGTCAGAAAACTTCTCGCATTAGCCTTATACCATTAACCTCCTGCTGAACGTTCAACAGAGCCTATCAAAGAGACATTCTGCAACACTCACGCACTAATATGTGCTCGGTTAAGTGAAAAGCATGCAAATACTGAAACATTTCAACTTATCTTCTAATATCCTTGTTATACGCAATTATATGTAGTAACTAGAGTTGGGTGCAATGCGTTCCACATTAACGCGTTACTATAATCAAATTACATTTTTGGGGATTGCAGTAATGTAACGAATTATATTTTAAATGTGTGTAATTTGATTACAGTTACTAAAGTCAAAGTAATTTCATTACTTACATTACTTACGAATCATAAGCAGATTACATGGACTATATACTGACCTTTCTCACACACACACACACACATTGCTGAGTCTTGTTGTAAGTTTACCTGTAACATTGTGAAGCGTTTTTTCTGTCTAGTCTTACTGTGCCTTTAGAGCCTTGCCTTGTTTCTTTGTTTATCCTGTTTGCCGCCTGCACCGACCTCTGCCTGTGAACACGACTACGCTATTGGATTACCCTTATGATGCCGTTTGCTCCTGTTTGACCATTGTCTGCCTGACTAAGCTGTTAATAGTGGTGGGCGAAGTGAGGCTTAATGAAACACTGAAACAGTCGAAGCAAATGTGTCAAAGCTTCGAAACATTTTGAAACCTGTCTCTACCTCCACCTAGTGGTCATTTTTATGTATTGCTCTGGAACAGCAAATATAGATTTTGGAAGAAAAAAATGCTTCTTTTGAATCAAATTTTCCCCTGCAAGGTCAGTTATTGAGCATGAGCTTTTTAAATTGCTGTCAAAAGTGGTTACTTCTTCAAGTGGAAATACAGACATTACTTTCGTTGATTTCATTGAGCGTAAAAACAACAATATTGCAGCGCAATGCAGTCTATGTCCAGTCTCTAAAGAACTTTTGACTGCTTTTAACTCGTCCAGCAAATTGTTCAAGCATTAGAACAGAAAGCATTCTGACAAGGAGGACAGCGGCACCCAAAAACACGGTGGCCCAAGTCAGCCTAAACAGGCTAAAGGATCGGGAGTGAAGGTATCTACAGAATGTGAAGAGAAGTGTAGCTGCTTATAGGGCCGTTCATATACAGTATTGCGTGTTTTGCATGTGCAAGTTCGTTATTTCCGATGGAGGTGTGCGGCTTGCATGCACTCACATTTTCCAGGTGTAAACAGTTGAAAACCGCAAGTCACCCGACAAGATCTGACCAATCAGCTTCATACCTTGTATGGAATATACACAATTTGGTAGACTAATTACTTCAGACATACACAGAACACCCAAACACTGCAGTGCTTATTTATACTATAGATTACAATGGTTACAGGTATCCAGTTTTCTTTTAAATGTTTTTTTGTGTTCAAAAAAAGACAAACAGGTTTGGAACAAGTGCATGTTGAGAGAGTTTTAAGTATTGGGCGAATTATCTCTTCAAGTCTTTTGAATATGTCAAGCTGCGGCGATCAACCCATTGTATTGTTTTTCAGTGAATATTTAATTACTGAAAGAGCTGCAGTTTATTTTGTATTTTTATAGGTATATTTTTATATGTTTTAAAAGTAACTTCATAGTAAGGTAATTAGTAATCTGATTACTTTTTACATTAAGTAATTAGTAATGTAATCAGATTACAATTTTCCAGTAGTAGTCAGTAGTTAATGTAACCTTACCCAACAGTAGTAACTAACAAATAAATAAAGTCACATTCAATTGTGTGTTTTGGTCATTCAAAACCATGCAACTATATTTCTATACAAGTATTTACAACTGAACAAGTATATTTATGATGACAATCCCATTTCAGGTTTTCTGGGGTTTTTTTGTAATATGTGAATATATACACATGATGTAATATGTAAATATATGAAAAACAAACATCTTTTCCCCCAGCATATGTCTTCTGTATTTGTAGATTCACTTAAATGCCGACGTCCCCGTACATTTCTCAAAGCAGGAGCTCTCAAACTCATTGGTAGATAAAGCAGACATCATCTGAATAAATCCCATCAGTCTCGTCTGGTGGCTTCAGCTCAGTCTCCGCATTTAGAAACCGAAGGCCCCTGGAAATGGGGCAGCTGATGGTAGGAAATTCCTATCGGAGAGTGACTGAGATTACAAACACTGAGCTTTCAGACCTCCGCTCCATTCGCTGTACTAACTCCATTTAGAGTGTGGGTCAGGAAGAGAGAGAGAGAGAATGAACAAGAATAAAGAGACAAATCCCTGGCAGATAATGTCTCTTTCAAAACATTCTTTCTGATTTGAGTATTCCAGAGCTCACGGCTCACTCATGCATGGGGACGACCTGGATTTACCACACTAAATCAGTGCATTCCTGTCTCTGTATGCACAAGGTCATGTTCGTATTAAGACTGTAGCATTGATTTTTTTTCTGTACATCACAAGGTATGGCACACTGCCACAAAAGGTGTCTATCCTGTCCTTTAAGGATGAAGAGACACGACAGGAAATTGAAATATATATATACATTATATGATTATAGTGCTATACAAATCATTCAGAAAATGCAAAAATATGTCCACTAAACGTCCAGTTCTATTATCCTAAAGTCAATTTAGTTTGTTTTTAAAGGGGTTCTGGTTAAATAAGAAAGGTATTTGATTTAAATGAGGTACATTGATGTACTTCCTAGTGGTGTGAAATGTATAGTCTACAAAAACATAGAAATAGTTTTTCTAAACAATGTGTGAGTTGATATTATTATGTCACTCACTTTGTAAAATAAAACAAATAAAAACATGCTTTGAGCGCTCAAAAGCGAAGCCAATTAGAATGCTGTCAGGATGTCACTGTCGTTTATATTATTTATTTAAAGACATTCAAACTTAACAAACAAACTTAATGCAGTACGTATTAGGGCTGCACGATATTGGAAAAATCAAACATTACGATATTCAACGTTATATATTGTGATATGAATACAATTTCACCAGATGACTTGAATATCTCTATTTGGAATGAATTTATCATTTAAGATTGATTGGGATGACTCTGTAGGGAAGTGCGTCTGCATAAAAATCTAATAAACAAATTAAAAGAATAGATAAATGCAATAAAGAAAAGTTACAGTTGAAAAACAGTGTTTTATTCTTTTCAGTAATTGAATAATAAAAATACAAATAATTCAACGCAATTAATCATTTTTAAAGTTACTAACGGTACAATTTCTTATGCCTGAATGTTTTTATAAATCTCCCACAGTCACAGGCCTCAAAAACACATCCAAATGGTCAATTATAATCAAGACTCAACATTGCAAATCATGCGATGTGACTAGTGCGAATGATCACATTGTGATATCGATGCTAAAACGATATATTGTGCAGCCCTGGTACGTATGTATACACATGGCATACTGTATTGTTTTATTTCAGTTTGAATATAGTTACGCATACTTTATTTATGAAGTACAAAATGTCTATGAATCAAACATTTGTTGTTTGCGAAGCTTTCTTTCAAACAAAATAATGCTCCGCAAAAGTGACGTCATTTATAAGGGATTTAAAAAGCATTTTATTAACATACAAAGTAAGTATTACTTAAAGGGCACCTATTTTACCCCTTTTTCAAGATTTAACATAATAATTTTGTGTCTCTAGAATGTGTCTGTAAATTTTCAGCTTAAAACACCCATCAGATTATTTATTATACCTTTTAGAATGCTGGAATTTTCAGCTTTGAACACTATGTAGTGGTTTTTAATGCCTGTGCCTTTAATGCTAGTTCTCCCCACCTACCATTCCCTCGTGCCTGTCAGAGTGCACCTCAATCTCCGCCTTGGCTGCGTCAGATAAACAGCACAGTGACAGACATGAAGGAAGCAGATCTCATGTAACGTTTGTGAGAAATAATACAGTAAGAACTTTACCAATGATTATTTGATGCATTTGTTGTGGAGTTAATTCAAGCCTTTCTGCAACGATGAGTCACACACAATGTCGTTACAAAGTTCACGCACAAAAATAAACCTGATTTAACGTCCACAAATGGGGATTGAAGCGTCTACTTTTATAACTGTACTGACATGCGGCTGAGGGTAAAATCGCTGTAATTTATTACAAACATGCACTGTTTTAAAAACATTTTAAACTTGTAAAACTCATTCTTGATTACATTTGATGATGGCTGATGATCACAGAAAGCTGAACAGATCTTTTAATCCTGGTTGCTTTGCACACGTCCGGTCTTGTTGATATAATTATATGTGTTACTACGGAGACATGTTAATACGAAGCTGTCAAACAATTTGGTAGGCAGGGAAACCACACTCCTACGTCACATTGCGGTGGGCCTCAAAATGGGAGGGATTTGGATCCTATTTTAACATCAGGAAATAAAAAAAAAAGAGACTAATTGTCTTTTTATCACTCCAATATGACTGTGACAATATGACCAATATTCACTATTCATGAATAATAAGATGTATAAATGATCATTTGAATAATTTATTAATCATTTACTTACACATTCTGAATGATCTTAAAAACCACCAGCTACTCTTAAATAACTTCTTTGGAAATAATGCGATACTGAATTTAGTAATGAGAAATAAATTATAAAATATAATAATTAAGCACACTAAACTTGTCTTTAAAAGTCGAGAATACAGCACTTATAGTGGTATTTACAAACATCAATTAATGTGGAGTTAATGCTTAACAAATAATGAATAAACTATTTGCTAATGCTTAATAAATGATTCATAGTGTGTAGTTAATATAAAGCGTTACTCTACTGTTTTGTCATGCAAATAGTCTCACACATGCTGAAGGCCATGTTTTGAAAGCGCCATAGTGAAGTCAATCGTCAAATGGCTAACTTATAATGTCTTGTCTGCATGTTAAATGGGAACAAGAATTGCATTATTTTCATTGTCTTGGAAACTTAACCAAATACTTTCTCCTGCCAAAGAAAGAAATACAGTGTTTCTCAAATGTCCATGCAATATTCTTCCGGACACTTTCAGGGACCCGCTCGGCTGGGTTGACCATCAGGGAGATTTCTGGTGTGTGAAATTCGTCGGTAAGCAGTAAACAAGCGGGACAGGTGTGCTGCTGGATATGCTTCACAAGCCTCTAAAACCCTGCAACTTTATCCACAGGAATGAGTGAGCAGGAGGGAGGGGGAGTGATTTGTGTGTTTTCCCCTTCTGCACCTCGCTTTACTTTTCAATCCTTAATAACCTTTTGTGTCTCGTGCCAACTGTGAGAGCCTAAAAAGCAGGAAATGACAGGAAATCGTTGGACATACTATCCAGTTCTTTTCAAGCTTCCTCTCCTTTGGGTTGATCCCTTTGAAAAATGTGCATGGCATTGTTGTGTACCAAGCCACAGTTTTTCCCCCTCTGAAAATCTGAAAGTTGATATGAAAGTGGAAAGGAGTATAGAAGAGAGGAAAGCAGGTCTTGTGAATCATTTTGGCTATATCCTCCCTTCACTCCAATTAAATAAGCAGAGCGGAGCTTCAAGGCACAGGGGTGGCTCATAGACTTCTAATTACCTGAGCTGATTTCTATCCCAGCATCCAGTGCTCTCCATACTGTCAGCACAGCTAGCTAAAACTGGTGTGGTAAGAGGACAAAGAAGGAGCTAATGCAGATATCAGGTATTACACCAGAGGTCTGAGATTTCCTAGAAGTGTGTGTATGTGTGTGTGTGGTTTGTGCAACAGAACAAGAGCTGTCTGCATTGTTCTGAGCACAATTCCTTCTTGTGCCTGCAAGCTAGAGAAATAATTCCCATACATAATCTACCTGCATACGTAGGGTAAAAAATACCACTGAGCATGTGAGGTGCTTTTTTAGAATTATTTATATACTATTATGGTAAAAGCATTTTTATACGTTTTAATTTTGATATTATTTTGCATTAATTGTATTAGTTTTGTTATATTTGATAAATAAGTATTTTATAGTAATTTTAGTACTTAGCGTTGTTTACCTTAAGGTTCAAGTTCATTTTAGTTCAACAATACCATTTGCACTGTGCTCTTCTGCTACATTTTATTTACAACAATCTATTGGATTGCTTAATATAAGAAATTATGTTCCGCATTCATAAAAACAGTCTTATTTCATTTTATTTGACATAATTTACTGGGAAAAGACACAAACGTTATTGGTTATTAGCCAATTTTCAGGCTTTGAGGTGAAAAAATGTCTCTTTTGTCTTTTCCCAGTAATGCATGTAAAATAAAATGAAATAAGACTGTTCTCATGAGTGTGGATCACAATTTCTTTAAACAATAAAACAGTACCTGAAAATCAGTGCTAATTTAGTCAACAAAGTTCCTGTTAAACTTCCAACCCAGGCTCATTATTGATACGTACCCCATATATACATTTCTGGAGATTAGGGCTGTGCAATTTGTGGAAAATATCTAATTGCAACTTTTTTGACAGATATTTGTGATTGATTTACGATTAAATTTTGTAGTTAAGCTTCAGCTCAATAATCTGTAAGCGGTGGCAACAATTCTGCAACAACTCTTTAAAAAAAATTTACCTTCGGTGTGGTAACTTTTTTTCTTTTATACTGTCACCTATTAATGCTTCTGAAGCAGCAGACACCATAATCCCACTTGTCAGCGCTTTCCTGTTTGTTTCCTTTTTTTTTAAATTGTGGGTGTAGTTTAGTTGCGCAATTCTGATTGGGCAGAACGAAAGTGTGCTCACTCACTTGGCTAGTAAGACTGTCACACACAGCTGGCAGTCACGCATTTGCTCTGGGCGGGGGAAATTAAACAATACATATATTTCATATTGCAGCATCTTGTGATTAACTAATCGCAACGTTTCAAATTGCAATTACGATTCGTTTTCGATAATCGCACAGCCCTACTCGAGATCGCCAAATACGTCCCAGGAGGTATGTTTTTTTGCAGTTTTTGTTTTCGCGCATCCACTAGAAACCGCTGTGTACACTTTTCAGATCTTACATTTCTTTCACGAGTGCCATTCGCCCACTCTGTACTCACGTAAATCCACCAGAGGCCGCTGTCAACAGACTAACTGACTGACAGACTGACTGACTAACTGACCAACCGACCGAATGACCAACAGAACACCCCACCCACCTCCTTCCCTAAACCCAACCGATAGTGTTTTCAAAAGCACAGATTGACCAGCCCAAAACCTTCCCTGAAGCCAACCGTCAGTGTTTACAAAAGAAATCCTGAAAATGAAAAGCCCTCACAACTGCCTGATTTTTACCACGATTTCTGATCATACCACATTCTCACCCTGTTATTTACTTGTTTACTTTACCTTTTATTTAATTATGCCTGTTATTTACTTGCCTTTTGTTTTTGTTTCTGCATCCGTTCTTCGCCATACTCGAACACTGTCGTCACGGTCAACTCCTCTCTGTTTCTCAAGTCAGTCAAAGTACGCAGCGTGCTACTGGGTCTACACGAAGGTAAGCAGCTAGCTGGTAGCACGAACAGAAACAGAAGGCGTCGGCGGCATCATACCCCCTTGTAGCGTTTGTTTTAAAAAACCGAAATGTAGCCATATGTAGCTCTGGCTACATAATTTGCGCTCTCCAGAAATGTATACGGGGGTACATTTTCACAATGAGCCTCTGCTGCAAACTTCATGTTAAAGGTCATGAAGCTAAATGATTTTAATATGCTGTTAAAGTTTTAAAAGAGGTTTTAAAATGCAATTTTCACTGACAAAATCAAAATGTAATTTTAGTAAATGTACTGTTGAATAAATAAGACATTCTCTGAACACATTTGTTATAAATCCTCTTCTGCATGGACAACCCGGACTTTATACATTTATATTATTCATATTTGAATTTGTATATTCCTCACAACAAAGACTTACAAATTTTAAACCAGATGAGTAAGAAAATTAGTGAACTATCACTTTAAAATGCTGCTGACAGAAAACTGTGATATTTGATCACTTTCTCTCTCTCTCTACACATGCGCATTCACTCTGAGAAAAATGAGTAGTCACGTTCGCTTGTGCAAACACACTTGCTCACATAAAGCCTTTTTCCTTTATCAAATTGTTCAAAGTCCAGCTCAGCGGGGTTCTTTCGAAAACTAGGCAGAAAGCAGCTTTCAGACAGAAAGGTTAATTTCTCTTCAGCGACAGGTATAGTGCAGCAAGGATCTCTTTTACACATACGGATGAGCAAAAAGTGCAGTCATTGAGAGAAAGCATTCCGCGAGGGCAAAAGAAAAGACGGAGAGACTAGCGAACCACCCACACGCCTTACAATGAGCAAAGGCCTCTGGGAAAGACCTTAAAGATAAGGAGAAAGTGAGAAAATGAAGGTGTGAAAGAATCGTATCAGGCGTTTGTAAGCCAATGCAGGAACACTTATGCAGGAACACACACAAACATGCGCGCACACACACACATGTATGTACATACACACTATGTTTATGCAAGATCACACCCACACATACTCTTTATCACTTTAACTGCCGGGCGAGGAAGGGATTGAGGTCAGTATGAGCAGGTTAACCAGACTCGGGCTCTTTTGCATGACCTGACAAGAACAATTTATTCACCTGCATTAGAAAAAAATCTGAACAAATCGAAGCTCGCAACAGCTGTGAATGAAGCTCGAGCACCAAACATATATTCAGCAGAGATCCTTCTTTATGCTTGGTGTCTCCCTGAGAAACTTTGCTGCTTTTTTTATTGAGTGTGGCAGTGGCGCACAGGTGTCAGAGAAAATAACAGTCCTCAGATGTATTGAGTTTCAAGCAGGATGTATTTCACATAGTCTTCATTGCCTGGTTGTCGTTTACGCAAGGTTTTTAAAACTGTGTTTGTTTTCATATACCAGCAGGCACAGGACATCAACATGCCATCAGATTGATGTTGTATCCCAACAATGTGGGGATGTTGCATTTTGTTTTGAATTGAAAATTTGGTCAGAACCCAACGTCAGGCAGTTGTCAATGTCCAATGCCTACCTAAAATCAACCAAATATCGTCTAATGATGTTACAGCTGGACGTTGTGTGGACTGTACCACTATGACGTCTATCAGACGTTAGATTTTGTTTGCCATACCTGACGAATAAACGTCAGTATTTGAGGTCAATATGACGTTGGTTTAACATGTTGGCTCGACGTTGGATTTTGGTCACTTTCCAACACAACCTAAAATCAGCCAAATATCATTTGACGTCATTATTGGGACAGCAAATTAATGTTGTCCTTAGATGCTGGCTAGACATTGAATTTTGGTCAGCTGATGTTACAACCTAAATCTAACCTAATATTAACATCTTATGACGTTGTGTGCCTGCTGGGATGTTACGTCCCTTTATGTTTTCTTTGTTTGGGAAATGTTTTGTATGTTTTCTGTGCAGAAAGAAGCCGATTTGTTCCTGTAGTCTAATTGAAGCCACCGTCCTTCTGCTCAGCTGACTCTTGGCTGCCTGTAATGTGTCTTTTATGCCTTCCTTTTATAGCTTTGTGCTCACTTGTGGTTGGTTGTGCATTGTTGACTCTGGTAGGATATATCTGTGTTAGTAAGTGAATCTTTGTGTGTATTTATCCATGACTTGCCTGTTACAGTTTGTCTAGTGTGCGTTATCTCTCTTCGTTAACTACGTAGAATTACTGACCCTTGCCCTATTCAACTTGTTTCGCCTATTGCTGTAAATATTTGTATGTAATTGTGTACAGTAGTCAACATTTGGATCATTGGGGACAATTTTGAAAAGCTTTTTCAATCCACTTTAAATGTTGACTACTGCATAGTAAATGGGGATAGTAGGGAATCCAATGCCATTTCTGTTTGAACCTTTTAAATATTGTTTTTGAAGAGGGAGTTAGGATATAAAGTGTATTTGAAGAGTTCAGATGCAAAAACCTCTAAGTGCCATCTGAGATTTTCGTCCTTTTTTCAGGCTGTTGTGTGTAGTTTCAGTAATTTTACTCTCATGGCAAAGAATATGTTATTTCCATTGCCTTTAAAGTGAAATAACTGAACATAAATATAAGAGGCTGATCAAAACGCCAATTTTAGAGGATGCTTCAGATGACATTTAGAGTTTTTTGCATCTGAACTCTTCATTTTTTCTTAGGTGAAATTGAGGGGTTTTGAATTTAGATTATTTTTTATTTATTATTGTGGCCTTGTTGGCTCTTAAAGCTAAATAGTAAATGCTCATAATATACCCTATTTATCAATCATAATAAACAGACATAAATAAAAAGAAAAAAAAGTTATTTTATTGATTTATTTTTTAGCTACTCAAACAATCTATACTTAAAAAAATCGGATACAAAAGAAAGGCAAATAAATAAACAATGTTGATTATATTGATATAAACAATGTTGATTATATTGATATACTTTTATATTGATTCACTATTTATCTATATTAAATTAACAGAGAGTGCGGCACAGTGGCTCAGTTGAAAGCACTGTCGTGTCGCCTCAAGCTGGATTTATACTTTCGCCTGGCGCCGCATCGCGCACCTCCGCTGACTGCACGCGCACCTCGCAAAACGGACGAGGCTTTTATACTTGCCGCGTTCGCCGTTGTGATATTCTTTAAAACGACAGGGGGCGGTCAAAAGTAACTGACCGTAAAGACAGACAGATAACCAGAGAGGTAGAAAGTTTCCGGAACTACGTCATATCATTAATATCATTCACGATTTTTTAACATTATTATTATTGTTTTTATAAATTATTTTAATGATTATAAGGATCTTTATAACAATTCAAGATTTTTTTTAATCAAATTTGATGCATCACTTGCTTTTGTTCATATCTCAGACAGTTTTACCTATTAAAGTTTATTAAAATATTAATGACAAGAGAACATGGGCTGCACTACAAATATATTCTTTATTATGGCAAGAATAAAAGCAAAAAAAAAAAGCACACTTACTAAAAAATAGATTTAGATTTTTAGATTTAGCGGCTCCACAAGTCTTATATTAACTGTCTGGCTAGTTTCTGTCCTTTACTTATGCTGAAAGGGTAATAATGGTCCAACATTCCTGACCATTATCACCAATAAAGCCTAGAAAAACAGGGCATCAGTGTAAACCGAAAGGTTCAAATATTCATTTCCAGTTTTCAAAGCAATAATTTCTTAATTCATTTTAGTTTTGTGGTTATTAAATTGTTTTAAATTCAAAATTGTAACATGTACATCAGTGTAAAACCTATGACTGGTGGATAAACATGTTTCTTTAATTGTGTACTGGGTCTCCACTTTGCCATGGCCTCTTTTGGCTTTAACAAACTCATCCCTCAGGTTTTTCCAAACCTTTTAACATAAACTTTCCTCCTTTCCCACTGCTGTTGCAATTTCTAGCCAAGAATTATTGTTCATCAGGTTATCTGTATGATCACGGATCATAAAGATATGAGTACAGTCGTACTGTTTCAGTCAAAATCTCTTCAAAGTGGTTCATATTCAACTCAAATCAAACGCGGCGCCGCGCGCACTGTTCGCTTGGGTCTCAAAAAATGCCGTGCGCACCGCCAGCCGAAATCATGTCGCGCGCACTCAAAGCGAACTTCCGCTAACACCGCGATGACGTCACATTCGCCGCGCGCACTCAAGCGAACTAGCGGACGCGTCGAGTATAAACCAGGCTTCACAGCAAGAAGGACAGTGGTTTGAGTCCCGCCTTGGCCAGTTGGCATTTCTGTGTGGATTTGGTATGTTCTACCCATGATCACATGGTTTTCCTCCGGTTTCCCCCACAGTCTAAAGACCAAACTAAAATGGTCATTGTTTATATGTGTGAATGAGTGTGTATGGATGTTTCCCAGAACTGGGTTACAGCTGGAAGGGCATCCGCTGTGTAAAACATATGCTGGATAAGTTGGCGGTTCATTCCGTTTTGGTGACCCCTGATAAATAAAGGGACTAGGCGAAAGGAAAATGAATGAATTAATTAGATTGGTCATAGTGTATGAGTGCGTATTTGGATGTGAGAGTGTATGAGTGTTTCCCAGTACTGGGTTCTGGCTGGAAGGGCATCCGCTGCGTAAAACATATGCTGGAATAATTGGCGGTTCATTCTGCTGTGGTATAAAATATAATCCTGATATACTGTATAAGGGACTAAGCTATAGGAAAATGAACTAATATTAATAGAAATTAGGGATGCAACGGTTCTCTGTAAAAAAAACCAATCGTCCCGTTGTTCTCCCACGGTATAGTGCGTCCTGTGATCCACGGTTCTGAATATTCATTATAATATTGGTTTGTTAATAAAAACAACTGCAACAAAGCAGTTCTGCATTTGTACTCTTCCGATTACCTTTCCTATCCAGTGCACATGCAAAGACCCGTCCAATCACCTCTTAGTATGTAAATCTGTTGTTGACATCACGCTTCCTCACGTGTCGGTGTGTGCGTGTGGAGTTTCTGTGTATTTCGGCATGGCAAGTAAAGGAGAAAAATCGCAAGTGTGCAGGTGAGACCAAATCACAGTGCATTGCTGTCAGTGTTTCAACAGTGTTTCAAAATAAATTCAGACAGACACAAAAACATAACGAATGTTGTTTTTTTGTTGTTGTTGTTGTAAAGATCAGTGATCACTAACAGGTGGATCGAGGTCCCTGTCCAGACCCAGAAGCGTCCCATATGCATGCGGACATACAACAATTCTGTTACTTCAGTCCCGCTCCTTCTGGGTGTTCTTCCAGACCCGATCACTTTGTTTACCAGCTGTCTGCTAAGAACAGTTTTCTTCTCAACTGTTCCCGCTGAATTAAGAGAGAAGAGCTGAACACTCTCTCTTTGCTTAAGTTTCATTCACTACGATGGTGCTAAGTGAAATGGAGCTCTCTGGAATCATAATAAAATCATTTAGAAATCATTAAAAAAAATGCGTTGCTGCCTTGGTAATGCAAGCATAATATAAACAGAAGTAATCAATACTCTAAAAGTGCTCAATTATTAAGATGTGTTGACATAATTATTATCTGCATAATTGGTTGAGTGTTGAGTCGAGATGTAAAACAAAACAAGGGAAAATTTAAGCTTTTTCTCTTTATTTTTTAAGCATTTTATTTGAAAATACAATTTTCAAAATGCCCTAGTTTTTATTTAATGTGAGAACATGCAATTCTACAGTCATATGTGTGAAGCTGTTGCATTGTCAGGTGTTTGTTACCCAATAAATATGTTTATTGTTCTTTGAATTGTTCTGTAGTCATTTTTTTCTAAGCATAGTATAAACTGTACCGTAGCGAAACCCTAAAACCGTGATACATACATGAGTAGATTGAACCGTTTCACCCCTAATAGAGATAAATAAAAAATATCAAATAAAATCTCATTATGTCATAATTTTGCAAGTTTTGAACTGAATAAAGCACATCTTTAAAGCATAGCTTTGTGTTGTGCACATTAGACAGTGGTACAATAAACTCTTTACAAAAGATCAAGGAAAATCCTGTTTTCCATGACATGTTCTCTTCAACGAAACACAAAAGCTGCACTAAGACCTGTTTACTGTTGCCAAAAATAAAAAAGCTCATCCAAAGCACTAGTTACTGGTCTTTCTCTTTCTCTTTTACACACACATACACACGCACACACCTAAATCAACCAGTCAATACCATCCAAGGTGCTTTTTGTGACCAAGAAGACAGAAATGTCAGCTGAGGAATAAACAATCAAACTCCAAGACTGCAGATGTGCTCTTCACGGCTCTACCAGCGAACCAACAAACAAGTTTATTCTGTTTCTTCCCACAGGTCCTATTTTTTGCAGGGCAGCTTTGTAGACGCGCCAGAGAAGGGCTCTGCAGTTTCTGAGCATGTAATTACTGAGGTTTGGCCTGCTGTATATTTAACTGCTTTATCGTCAGGCGTGACGTTTTGGCCAGGAAAACGAAATACTAATAATAGAGGTCAGTGGTGATAACAATTAAATCCATATTTAATGGAGCGTTCGCGGAAACCTTGTTCAAATATAAGCAACACTGGTAGCTATGGTGATATTGAAACCTGTGATAAGGGTTACGAGTTAATTGCTTGATTGCTTTGAACCGTATTGCATGAAGCGCTTTAAAGTGTCAAAAGGAAGTTGTGTATTGTTAAAATTATAAACAACATTGTAGACGGTCTGTAATGCTGTCTGCCCTCTTCTTTTCTCTGTCACATGTACACACAAAATGGCTGCTGTAGTCGTGTACAGAGATTTAGCGGTGATCTCTTACTAGAGCTCTGCTTCAGAGAAATCTCAGTTATTCAGAGTCTGTGATGAAAGTTTAACAGGTTTTGATATGCTGGCACTCACAGAGCCTGTCTGCCACCATATCTGGCCTCAAAACATGTCCTCGCTCTCAATCTCCACAGTTCACTACAGCCCGTATTTCCGAAATACATCTAAACCAGAACCAGAGAAATGAAAAATTCCCCTTCAGGGGGAAAAGTTGGGGATCACACTGCACTTGCTTCTCCATAGACTTCCGTTCATATATGAATGAGAAACTGAGAATGCAAAATTGAGTCATATTTGTCTTGAAGAATAAGAAGACTACAGAGTTCTGAAACAAGCAAGCTAAATTTAAACAATGCAAAGTACATTAAAACAGGTTTGCAGCATTGAATTAGCGTTAAGTAGACTGCATATCAGCGCTTCTCAAAGCCCACCTCCAATTATATATCTCACGAGCATAACTTGCGTGTAAAAAGTTTAAAAGGTGGATTTTGCACTTTGATGAATGCATTATTTGCACTTGTTATTAATGTATGTTTAAATACAAAAGTTTTTTATTTATTTATTTATTTTTATTTTGTATTTGTTTTTTTTACATTAAATGTTTTTTGGGGTATATCTCCAGACTTTTGACATTGGTAAATATTCAGATTTGGACCTTTTAACTGAGACTGCTAAAACCAATACCTTTAGATTTTAGATTGTTTTTAGGTGTTAAAGGTTTTATAGATGAAATTAATATAATTATAGGTAACGCACCAACGTAGAAGTACGCACCAAAACAGTGACTATATTTGTGTTTAGGAGATATTAAACTGAGAAAAACAAGTAAAATTTGCAGTTTCTCACTTCCGCCTAAATGGATCAAAGATTTTATTCGCGTCACGTGATACTTCAAACCGTTACCAATCAAACGCTCCCTAATATCTGACATGCCATGAGTTGATCTCTGCCAAAAAAACGAATCCTTTTGTTTTGGAAGAAATAAAAAGTTCCAACTTTTAAATTATGGCTGACAGAGTTAACGGGTACATTACATCTGGAAAAAAATCGATATACCTTAATAGACAATTGTTATTTAAAAAGAATTGGTCCCCTTTTATTTTCTTTCTATAAAGTTGTAATTAATATGTTTACTATGCCTTTAGTACCTACTTTTACCATTGGATAGCACTGGTGGGTGGTTGGCTGGGGGAATACAAAGTAAGTGCAAGTTTTTGTTAAGTTTTATGTTTATATTTTTAAAAAAGTGTATTTACAAGTGAATGTCTGCTGAAATTTCTAATAATAACATGACAAGCCCTGCCCCCTTCACATTTGATGCACTTGAGCTCAACCACTCGCACTGGCAGAGCGGTGATAAAACAAAATACTATTGGCTGCTTTTTTAAAGGGGAGGAGCTACACTATGTCCCACCCTTTCTTAATGTTTCAGTTAAGATTACGTCAAACATCGAATTAAAATGAACATTTCAAAGCACTTCATGGGACTTTTAATAAATTAACTTATTATAATGAATAAATAATACTTTTTAATAGGTGGAATTGATTGTGATAAATCTTGTTCAAAGAAGAAACTCTTTGAAGAAATGTTGCATGCTCTCAAGTCTAATGTGACTGACCCTTAAAATAGTTATCTCATACCTTTTTTGTAGCAGTGACTACAATTAAACCAAAATGTGTCATCTATTTGACGTAAAGTACCTGAAATGTTTCATTTATTTTAAAAGCGAAGCAACAGAAACATTTCATTTTTATTCTAAGCGAGAAGTGTCTGTTTTTTCTCTATCTTTTCATTCTGAGTGAAATCTTTCATTTTCCCTCTGAGCTCAAAAACTCAAACAGCAGTGCAAGTCATCATTCATGATTAAACGGATTATTTTCCCAGTTATTGTGAAACGCTTGGTGAAGCAGGGAGAGCATCATCTTCTTCATTTAAAGATAAGACTGTAAATCCGCACTGAAGGAAATTCAAGTGGCCAAATCAATCAACTTTACAGCAGTCTTTAATATTTTACTTACATTTTAAATCACTTTGCCTTGTCTTTTTTATTCTGTTTTTGAACATCTATCAGTCACTTCCTAAATATGTGTTGTTTTTTCAATGATATAATATTTGCATGTTTAGTTTCAGCATGTTTATTACACCTAACAAAAAATCTTTAAGAGTTTCAGCTATAGTTAACAATAGCAATAATCGCATTGAACCTACTAATTTAAGCTTTTTTAATGACTAGAAATAGCTGTAAATTTATCAATGTCTAAATAAATAGAACATAACTAAGTTGCCAAGCCATATGACTTAGCCAGGTCTGTGTAGAAGAGATCTCCTGTACTGAACTTCTCAGACGTTCATTCGTACAGCTGTATGCTATCTAGAAAGAGAAGGACCCACCCTGATTACTCCCAGTTATGTTCTATTATGTCTGCGCCTGTGAGTGTTTGGGTGGATGAGCAGCACCCTGTGCTTTTGACCAACTTTGTCCCGTCTACATTACATACCGATATGGTTGTATGAAATCAGTTATGCTTTGCCGATCCTTTCCTCTGGAGATCTGATATGCACTTACAAGATGACAAAATATTTCAGGATCTCCTCTGAAACAACTACGCTGATCACTAAATTAGAAATGTGGCAGTTTTTTGAAATAGTAGTCTTATCTCTTTCTCATGGTAACTCACAGCCATGCTCTTTAATAATCCACAGATCTGCTGTTCTCGGAACAGTTAATATTCGACTAAATACACAAACTGCCTCAATTTTGCTCTCCCCTTCCTTTTCTTTCTTTCTTCCCTGGAGCGAATCCAAGTGTGGAACAGTTAGTGAGAGAACACAGTCTGCTGGAGGACAAACCCTTATTTGGTCGGAAAACTCATTGGCCACTGCTAGCAAAAATAACCTTCACATTTGTGTATGTAACTGCATGGGGGAAAAAAAAGACCACACAAGTCTGTAAAATGCTGTGAGAGAGGCTGGCCACTGACTTTCACAGACTGGCCAAAACCTTCAACTCAAATAAAACTTCAGGGCCAGTTTCTCAGAATGATTGCTTTCAGGTTCACAAAACCTAACAACACTTCAGTGAGCATTTTCATTGCATGTCCATGGTGCAATGAGGATGTCTGAGAAAATCTTTTTTTTTTTTTTAAATCACAATTAAATCACAAATTAATTCACTGACAGCAACGTGATTTTTAGAGCAAACTAGTGTTGTCACGATACTTGAATTCCGATACTAGTCGATACTGAAATTTAGAAATGTCCATTTCCTGCTAACATTTGAGAGCTGTTGAGTGTATTCTTAAATACCGCTGATTGGCTGTTGTGTTCACATGCTCAACAGAAATCACTGTGATTGGCCATCAATAAAAACAGAGCTCAAATGTTAGCAAAAAATTGATGTTTTTGAAATTTCATTACTGATTGGTACCGAAACTCCAGTATCGTGACAACGACAGGACAAACAAAGACTTTTAGTCTAACGCCCTGATATTCTTCAGACAAATCTCTTTTTCGTTCTTTGATTGAGAGCAAAAAGAAGTTAAAAATGTCTACTGTTTTCGAACCTCACTCTACGCTGCAGAGGCGGGATTGTAAATTGTCACGCTAGCCCTAAACAACAACAACAACAACAATGGAGAACAATGGAATCTGAGAGAATAACAGTTTCACATTAGGTAATTCACTTTAAAAAAATATTGTTTGCTGTTTGTTTAAACTACTTATTTAAGCTATTCAGCTTTGAGCTGAAACTACACAATTCCTGAAGGTTTTACTTAATTTTTTTTATATTTAATCCATTTAAATTTGTGAAAACTAATAATTTAACTTAATTCCTTCATGTTGTCCTAGCTTAAATTAATTGTGTGGAACCCAGCATTTTACACACCACAATGCTTTCTATTTGCTGCGGATAGACAGCAATTGGAACAATGTTTAGAACTCTATCAGATATGGCGCGATACGGTTGTGCTTCACGTCCTGTTGTGAGAAAACCTTTAAAATCTCTCTACGAGCGATCTTACATCTATATCAGCTCTGCTACTCAACCCTCCACTTTATTCATGTTGATAACTTGGTGTTGTTGTGCTGGATGTTTTTCTCCTGTCTCCTTTACTCTAAACTCAGTGATTACGGAGCTTGTCAGAGAAGGTGGAGTTCCAGAACACACCTACTGATTGCATAATTATCACAGACCAATGGTAGCTCAAAGGTGGTTATAGCTAACCCAAAATGAATGAATGAACTAACACAAAAAGTTGACTTTGGTGAGCGGTTTCTTTCTGCCTAAACAAACTCAAAACAAATTTTGTTGTTTGTTTAAAATGTTTTCTGATTTCTATACTGTGTGTACTGTGTATACTGTGACTTTTAGTGTCTATAAGACATTCAGAAAAAAGTTTTATATAGTTTAATATAGTATTTCGTTTTAGTATAGTATTTAGTATATAGTTTAATATTTAATTTAGTTATATACAGTTGAAGTCAAAATTATTAGCTTCCCTTTGATTTTTTTCCCCATTTGATTTTCTTTTGTTTAACAGAGCAAGAAAAGTTTCACAGTATGTCTGATAATGTTTTTTATTCTGGAGAAAGTCTTATTTGTTTTTTTTTTTCAACTAGAATTAAAGACGTTTTTAAACCATTTTAAGGGCAAAATTATTAGCCCCTTTAAGCTATATATTTTTTTCGATTTTTAGAGAAAAAACATTGTAATACAATAACTTAACCAAACCATCGTTTTCAAATAATCACTTTAAGCTGAATACTAGTGTCTTGAAAAATATCTAGTCAAATATTATTTACTGTCATCATGGCAAAGATAAAATAAATCAGTTATTAGAAATGAGTTATTAAAACTATTTTGTTTAGAAATGTGTTCAAAAAATCTTCTCTCCGTTAAACAGAAATTGGGAAAAATAAAAATAAACGGGCTAATAATTCTGATTTCAACTACATTTCATATAGTTTTTTTATTTAATAGTTCCTTAATTTGATTCCAAAGGACTACATTTTATATTGTATTACATTTTCAGTAAACAGAATGCTACAATTGCATTTTTAAGAATTTAACTGAATGGAATTTCTTGTTTTCTATCAAAAAATCTTTCATGATTTGTTTATGTGTACAGTCATATTTCAGAATTATTAAAGCTGTTTAATTCTGACATTTTGATGACTTGACTCAGTTATTATGCCTGTTTTCTGTCTCACACACAGATACACACTCACACACACAAACAAAAACCTTTCTAAAAGATTCGCAAAAGACTAATATTTTAAGTAAAAGCTTTGCTTCAGCTTTGAACTTCACATTCATGAAAGAAACCCGAACAAAACTGTGTCACTGTTTGCACAAAAATATTATGCAGCTCAAGAAATAAAAAAATGTCTCCAGACTATAAAATCAGCATATTAAAATTATTTCAGAAGGATCGTGTGACACTGAAGACTAAAGTAATGACTGTAAAATAATTCAGCTTTGCCATCATAGGAATAAATTACAGTTTAAAATGTATTAACATTTCAGCTTGTAATAATAATTAAAAACATAACTGTATTTTTATCAAATAAATGCAGTCTCTGTCATCTCACTGGCTTCATTTTATTCTCTCTTTTTGCCTTATGGCAAAAACAAAACTGCAACAGCAACAGAAGTGTAGCCACTAGCTATCACCATCTTCTTCAGCTGAGATTTACAAGTCTGTTCTTTAGCTCTAAAACAAGTTCAGACAACAATAGAGCAGATATTGCAGGCACTGGGTAATCTGACCTAACATGTTTCTGAAAAGTCTTGAGTCTTGAACCTGAAGTGTGAATCATTTCAAGGTTTCCTACGACAGCCTGACCTCTGGATCGGCTGTTTGCACCTTTTTACGCTTCTCCTCCTCTGTAAGCCCACAAATCTTGTTTTTACGGGGGAGAAGAGGATGGAGGGGCATAGCTGCATAAAATATTCAGTGTGGGTCCATTTAGTAAACCCCATATGCGTGCACAGTGATCCATGAAGAAAGTGAGAAAGAGAAGAGAGCGTCAGCCGGAGAGAGAGAGACCGGGTGAGAAAACAAGAACCCGCTGTAGATCTGAGTGCAGGCGAGTGTGTCTTCATACACTTATTCAGGGAGCCTTATGCTTCAGTAGATTTACATAAAAAAACCTGATGTTTGGGACTGATAGCAGTCGAAGAATCTCAGAAGACCATTAGGATGTAGCTAACCTCTCTCCTCCTGTCTGTTTGTATGTGTGTCCTGTAGATGGATGTTTACTCTGATGGACCATTTTCACGGTATACACGCAGGTCGATGTGACATGAAAAAGGCTTTTTCAAACAAAATATGCTCTGCAAACTAAGTTTGTGTGGGGAAATGAATCATTGAGCTGCGCACGAGCTTAACAAATTATTAACAAAATTGCTGTTTGGCCAACAATTACTCTAGTGTTCAAACGTTTGGGGTTGGTAAGATTTTTTTTTTTTTGTTAACAGTGTATTTACTTGTTTAAAAATACTTTAAAAACAGCAATTCATTAAAATGTATAATGACATACAAATAAGTGGCAGTTCATTGCACTGTGGTGATAATTAGGGACTACGAATGATACAAAAAAATGTTTTAAATAAATAAATGTTTTCTATCTGAATATATTTAATCATGTAATTTATCCCTGCAATGCAAAGCTTATTTTTCATAATTATTTCTCCAGTCCAAAAGATGAACTCCATCCAAAATGAAAATTCTGTCACTTACTCACCCTTTCAAGACAGGTTTTTTCAGTTGTACACAAAAAGAAATATTGAAAAATGTTGGAAACATTTCCATTGTCTTCTATAGTATTTGTTTTTCCTAAGTCCGTAGTTTTCAGTATTCCAACATTCTTCAAAATATCTTCTGTGTTCAACAGAACAAAAAAACTCAAACTGGTATGGAACAACACTGTAAAAAATGCTGGGTTCTACACATTTCCTTCATGTTGTCCTAGCACAAATCAATTAAGTTAAAACAATTAAGTTGTCCCTTCCAAAAAAAAAAGAATTGTGTTGTTTCAGCTCATTTTATGTACGTGCTTTCTTTTTCTTCACTTTCGTCAATTGATGATGTTTGTTCCTCAGCACTGGCTTGCTTGGTTTTGGGACTCGTGAAGTTGCGCATCAATGGGTTTGCTCTTCAGTGTTTAAAATTGAAACGACACTGAACTGAACTTCAACTCTGAAAACTGCGTTTCAGTTTACTAGAACTTCTATGTTAAGCTGCTTTGACACAATCTACATTGTAAAAGCGCTATAGAAATGAAGATGAATTGAGTAAAATAATCTAAACAAGCAGCAAAATTTTTTTTTAATGAAGTAAAAGGTGAGAAAATGCTGACAGAATGTTCCTTTTTGTGTGAACTATCCGTTTAAGTGTCACATAATCCTTAAAAAGCATTCTAGTATGCTGACTTGGTATTTAAATAACACTCCTAATAATTAGGGATGCTCCGATCAGGATTTTTGCAGCCTTGTCATGGTGATTGGCCGATACAAGTCCTGATTCTGATGCTTTAAGCTTTATAATGCATAGAGCACATTTTCCATCTAAGTATGATACTTAAGTGGAGATTTCTCCTTACCTCACAAAATAAATAAGGGATGTTGTATATAATCCTTTAAATTCGTCTCTTATAACCATTTAGGTGTGAACATGTCATGTTCAGAAGCAGCTTAATAGAACATAATAGATAGCACAGATTTAAACAATTATAAGAAAAATGACTTACAATGCAATTTGGAAACAACATGTCTCAATCTAGAAAAAGTTTGGAGCACATATTTGATGCATAAGAAGTTAAAATGCAAGCCTATGAATCAATTACCTCTCTACTACAAGGCCTATAAACTACTGTTATTGCAATAAGTATATTACAAGAAGTTATATTATTAAATATTCATATCATGAAATTTTTTAAATATATCTAATATTTCCAGCCAGGTTTTAAAAATTTTGCTTTATTGTCAAAAACACAGAACTCTCAGTTCATATATGTAAAAAGGCCTAAAAACATGTAAGGTCATCCAAATATTTTGCTCATCTCCAACTAACA
This sequence comes from Danio kyathit, assembly GCA_903798195.1. Lineage (NCBI taxonomy): Eukaryota > Metazoa > Chordata > Actinopteri > Cypriniformes > Danionidae > Danio > Danio kyathit. Next base: position 24,811,544 of record LR812519.1, on the reverse strand, counting down.
CAAACACTTGTGATCGGTAAATGAGATCAGCCAGATCAGCGAGTACTGATCAAGTCATTAAATGTGATTACTGGTTGATAATGATCTCTGGCTGACGGATTTGAGCATCCCTACTAATTATTATTTTCATGTAAATCACAATTCTTGCATATTTCCACAATTTATAGAACAGAACAAAACCATCAAAACATCCCACAGCTTATTCCAGTCTACCTCAGCAGGATCTTCAACACGGACTGGAAGTAATATAAGATGAAAACACACTCACCGGTCTTTTGGTTGATGCTGAAGAAGCCCTGCGGGTTTCCACTGGTGATCTTGTAGGAGAGTTTTTCACTGGACTTTGTGTCCGGGTCAAAGGCCTCGATCTGGATGATGGAGACGTCTTTGGGGGAGCTCTCCATGACGGACGGATAATAGACAGGTTCTGAGGTCTGTGGGGCATTATCATTGACATCCTGGACCTCAATGTAGACCTCCACAAAGGAAGACAGAGGGACCACACCGCGGTCAGTGGCATAGACCGTCAGCCAGTAGTGAGGTACAGTTTCATGATCCAGCAGTTCCTGTGTGCGGATCACTCCTGAGAAAAAGAAAAAAAAACATTAGGGTCATCTCCATATCACAAATCAACCGACACTAAAATACAACTATTTAAAAGTACTTTATTCTTATTTGCATATATGCATATATTGAAGACTAGGGAAGCCACTTAAAAATGAAAAAAAAAACATCTATTAAAATTGATCCTTCTCCGTTAATTGGCCTGTTTGGAATTCTACCCCTTGACTGTGAGTTCCCATTTTATTTTTCAGAATGAATAGCTTTTCTGTCATTATTATCTAGATGGTGTATTTTGTTGCAGTGGAAGTCTCCCAGGGTTTCTGCAGGTTTCTTTAAGTCAAATATAAGACTTTTTAAGACCCTTTTAGGAACATTATGTATGAAATTCTGGACTTACACAGGGCTAAACTAAATTCTAATGAATTGTCTCTCGTTGCAATTGCGATTATTGGTAATTTGTTGTCAGCTCGATAGGGTAGCTTTACCGGGACATAGTAAAATTAAGACCTGCCTAAAATGATTTAAGATCTATAACCCAATATTTCGGTGAATTTTAGACTTTTTAAGACTTTTCTATTTTGTTTTTGAAATTTAAGACATTTTATGACTTTTTAAAACTCCACAGATACCTCAACCACCATCACTTACTCAATGGATTAAAGACACTTTATGTTTTGTTAAATTTGAAAAAAATCTAATATAATCTTCGAGGTTCAGGGATGAAATTTTCTAACATTTGGTTGCCATTCTTGGAGCATGTTAAATTTTTGAAACTTGAAGCTTTACTGTAGAATGAATGGTTGCCCATCTTGGACTTTTAGTCTGTATATTCCATATGAATACTAGAGCTGATATAGCATGAGCATACAATTCTTTCTCGATGTAAAACCACAAGTTTGAAGAACATGCTACCCCCAGCCTATTCAAATTAATATATTTTGCCTTTTCTTTTATTTTAAATTGCAATCTTTAATGTGTCACACAGAATAGACAAGTAATTTTTTTTTATTATAAAATAATATTTTTATATTAATCTGACCAGTTAACAATCATATTCAGTTAACAAGCAGCAATTGTCTTTTGGCAAAATGAACCGAAATGAGCATCCCTAGTTAAATTTTTCCAATATCGTGCATCCCTAGTGTCATTATAGACCATTTTGAGGGATGTAAACAAAAACAATGGTTCCAACATATTTCCTGCTTTACATTTTTAATTTGTATAGCTTCCAATAATATAAAAAGAGCCACATATTGAGAAATAATGTTATTATAGCTGTTTTAATATTATGTTATGATATAGTTTGATAACAAGCAGGAAATGTTCATGGGCCAATGACATGACCACATTGAAATGGTCTATAAAGGTGAACAGTTTGCTACACTTTAACTACATTTATACAACAGTATAAAATGTTTTAAACGTCTCTTCGTTTATACAATTTAAAATGAACTAATATATTCACATTTTAAATAACTATTTAATTTGCTTTTCTAGTGGCACTCCAAATCCCCCTATATAGGACACAACATACAGCAAACATTTCTGCAATTCTTCACAACCATTTGTCACCAATGATTCATTCAACTTCACATCCAACACCACCACCACGCAGTATTTGGCTTCTCTTCATCACAAATGAGTGCAAATCACTTCACACACATTATACGTTTCTTTCTCTAGGTGTAAAGTCTAAAGCAGGCCTTCAAATAGCATTTCTATTTGCCACAGCCACAACAGCCTCTACCCATAATGCTTTGCCTATGATAATGGTAGCCTTGGAAGCAGATAAGTGGCTCTGATAGGTTTAAGTGGGAACCTGATACCTCCTATAGACCGCCTTCCGGTTCTCTAAGTGTACAATGCCTTTGTTAAACTTGCCTACTTAGAGCCAGAGTCACCTGTTCGGCTCACTACCTTGCAATTTCTAAACATTAGAGACATTTCACATGTGCGCTGCATTGCACTCAGCTGTGTCAACAGTCTGCCTATTCAGAAGGGCAAGACTCTCTCTCTCTCTTTGACTGCCATAAAGGAATGAAATGGGGGAGGAAGAGAAGGTGGAGGCCGTCAAAGAGCAAACAGCAGGCCTGCATACAAAAGAGAGGTCGAATCCATCACATTTGAACAGAAAGTGGACTTGTGATCTCTACATTCAGCCAGGTGTGGTGTAATTTATGCTGCGGAATGATTCATTGTGATTTATTGGTATATTACTGATATTTTATTGTATCATGCTGAATAAGGCGTGGGCTTGCTGAAGGGCAATAAAGACTTGACTTGCCTGAAAAGACCTGTAATGTTATCAGTATCCAGTGATCTCATCGGGCAGGTGAGGTTTGTGTCAAAAGAAAAAAAAAGAAATAGAGAGAGCTAGATAGACACTCCCTGGCCAAAGTTTACCTCTGCCAGAACAGTGAGGATACTGTCGTTGAAAAACTCGATCCGATTAAACATGAGCCGTTGAACTTTGAGATTATACCTTGCTGCAATGTTCTCTATAATGTTTTTTTTCTTCAAGCAGAACAAACTTTTCTTTATTTGGGCGGACATTTTGGCCACTTGTGTAAAAGTATTCTTTCTACCAGACATGTACAACATACAGATTAGAAAAAGATTAGGAAAAACTTAATTTGAATGTTCTATGTCTGTTCGATTTGTCTCTTGAAGTAGGCTATCTTTGTCATGTTAAATCTTATTTAAAATTATAATTTGAACAAATGTAAGATTTTCTTTCTCTGAAACCATTTGAGAGTTTCCTTGTCTGTGTTTTGGATCATTGTGTTGTTGAAATGTATATCCTGGTATCATCTGCATTATCCTGGTGATATAGATGTTGAACTGAAGCAGCTGATATTCATTTACACTAATGAATGGCAGAGGGTTGGTGAATAACTACTGAGAGATTTCATCTGCTGTCTGGGCTTTCACTGCCTTTCTACACCTGCCTTTCTTCATGTGTTCAATCCTTTTTTCTGACACATAACTTAATCCATTCATTCATTCATTTTCTTTTCAGCTTAGTCCCTTTATTAATTTGGGGTCGCCACAGCGGAATGAACTAGCACATGTTTTACGCAGCGGATGCCCTTCCAGCCGCAACCCATCACTGGGAAACACTCATACACTCTCATTTAAACTTATACACTACGGACAATTTTAGCTTACCAAATTCACCTGAACCGCATGTCTTCGGACTGCGGGGGAAACCGGAGCACCCAGAGAAAACCCACGCGAACGCAGGGAGAACATGCAAACTCCACACAGAATTGCCAACTGACCCAGCTGAGGCTCGAACCAGCGACCTTCTTGCTGTGAGGCGACAGCACTACCTACTGCGCCACTGCGTTGCCACACATAACTTAATTTGTAAACTAATTAGTTTTATTTTCTTTGCAGATATCGATTTCTTTGGTTGTTACCAACACGCGGTGAAAATTATAAAGTTAACAGCACCTCTAGAAATATGTTTTCTGAGAAAAATGATGATGTGTTCAAAACTTATTTGCCCCACTGTAACTAATATAATATATGACACTAAAAAATCTATTCTTCTGAAAATTGAATAAATAAGCTATCCAGTGATGTATACTGTATTTTGTTAGAACAACGTTTAACCAATAAACAAGTTTTTGTTTATCAAAAAAAATCTAAATATTGAGACAAATCTCCTTTAAAGTGTTCTAAATTAAGAGCTTTGCAATGATCAAAGATAAGAGTTTTGATATATTTACAAATGAAAATTTACTAAATGTCCCAATGACACATTGGCTGAATCCGAAATCGCATACTTGCATACTATATTGTGCACTAAAAACAGTATGCAAGGCGAGTAGTAATTCTGAACTCAAAGTATTCGAAAAACAAAAGGCGAGAAGTACTCGGATGACTTATTACTTCCACCAAGATTCTGAAGTGTAAATCTGATGGACGCTATACCATGAAGCACCACAAGAGAATTCATGAATGGGAGTGAAGCGACGCAACAGACGCACTGGACGCAGGTAGGTCACGTGACCATGGCAAAATGGCGGATGTAGTATGTCCGAGTTAGAGCATACTTTTTTAATGGTTGAGTAGTAAATTCAAATTCAAATGCAGTATCAACTGGCGATTTCAGACGCAGCCATTATCTTTCCTTAATATTTGAATGATTTTTGAACAATACAATGTATTTTTGCTATTGCTAAACATGTACCCGTGCAGCATAATGCATCCAGGATCACATCTAATATAATATAATTTATGAAAATATAGTTTTGTTACCATACTGCGTTTAAATTCTGTTATTTCCACTTTACCCAAGCCACTCTACTATAAAACATAATAACATTTTTTTCTGTTTGTCTATTAGGGTCGGTCAAAGTCAACTAATAAGTTATCATAAAATGTCTAATGTAAACCATCGCGATGGACGCTGACATCGGGTGCAATGATGGTAATTCAGTTGCATCGGGACTCACGCGGGAGTACAGATCTCTATTTCAACAGCCCGTTTTGCTCTGTTTATGAAGGAGTTCAGTAGGTGGAGAGCAGGCGTATTTTAGGAGCTGTTTAGCAACACATTTAACCAGAGCAGCTGCTGCTGCCATGGGGAAGGTGCGGGGAATCACGATGCCGGCTCATCATCGTGATATCTCGTTCATCGTTCATTGTCTAAGACTGTTTTACAAATCTTGGCATTTGAGTTGTCTCACATTTTGAGATATTCCATCTGCAACTAGTGAAGTGAAGCAAATATTGGGAAAAATGAACAAACATTCCATAAGAAAATTATTTGGCAACACTATTTACTTTCTAGGAAACCTGTCCGATAACCACAATAACAACATTTCAAAGACAAAATTCTAAAGATAAATGCAAACTTATTCCGCTGGTGAATAACGTATATAGCAACACTATCTCTAACTCTAAAGGAGGGCGACCAGAGAACTGTTATTGTTTGTCATTTACAAAAGTAAAATCAAATGTCCTTTTGTCCTCTGTGTGGCTTAAAGGTAACATTGCTTAGCTTGTTTAAAAAAAATCTTAAGATCCAATGTTTATTCGGGTTGGAACTGTTGCAAGAAAAGCTTTATTCACTAATTCTCCAACTTTATTTAAGCAGGCTCAGCAATTTTATTTAGTCTCTAAGTACAAGCTTTCTCTTAAGGAAATAAAGAAGCGGCAACTTGATCCTGTTTGTTACAGGGCAATCTTTTGCACTGTGTTTGATACAAGTTCTGGTTCTTTGTCTCCTTAACTTGCTCTGCTGGGCTTTACAGACTCTGAGGACTAGATGGAGCCTCAAGGGGGTTAACTGAGATAAGCTTACTTCTTTAAAAACAGACAAGGAAAAACTGCCACTTTCCAATTCTCAGGCTATTTTATGTGACCTTGTTGGCCCGATTTTTCATTCATCATTGATCCGTAACACCTGACATTAGCTGGATAGCTTTGGGCTTTAATATAGGAGGTGAGAGAAAGGAAATGGATAGCTCAGTTCATCTTGCCTATAGCTATTGGCGTAGGGTGGCCCATATATCAGACTGTTACACACTCAATGCTGAAAAAAAACTCTGTAGAGTTCAACCCTAAAGGAGGAACATACATTAAAAATAAGATGAATGGAAAAAGAACAAGCGTTTATCAGTTTGTTTAAATACACTTAGGCCCAATCCCAATTCTACCCCTTAGCCCTTCCCCTTAACCCTACCCCTCGTTTTGCACATTCACATCAAGGGGTAGGGGTGTCCCAATTCTCTTTAGCTTGAAGGCGTAGGGTTAAGGAGAAGGGGTGAATAGCCCTTCGAATGAAGATTTTTCAGGAACACACTCGAAACCAAGGGGTAAGAAAATTTCCCAGAATACACCAGCCACAACGGCAGTATTGCAGATCCCGGAAGTAAGGAGATCGACAAATTAGTATTTTTTTTGGCATTATTAAGAATTTTTACAACAAACAAGCACATGTTTTATTATATTCATAACCGCGTTCGTGTTTTACCGTCATGCTTTTTAAAAAAGAAGCTAAAATAAAAACCGATAAATTTTGCGATCTATAATCTATAATCATAACTCTTGTACAGCAGTTCCACAAGATTCTGACACTCGATGACACTCAAATACCCTGTCAGAAAAGTCTAGTGGCTAAGAATTACTTTTTACAGTGTCTGCTATAATGTTAGTATTGTTTTCGTGTGTTTACATTAATTTGGCCACTGTGTAAATGCGCAGTATAGCTACGATCTTATTGCCACATTAGATCATTATGATAACATGATATATGCCTTCAGTGATTTCCTGAAGATGAATACCAAAAAATAAAGCAACTGGAATAACTACAGCAGTCACGATCGTCCGATCTCATATGAAGCAAGAGATCGTGATGACATATGATGACGTGTGCAGGTGCTGTAGTGCTGTCCCAATTCTTAGGGGTAAATTTTGAAGCCCTTCCTCTGCACACTTGGTTTTAAGGGCTAAGTGGAAGGGGTATGGGTACAAAAATAGAATTGGGATTGGGCCTTAATGTTGCACAAGAACATGTGAAAAGTACAAAAACCATTCAAAGTGTTTTTTTGTTTTGTTTTGTTTGGAAGAAGTCAATACTTTTATCCAGCACGGACACCTTATGTTGACCTGAAGTTACAGTAGCATACAACATTAGAAAATAATCATATTATAAATGCTGCTTTTGTTAACCCTACATTCTAGAAAAATCTATCACAGTTGTAATCATAATGTTAAGCATCCCAATGATTTTAAACATTGACAACAATAAGAAATGTTTCCTAAGGATAAATCTGTGTAGTAGGATATTTTCTGATGGAGTGTGTGGCACTGAATCAAATTCAGTTATTATACACACTGTGTAAAGCCTGGTTTATACTTCTGCATTGAGTGTTCGCTGTGACCAATGGCGTATTTATAGTTCTGCGTGCTGTTTGTGTTGCTCTGTAACAACACTTCTGAAATGCTAGCAAGCAGAGGGTTTTTATGTTCCTCTGTGTCGAGTTTCTGAGCTGGTGTTTTGTTTTTTTCTAAAAGTTACCGTAATGTTCAAGTAGCTAGGGCTGGGCTATTTGGCCTAAAATCAAAATCCCAATTAAAGTGAACATTTTAACTTGATTATGATTAATGAACGATTATTTTGTTTATTTGTTTATTTTGCCCTCATAGTTCACTGACTAGTTTTGTACAATAAATATGCATTTTTCTTTGGTACATGCTGCTCTTGTTGCTCAGTTGTCTCAGTGTTGAAGTTGTCCATGCTTAACATGCTGGCAGAATAACATAACGGAGCAGGGCCACATGCCTCCACACACGGTAGGTGAGATTTCAATTATTTTCGATTAATCGCCCAGCCCTACAAGTAGGCTAAAACTTGCTCATTCAGAGGCGGGAACTGGCGAACGAGCAACAGCTTTAATCATAAGGGAAACACAAAACCAAAGTTTCCATCTGGAGCTCCTTTACCAGACTTGACACTCGTAAGCACTTGCTCCAACGGGTTCACATGGTTCTCACCCCCGCCCACAATCGTCAGCACTACCAAGCTGACCAATCACAGAGCTTGCACTACGCATCATTACATTTTTTGAGACGTGTGCGTCAGCATCGCCGTCAGGTACAGTGAGGGCTATGCGGCCGCGCGAAAGTATAAATCAGCCTTAAATGTGCAGTTAACTATGAAACATAACTATTTTATGCATTGTGAGAAAAGAGGCTAATTCGTTCAGATTCATACAAGTTCATTTGTACAAATATGTAAAATTTTAAAATGAAGCACCTAATACATCACTGGGGGAGCAAATTGTACTAAATTGAATGAATTAGATTGCACAAATTCATTTAAATTAGCCACTAAATCAAACTGCTTTGAGTTTGCATCACATAAAATGTAGTCTTTCTAAGTATTATATCAGTGTATAGAAAACATGCTTATTCACAGAAGTGATCTGATCATTACAACAATTAAAGAATATTAGCTTGCATATTATAGACCTGCTTCAATAGTTACCTTGCTAAACTTAACCAACTAAATTCATCACATAACATTTTCTAATGTTACACTTACGTTCCTGTCCACCGTGCAATAAAACTGGTTTGCTGGTAAAGTTAATACACTTTAAGCAAAGAAAAATGTACTTATTTATCTGAAGAATATTAAAAACAAATTGGTTGTTTGTTGTAACGGCTATGTTATCACTCTTTTGATGTGCGATTGGGCACTGAGGTTGCATTGGGTTGGGTTTTAAAGTTGAAAATGTCTGTACATGCAACTGACAATGCACAGTTATTTCCAGGACATTATTTTGACAACACATTAGTTTAGTTTAGTTTGATTATCCATATTTTTAAAATGACATTTTTTTTTACACAGCAGCACGATCAAATAAGCCACATTATTAGGAATTGTACATGTCATAGCACAAATAATGTGGGATGAGTTACATACATACCTAATTGTAATGCTCAGGGCAGGGATTTGTTCAAATCCCCAACCACAAGCACAAGCAATAGTAATTGTAATTCTTGCCGTGGCAACCTAATAAATCATCTTTAACAGTATAATTGTTAAACTAAACTTCGCAAAGGATTCATTTTAGCACCAGATTAACTTGTACAAGTGTAGAGGTTTAAGTGTACTGAACTAAAGGTGAGTGGAAAAATGTTTGTGCAAGACTGAATGTTAGCCATTTATATAAAACATGCTTTATTTGTAGACGGCTGGCAGAGAAGAAAGAATGACAAAGACAAATGAGTTTCTGTGCAAGCGGCTAGAAGGGGTATAGGAATGTGTCAAATGGAGTCAGAGGAGCCTAACGATAGATGTGGACGAGAAAGAGATGGCAAGAGAAGAGAGAACGGCTGAGACAGAAAATGAGCTTTGTCTCTGCCAAGCGACTGTCCATGGTTGAGTGCTCATTTGGATGACCAGGGCAAACACACAGAAGAAAGCTGCTCCTTCAAGCTCAAAAGGCCAATGCTTAAAAAGCAGTGACCAGAATGATGACTTAAACACACACACATGACCATTCCCACTAGAATGACCATACCAATACCGTGTTTCTTGTGTACGTTGGGCATTTCTGACACTCAGAATGCATTTATACTTGTAGATGCATTTGTTCCTGATTCACTTAGTGTTTAAACTGACATTTTAAGACTGAAATTAAAGACAAAAGAAATAAAAATGTTTTATGATGTATATTTTGTGAAAAAAAATGCATTTCCGATGTCTGTATTAAACAGTAATAGACAACAACATCACTTTGACAACAAAACCAAGTATACTTCTATCATTTTAATGGTCATAACTTGTGACATGTTTTAGGCCATTTAGTTGTCTTTGAACAGTGTCAGAATCCACTGGAGTTTATCTGAAATGAGACAGAGCCATCTATTCCACTTGTTTGGTATGCTTAAGGTTTGGATGGCAGCGTTTACACTCATTCAAATGAATCCCCCTAACACAACAATCACAGTAGAGTTCGTTTTAATCAAACCTGCCAAGTGTGAACACGGCCTTATTTAGAAATGAAACTGATGAAAAGAAGCTTGGCAGATCCCAAATTTGAGTTCGCACCGCCAAGAGTGCCATGCCTTAACATGTCAGAGACTGTGAACCCACTGCTAGACATTTCCGGCAGATGCAGTTCAATGCTCAGAACTTTTAAACTTATGTCAGACCACGGAATATGAACAATAAAAGCACACACACACACATACCCACACAAATTCAGAGTTTCTGTTTTTTGATTTCAATTCCAATTCCTGTGGGTTTTTTTTTTTCATTTTTTATTTCAACTTTTTTTTGTATTTTCTTAGTATTATTTATTTTTATTTTTAGCTGTTTAAGTTAAACTAAACGTAAAATAATAAATGTTTCTGTGGCAATTTGCTGAAATATTTTTTTTCAGTTTATTTGTATCATTAACAAAAGTCACAATGTTAGTTACTATATTACCTTATATAATAGGGCTGCACAATATATCGTTTTAGCATGTGCGCGTCCGCAAAAGTCACATCGCAAGATATGCAATATTGAGTCTGAATCATAGTTAAGTAGGAGCTACAGAACTGTATTCAATTACTGTATTTATACAGAATTTACACGATGTATGAGAAAAAATATTTCCTTACATAGAGTTATCTTATTTCTAGTCCTAATATTTACATTTCAAAGCAAGATTGAAGCAAAGTTTATTTTGCTTACCCCAGTGGCAAATAATTTTGCTTATTTTAAGGAAAAACTCAGTTTTGCCTCATTTCTTCTGAAGTTGAAAACAAAACAATATTTTTTACTTGCACTAAGAACTTTTAAATATTTGGACTACACTGTAAAACCCAACAGTCAACTTTATAAACTGAATTGAGTGTAGTCAACTCAAAATTTACTGAAAGTTAATTCTACTCATTTAAAAAGAGTTTTGAACTTAGTGTTGAAGGTAATGAGTTAATTAAATACCTCATTACTTCAACTCATATAGATTAGTTTTGTAGCTCAAATGGTTTGTTGCAATCGGTTTCCTGCAACCGGTTAACTTACTGAGTTTTACAGTAATCAGTTAATTTGAGTTCTCTTCATTTATTGGGTTTTACTGTGCTCAAATTGCTTCATTTACTCAAATGGATTAAGTTGACAGTACTCATTAGGATTAGTTTTTGAACTTGGTTTGTTGCAATAGCGTTCCTCAAATGGTTTGAGCTACCCTAACTTTTTGGGTTTTACAGTGTAGAAACAAGACAAAGCAAATTATTCAAGAATAATCAATTCCTGTACCTGAATACTGTTAGACTGCACAGAAAACCATTAATAGAGCTATTCAAACTACGTACTTTGTATAACCGTTATCGTATCTCAGAAAAATAAAATATCACAATATTAGATTTTTCCAATATCGTGCAGCCCTATTATATACAATTAAACAAATTATATTATTTTAATTATAGTCAAAATAACTGTCTAATTTACATTTTATAATAAAATAATGGAACTTTTACTTAGCCTAATTAGACTTTTAATCCATTAGCAGTTGAACTCACGATCTTCTAGGAGCTGCTTGAATGGATTAGACCTGAATTACATTCAAGAACATTTACCAAACAATAAACATTCCCAACAGGATTCTGATTCATAAACATGTGTCCTCCTCATTACCAACCAACCCTGACTGAGAAGATGCCGTTGTGTAAAAAAAAAAAAAAAAAGGGGGGGGGGGGGGGGGGGGGGGGGGGGTTGGAGTTTCGGGCAATCTTCATCAATGTAGGACAATTGCTGGTATAATCCTCAGCATAAGAACAACAAGAAGTTTGCACATATATACACAACTAACAAAAAAGCGCTTCCATTTAACAAAAGATTTTGGAAATTTTATATCTAAGCACAGCCCTTTAAGTCTGTAAATGTAATGATTCACTTAGTGTATTACTGTTGCTTCACAGGTATTCTGCCACACCTTTGAATCAATTGTGGTTGAGGAAGTTGCGAAACCTGCCCTGAAGCTACAGAATATGATGACAGAAATACAGCGGGTTTTTTTCTCTGGCTGCCTCGTCTGTTCATTTCTTCACCCTGAAGCGAGATATTTCACAGGTACCTGAATGCCTCGACGAACAATGAGAAGCGCTCCAACCGGCTCAACATGGCTGACCTTGCACGTAGGTGTGTGTGTGCATATCCGAACGTGCAAACACAGACAGAAAGGAAGCTCATTTCATTCTCAGACTAGTTCGACATCCCCGGTGACTGATTAGATCATGAGATGGCCATGACTACACTCCAAACGCTGAGTTAACAAGCATGAAGGGTTTCTGATCTTGACTTGACATGTTAAAGTTGGTCCTAGTTGAGAGCATCAAGGGCCATAATGATGGGAATGTTAAGTGGATTGGGGAATAGCACGGCCTCCATGCTCCATTGTCTCTTATAATGTTTCTTCCCAAAAATGAGGGTCAGAGGGAAGGGTCTCTGTGCAGTGTTGAGTTCTGTGGCCACCAGTTGCATAAACATAGCCACCATGTTATGAATTTGTCTTAAGCACTACTAAACGACTATAAGTTATCTAAGGGGTAATCTGTCTTCCTTTTTTTGACTCAAATTGAAGCAATCAACATTTTTGTAAAGGCGGCATGGTGGAGCAGTGGGTAGTGCTGTCGCCTCACAGCAAGAAGGTCACTAGTACGATCCCTAGCTGGGTCAGTTGGCATTTCTGTGTGGAGTTTGCATGTTCTCCTCGTGTTCGCGCGGGTTTCCTCCGGGTGCTTCGTCCCCCCCCCCCCCCCCCCCCCCCCCCAAGTCCAAAGACATGTGCTGGGTGAATTGGGTAAACTAAATTGTCCTTAGTGTATGTGTGTATGTTCTGGTCCTCCAGGTTGGGGGTTATTGGTTGGGATAACGACCCACCTCGTAAAAAATTAGGTGTTACGAACATTTATGTTATGAACAACTGAAATTAAAACACACATTGCCTAAAACCAGGTCTTCTGCGCCGTCCACAATCTTCACCGCTACCAAACCGACCAATCACAAAGCTTGCGATAGGCTGCATTGTGATGTGCAAGTACATTTTTTGAGAGGTGCGCGGGTTTGCAAAGGTATAAAGTATAATATAGCCTTAACAGGGCTGGGTCATGTGACTCCACACATGGTAGTGAAATAATTGTAAAAATTTACCTGAAAAAATGTAATCAATTATAGGTTCTGGATGTCGATTTCGATTACTTTTCGATTAATCGCACAGCCCTAACATACATCAGATTGACGTTGTATCCCAACATCGTAGAACATTGCATTTTGTTTGGAAATAAAAATCGGGTTGGTGTCACAACCCAACGTCAGGCCGATGTCAATGTCCAACGTCGGCCATACATTGCATTTGGGTTACTTTTTTTTCAACACAACCTAAAAACAACAAAATATCAATGTCTAATGATGTTACAGCTTGACGTTGTTACCATGTTACCAATATGACTTCTATCAGCAGTGGGATTTGGGTTGCCATACCTGACGAATAAATGTCAGTGTTTGACATTAATATGACGTTGGTTTAAGATGTTAGCTTGATGTTGGATTCTGGTCACTTTCCAACACAACCTAAAATCAACGATATATCAACATTATTTCACGTCCTTATTGGACGTCAGAATAACATTGTCCTTAGATACAGAGACACAGGAGTGTGTTAAAACCTCAAAGGTCAGCTGGTCTGCCTATGAGCTGACATACAAGAGACATGTGCGGCTTTGAAACGCTCCAGTGTCCCTGTATCTGTATTTGTACTCGGTGAACAGCGGTGAAGTGTGGTGAACTGATGACCTTCACAGCCAATCACATTCATTTCTGTTGAGCACATGAACACAATGGCAAATCAACGGGGTTTAAGAGCACACTTAACAGCTCTTAAATGTTGGCGGGAAATAAACTTTTCTAAAACTTCAGTATCGATTGGTATCGAACCTCCAGTATCGTGACAGCACTTATTACACATACACATATACACATGGGTCTTGAAGAAAAAAAACTTAAGGCCAATTTATACATCTGCGTCAAGTGGATGTGATAGGTCTGGCGTAGTCTTTGCACAGTCACATACACTTCGCCATACTCTGAGCAAATCCTGTCAGGCAACTCTCAAAAAATGTCACAGAGAGAAAGATCTGTGATTGGTCGACATGTGTGTGCTCGGTTGAGAGTTGTGGGAACAGTGCGAGGCTGGTGACGCAAGTGTTTAACATGAGTCAAGTAATGTGGAGGAAAACGACGGTTGCTGTTTATTTATGGTTAAATTTGTTGAACGTTTTGCCAGTTACTGCCTCTTTCTCTCTTGAATTAGTGTGACTTGAGTTACTTATACAGTAGCATTGCATGCATTAATAAACTCATAACACCACTGACACATTGGAACATAGAAACCCTACTGGCTACCAGCATTTTGGAAGGGTTGTTGCCAGAGCAATATATGTACAAAACGCAGAAATATAAATGGCGTCATCTACGTACAAGGTAGGCGCTGTGTGGTACAGCGATTACTCGTCGTAGAAGTATATATCAGGTTTAACTTGAAGACTAGTCTTGGTCTGGCCATCTACTGGTAGATGTGAACAAATTCACATCAATATTATACCATAATATCAATGATGTCCTTCACTCTGAGAAACCAGAACAAAAATAGTTTAAATGTCTAGAATGCAGTCAGAAAGCACCTTGAATTCAAATTTTAACACAAAAAAGATTTCCCTATACATAGGTTTTTGTTTTTATACACGTTTTAAAATTTAATAAGTAATATTATCATGTGATGTACATGCCTATCCACCGTTGGAGAAAAAACTAAACTAGAAAGAATGTGAAGATTGTTGAAGTATAATGTACTTTCTAAACCTTAACAAAGTCAACAGTGCCCATAGATAAAGAAACACTCATATACATCAACAAGTCATCCTCACTCCTTCCTTTTGCAAACATGGCACAGCTTTAGTTGGAAACTGCATACAAAAAGCTGGCAATTGCACCAAATTAGAACGCCAGAAACAGATTACTGTGGTTGTCAAATAGAGGATTATGAAATATAAACCCCTGTTTATCCCTAGTGCTCATTTTCAGAAGAGACAAGTTGCCTTCAAACAACAGTCAATACTATCTTTTTTGGGTCTGCGAACGCGTAATAAGCCAGAAGACTTCAGCTCCTGAAAACGCACATGATGTTCACAGAACAGTTGCGCACATCACCAAAGTCTGACTAGCTGTGAGTAATTCTCTGACCTTCAGAGAGTGACTCTACAAGGCCTCACATATGCAGTGGAGGTGGTGCAAGCAGAGGGATAAGCTAGGGCAGCTTGGGACGTGTATTCCCCTGGTCTGCACTTTAAAAAACGGTCCGTTTCTCTTTGAACTGGCTTGGTTAATTCTGTTTGCCGAGCTCCTGCATTTCTCTACCTTCTTAGGCCTCCTGCTCACATGCTTACATAAACTTTCTCAGCGATTTTTCTCTCCACCTCACTCTTTTTTTTCGCTCTTTTTCTTTCCTGAGACTCCAGAGAAATAGTTGAGATTCCGGTGTCAGAACCAAGAGTATTATAAGGGAACCCTCGGCTAAGCTCCCATCACACCCTCCCTCTCCTCTTTCCCAACTTTAATCATATCATGCTCTCGGTTCCCAGAGTTTTTTTTTTTCCTGTGGTTTTGAAAGGGCTCTACCCCACTTCACTTTAACTTCAGGGATGCAGATTTGCTTGATGGTGTGACGCAAGCCATGAAGAATACTTGTGCTACAAATAAATCTTTATTATTACATCACAAACTCATGAATTTTATCTAGGTTCAATAGCAAAATTTTTGTTTTTTTCCCAATGTGGGCAAGAATTTCAGATTTCTGTTTGTCCAGCCAACATTCGTTCATTCATTTTCCTTCGGTTTATTCTCTATTTCAGAGGTCGCCACAGAGGAATGAACTGCCAACTATTCCAGCATATGTTTTACGCAGCAGATGCCCTTCCAGCCATAACCCAGTATTGAGAAACACCCATACACACTAATACACTATGGTCAATTTAGTTTATTCAGTTCACATACTGGAGCATAGAGGAAACCCATGGAAACACGAGGAGAACAAGCGAACTCCACACAGAAATGCCAACTGGTCCAGCCAATGTGTTGCAAAATGGCATCTCAAATGAGCACTTCTAATTAATCTTTAACTTGTTAATATATCCTGTATTTCAGAATAATATCCAAAAGATACACACTAATGTATTAATCAATTGCACAAGGTAAACAACTACAGAGGATTAATATCAGAATAATATCAGAAGACTGTAATACATTTTCATGACCGAATTTATTATCATAATATTTAAAAAAATCTATCAATTTTCTAGTTAAGGAAACACTGCAAAACTGAGAAACAGCTGATGACAGCACTGTTTGATGTTTGGTTGGCCAATCATCGGAGAGGGGGCGTGTATAATTCTCACACAGAAAACAAATTTAAAGATGTTTATTTGTTTTGGTTTTATGGCATTTTTATTTCGTGTGTAGGAACAAAAATAAATATTTAAAAAAAAAAAATTGTTATGTTCATGAGGTTTAAATTTGGCACAAACAAACCGTTTGTTCATAGCCTAATATTACATTTCTAAGCAATAATTTAATAGTAATACACTGTATTAGACAGGCATAGCCATTTGAGTTCTGAATAAGCCAAATAGGCTAAACCCATCTGTTTACTGTAAAAATCACTTTCTATATTCAAGTGCATTTTTTGTTTCCATGTATTAAATAAATAAACTGCCACTTTTCTAAATGACATACATATAAATATATATTTTTTAACTTACAGGCTAATTCACATATTTCACGATCTGAATGATAATAATAAATAAGAAGTTTTTTTTTATATACTAGACAACACTTGATATTTCTATCTCTGTCAGTGACTCAGTGACAGTTAAAACGAGTACATTCTCTAAGTGGTTCTGTCACTGTGTTTAATCCTTTCTGTGCAAGACTGTATGGTATAGTTAATGCCACACGAACTGTAAAGTGTTTAATATTGGTAGTTCATTTTGAAATAAAAATAGCGAAATGTTCGTTAAGAGTTAAATTTTTCGCTGGAGGAAACGTCTGTGCTGATGAGGTGAACGCCGAGAAAACCTGACTGCTCCTCCGTGACATTGGGATACAGGTGATACAAGATTGTCTATATCAAAGAACTGCAAATAAGCA
Organism: Danio kyathit; assembly: GCA_903798195.1. Classification (NCBI taxonomy): domain Eukaryota; kingdom Metazoa; phylum Chordata; class Actinopteri; order Cypriniformes; family Danionidae; genus Danio; species Danio kyathit. The sequence goes on along the minus strand of LR812519.1, from coordinate 24,794,269 downwards.
GATATTATAACAATTTTTCAATAAACACACACCTCATTCTCTCGCTGTCTACGGCTGTGGTTTGCTGATCAAATGAAAAACAAAAGACGGGGAGGAGCCGAATTCTGCCGCCGTTTTCTTATCAAATTTAAAGGGGACTGAGGCGAATAATTTAGTGTACAGTTTATGAGCTATTCACAAACGTTTTAGGGGGGCTGAGTAGAAATATAGGGGGGCTACACGGATCATTTTCAAACTATTTTATTTGATTTACCAAAATCACACAAGTGCCAATTTCACATCTGTCACATCCACAACAGAGAGGTGTCACGTCCATAATGAAGATTTTTCCTAATAAATGCAAAAGTGTCAAATAAAATAAAATAATTTTTTTTTGTTCTATAGTAAGCCAACTCTTATCCTTTTGATTAGCATTATTTCTTTTGGGTTGTGCAGTTTAATTCTACAAAAAAGTTTCTACAAAGTATGTTGTACACTGTAAACTCGCTAACTTTTTTCTCACATTCGCATGTTTCTCGCATGTTAATTTCCCTCATTTAAAATCTAAAAAATACTTACAGGTTGATATTTTTTCTGGTCGCATAACTCTGTAGTTAGCTATTTTGGAAAACAGTGATGTTTAAATATAATGTTAACATATACACACTTTATTAGGTACACCTTACTAGTACCGGGTTGGTCAACAACAATACTCAGGTAGGCTGTGGTGTTGACACGATGCTCAATTGGTATTAATGGGCCTAAAGTTTGCCAAGAAAATAGTCCCCAACACTATTACACTGCCACCACCAGCCTGGACCATTGATACAAGGCAAGATGGATCCATGCTTTCATGTTGTTGATGGCCAATTCTGACCCTACCATCCGAATGTTGCAGCAGAAATTGAGACTCATCAGATCAGGCAATGTTTTTCCAATCTTCTATTGTCCACTTTTGGTGAGAGTGTGCAAACTGTAGCCTCAGTTTTCTGCTCTTAGCTGACAGAAGTGGCACCCGGTGTAGTCTTCTGCTGCTGTAGCCCATCTGCCTTAATGTTTGACGTGTTGTGTGTTCAGTGATGCTCTGCTGCATACCTTGGTTGTAACGAGTAGTTATTTGAGATACTGTTGCAACAGATCGTCTTGACGATGTCTACATGCCTAAGTGCACTGAGTTGCTGCCATGTGATTGGCTGATTAGAACTAGCAGTTGGACAGGTGTACCATATAAAGTGGCCATTGAGTGTACTTTCTCAGTCAATTTATGCTTAGAGTTTTTACTGCAAATGTCACATCCATAATGCTGGAATTGCTCTAAGGTCTTATGGTTGAGCTCTGAGTATTTGGGGGTATTGTATGAGCACTGACAAAAATCTATGTGAAAATAGTCCATTCAACACTCAAATTAGGTTGGGAACAAACAAAAATCTAGGTTGGAAAAAAGGGACTGCCACTGCCAAGTTTATCAGCTTCAAACAGCGGATTGAGGAAGCAATTAAAAAATGAGCGCTTGATGACTTTAACAAACACTGTGGCACACAAAAGCCATCTTATCTTCAGGGCATCCTGGACAAGTGATTAAGGCCTTACGAAGCCTCTAGAGTCAACCCTCTATTTCCGTATCATGCATCATTGCATCTGTACTATATCATCCGGACTAACAAAGCAACTATCGACCTGACGAGCACAAAAAAAAAACCCGCTTACAACATCTGGCTGGAGGGAAAAATCATACTTAAGAGGAACAGAATGATTTGACCGACATAATACTCTACTCTACATATCGCACAAATTTTATCATCTAAAAAGCAGACAGTGCACAAAATCACAACATGTGAAAAACAACGACAGTTAGATATAAACAAAAACCAGCGACTCTGACAAATTCACAGCTGGTAAACAAAAAAGGATCATGCAAAAAAAGGGAAAGTCGTCCATGAATGAAGATGAGTTTTTTCCTGACCGCTTTAGCTTATTAATTCCAACTGAAAGCTTCTTTTGACACTTGCCCAGACAGATCCCATTGTCCAGGAAACCTCGTGTTTTGCAGAGGCCTGGCAGTGAGCGCGGCCTGTTTGTTTAAATATCATGTTTGTACTTTAAGCATGCTCTTTCCCCCCTGAATTGACTCCAATCTCTGAGCCCTTCCTGATAACGAGCGTCTGTCCTCCGTTATAACAACATTTTTTTGAGGCATGAAATAGCTGTCCAGTGACACACAGTCGGCACTGGCATTATCACTAGGCCCTGCGCATTAGCGTCCCGGTTCACGGCGGAGAGCTTTTCTCTCCTCTTTTGGGAAGCCTGATAAGACTACGAAGTGAGAGTGTGTGTTTCATATGGAGTGCTGCCTTGACATTTTGAAAGCCTCACTTCTTTTTTCCTCTCACTTTTCTATTTATAAACGTACGCTCCTTGGAGTGTTTCTGTGTGGCAAGGATCAAAGGCGTTTAAAATATTGCAGGGAGGAGTCTGGCGAGGCAGTAAAACACAGGGAATAGAAAAGTCATTTGGTTCAAACCCCAGATGTTTGACTCTTAACTAGGCTCCTAATTACGCCTTTACATATCATTACGAACGCGAATTTATACCTAACCGTTATCTAGGAGCAAAGCTGTGCAACTGATGTTCCGAAACAAACTAGGAATGCAATATTGGAAGACATGTTCTAATGAAATGAACCTGTCTGAATTAAGATACATGCTGAGTTTGAGTTAAGTGAACACAGTAAACAATTTTGTGTTTAATAGACGTCTAATAGTCATCTAAACGTAGACAGCTTGGCTAAAACAAGGCTAAACTTGGGCTGTCAGTGAAAATCTAATAGACATCTACGAAGAGCCCAAAACTCGACTAGTCGTCAAATAGACAGATTAGACAGACTTTATACGTGTAGTCATTCATTTCTGTTTACTAGTTTTGGCCTATTCTTAGATGTCTATTAAACAAATAACGCACAGCTCTACTACGATTACAGAAAAGTTCACTCTGTTATAATTCAATTACATTTTAATATGTTTTGGTGTGATTATAACCCGCTATAAAAAAAAATGGTAACAACTGAAGGTTTTGAATGAGATGTAATGTATTGACTTTTGGTGTGGTGCCTTGCCATGGAAGAATGAATGTAGCGGAAACCTTGATTTGATAGGATCTAAATTATTTCATAAGGTTATATTACAAGTATGCTAATAAACTCCTTAAAACAAATATATGGTTGATAAATTATCTTAGAGGAATAGGTCTATTAAAAATGAAAATGATCTCATTATATATGGCCATTATATATCTCCCTCGTGTGCTTTTAAACCTTTACTAGAAATGCTGGTTGCTGGGACCCATCGACTTCCGTAGTAGAAAAACAATTCCTACGGAGGTCAATGGGTCAAATATGGTTTAAACAAATGAAGGGTGAGTACATGATGGCAGAACTTTCATTTTTGGGTAGGCTATAATTGTCAATTCCAAATGTCAGAAGATTTAGAATACACTCTGGTTCTTTAAACTAATATGTAATAATTATATGTGTGCTAAGTAGGGTTGGGCGATGTTGACCAATTTAGCATCGTACAATGTCTAATGTGAAATATGGCGATGGACGATGACATCGTCTTCATAGGCGGAGGTGAATAAATTATTTATGAATAATTAATTAATTCATAACAAATTAATTATTTGTAGCCTACCGCTCCAACTACCTGGTCTTTGTTTTACCCATAACCAAATCATAAATAATTAAAGATAAGTTACACACAAATTACCACCTGTCAATCACTTTTTCCGCGGGACTCTGGCATGAGTAGGCAGAGTGATCCGTGTCAGTCATTTGTTTGGTGCGGTGGATGGCGGAGGGGTGTCGCAGACGAAAGTGAGCGGCGCGGGGGTTGCTCGCGGACAAAAGTGAGCGGCGCTGAGGTGTCGCGGACGAAAGTGAAGAGAGTTGGGGAGTTGCGGAACAAAGTGAAAATTAACAGTCGACAGTGGAGAAGGGCGGTTGAGGAGGGAGATCGGTAAAATGAGGTGCTGGATCCGGATCCGGCGTGTTCCGGCACAAATTAAGCCCTGGATAGAGACAAGATTAATTAAACATCACGTTTAACAACTATAGTGAGACGCGATCCACTATCATCCTTGAAAAACTGTCTGACGTACACTGTTCTCTGGAGCTCAGACGAGCGCATGACAGTGTCTGTGGCTGTGTGTGTGTGGCTGTGTGTGTGTGTGTGTGTGTGTGTGTGTGTGTGTGTGTGGTCACGTGATGTGCATTTTCAGTGGACAGAGGGCTGTTCAGAAATGTTGGATGAAATGCCAGTGTGGACGTGGGTCATTTTCGTTTTAAAATTTTTACATTTTAAAACTATTTTAAAACTAAGCTGTATTGGTGTAAACGGGGCCTGAGTGTGTATTTTTCATGAGCAGGTTTGCGACAGGGGCAGGGTGCAGGAACAGCATTGTGATGTCTATCGGCCATCGGCGATGGACGATGCATCGTCTATCGGCCCAACCCTAGTGCTAAGCTAAAATGTGATAATGAACACGGCACTGTACTGCACTGTACCAAAAACTATATGACAAAAAAAAGCAATGACTTCAAATGTTTTTATTTTATTTAACTTTAAAAACTAAACTTCATTCATTCATTTTCATTCGGCTAAGTCCCTTTATTCATCAGGGGTCGCCACAGCAGAATGAACTGCAAACTTATCCAGCATATGTTTTACACAGCGGATGCCCTTCCAGCTTCAACACAGTACTGGGAAACATCCATACACACTCATTAACATACATACACTACGGGCAATTTAGTTTATTCAATTCATCTATAACGCATGTCTTTGGACTGTGGGGGAAACCGTAGCACGCAAACACGGGGAGAACATGCAAACTCCACACAGAAATGCCAACTGACCCAGCCGGGACTCAAACCAGCGACCTTCTTGCTGTGAGGCGACAGTGCTAAACACTGAGCCATCATGTCACCCCAAAACTAAATTTTAATAAGTTAATCAGGTTTCAACTATGTTTTTCAAGTTATGCAAAGTTTAACTTAATATTTTTAGTCAGTTTATTTGAGATGAATAGAAAAGTTAAATTGATTAAACTAAATAATAAGGCAGTAAGATTTTTATATAGTGTGGGAATCTTTCAGTGACTTATACATAAACATATACAAGAGTTTATGAATTCTGTCAAGTCAGTGTACCACTTTTCACACAGCAGTCTCCCGCTTTGAAATTGAACAATGCTTTGTTTTGTTGCACCTAATGCTCACTAAACAATACATTTTCTAAATGGATGTATACCCAGATAACATACGAATGTGGGCCACTTTAGGCAGTTATGCAGAACTGTTGGTATTCCTTCGGCCCAGACAAAATGAATGTGAGCCTGAAGTGGCCCACCTGTACAATGGCAAAGGGCCAAAGATTCCAATTCATATGTGGGCCATTTAAGGCAAAGATTTGGCGCTTATGGCAAAATTTAATCTAAATGTGAGCCTAAATTGGCAAAAATGTGGCATAGTCATTTAAGGGTAATCTGGGTCTAAACCTAAAGCGGTTCACACGTGTAAGTGTAAAGGTGGCCCAGTTATCTTAAAACATATGTGGGCCACTTTTGGCAAATATAGCACAGTAAGCTATGGCTAATGTGGATTTGAGCCTCTAGTGGCCCAGAGAAGATATGGCAAATGTGGCCCAGTTATCCTAAAACAAATGTGGGCCAGTTTTGGCAAGTATTTGGCACAGTTAGCTCTGGCTAATGTGGCTGTGAGCCTGAAGCGGACCAGAGAAGATATGGGAAATGTGGCCCAGTTATCTTAAAACATATGTGGACCACATAGACTAAAGTCACCATCATGGAGAAAAGTGTTTGCTTTAGTTGGGCTCATAGCCCTGAACCTCTTAATATAAATTTTCTTTTGGGCTGCTGCAACTTTTAAGAACTTTGCTTGAAAAGTTTATTCATTACAGCAAACAAGCCAGGTAAAAAATAAATAAATAAATAAAATTAAGTGAGGCACAAACTGTGATGCAATAATATAATTATTATTTCATCACTGATGTTAACCAATGTTTAATCCATTATTAGAAGTAACGTAATAACATGCTTGCACATGTCACAGAATTATGAAGGTTTATAAGCTAAAAAAAATCTATGCTTCAACTTCTGCTCACAGAGACATCAATAATCAGCGTATGAACCTCAACAACGGTGACAATTAACAAAATGAACAAAACACACAAACATCACAAAAAGGATACTAAAAGTGAAAAAAATCAACAATGTCAACATAAACAGCAATATCAAAAGCAAATAATGAAAACTGTAGCATCAATAAGCTATATAATGTATTCATACTGCAATGCATGCTGGGATTTGTGTTATTTGCCACACCCAGCAAGTGTAAGATGTAGGCCAGATCTGGGCCAGAATAAAAGCAAATTGTGGCCCATGCTCCATGATCCAATGTTATGTCGCACTTTATGGCAAGCTGTAGTGATTATCTGTCGAACACAAAAGCCCAACAGTGAAATAAAAGCATTCATCTTCATTTCTCATCTCTAACCTCTGAGTGGAAAAGCCGTGGGTGTGACATTCATAGTGCCAGGATGTGCAATGCTAAAATGCCAGTTAACTTTGACGCACAGTCAGATACAGTTTGGAGGAAGATGCATCATACAGTTTGTCTCGCGTCGGTGGTTAGCATCTTTGGTTTCGCACTCTGCATTCACCAGTGCAGTGTTTACATCTGCTGTCACTTGCCTTCGATTCTCATTATAAAACTCTGTGACATCACCGGGGAACAGTAAGTGTGCCCACCGTAATGGGAATAGGCATGGCTGAGTGCTGGATTGTGCCATACGGAATCTAAATATTGGGCTTAACTTCAAACCATCAGTTCTGCAGCGCACACGTCTAAAAACCAAAAACACGCTGTTGCTGGTTTGCTTTTAGCAGAGGCAGTTTGCTTTCGCTCAACTGGCTTTTATTTAGGGAACATTAAACTACCAAGAGTTACCATCAGCGCAAGTTCCCAAAAATGGGACCTGATAGTTGGAGACAGCAGTCCGCTTTAACAAGGGAAAGTGTGCTTTTCATTTAGCACCCTACAATCAACTCCTGATCCTGCATTCCAGAATCCGGTTGCCCCAGCAACACGGCTCAAGCAGAGACTACACAGAGTCAGTCAGTCATCTACTCTCTTAAAAAAACCTGGAGAAAAAAGTAGTCACACTCCTGAGAGATGGAAAAAGATGGTGAGATGGCAAGATGGGCCATACACGAGAGTGTAGTCAAACAACAGGCTCAATATTTTGACACTTTGTAAGAAAAGCAAAAAGCCAAAGAGAAGAGAATGCCAGGGCGCAATGCAGCAGGTATGCCAGGAGTGTCAGGATAGGAGAGAAAACTGGCTCATGATAGCTTTCTTTCAGATGACCCCCTTGCTCTTATCCCTGCCCGGGCCAACCGAATGGGAAGACAAAGCCGCCAGCACATTCCACTGTTATCTGGCATCAAAAAGAATCAGCCAACCTTTCTCCCGACAGGAAGGGCACATGGGGGATATGGCACAAAGAGCAGCATATGTACACTTTTATAATGGTGCTTTGTACAATTTACTAATTCATTTCTTCAAAACTTTTCAAAGACTCATTAAACATTCAAGAACCTACTGAGAATGTTTGAAGCCATTTTTTTGTGGCTAAAAAACTAAAAACTGAAATAAATAATAAAGAGGCAGCTGCCTTTATCAATAGTCATACCCCCTCTGACTTTGTATAGAAAATAGGCAGAATTCATCTTTTCATTGAGAAATTGACTAAAAATGAAAGGTGTTATGGAACAGAAACAGCATTTTGTAATTAAATTACATTTAATTCCCAACAATGACTGAAGCCACAAAAAGTAGAAGGTCCAATAAAAGGTATAACATTTTCAGCTGATAACATCTCTAATATTAACACATTTTTAGATTCCCATCGTTGCACATTTGTGCTGTGTGATTGGCTCTTGGATCAATATAGAGTAAAAAAGTCTAGAGCTTATTGTTATTGACATAATTTTTATCGCGATTCAATATATTTTTTATCGGCCCAGCCCTAGCGGGATGTAAATTTAAAAGAAATTTTGTTTAAATAATTAAATTGTACATTTGTAATTGATTATATTTCTATGAAAAGCAATACAAAAGACTCAAAAGCACATTTTGACTATTTAACTTGTGCAATGGTGAAAAAATTACAAAGAATTGGGGAAAAAAACATGTCTGTTATTCGACCATGTGCTTCATTATTAAGGCTGCACGATATTGAAAATCCTGACATTGCGATATTTTATTTTTCTATGAAAATATATATTGCGATATGAATACACTTTCACAAGATGGTTTTAATAGCTCTATTTGACAATTTTCTGGAGAGTCTAACAGTATTCAGGTACAGAAAATAATCAATCTTTTTTTTTTATAATTATTTTTTAGGGCTTTTCACCTTTATTGGGATAGGACAGTGGAGATTTTACAGACAGGAAAGTGTGGGGAGCAGAGTTAGGGATCGGCAAAGGACCTCAAGCAGGGAATCGAACTCGCCGTGAGCACCTTGGTGCTATGTGTCGAAGCACTAATCACTAGGCTATTGGTGCAGACGAAATTGAATAATCTTAATGCTAAAAATGCTTTTTTACTTGCAAATATAATGTAAATATCTAAAAATGTCTTGAATAAAGTAAAAATATTGTTTTGTTTTCACCTTCAGAAGAAATAAGGGAAATTTTAAAGTTTTTCCTAAAAAGCAAAAATTGTCTTCCGATGGGGTAAGTAAAATAATCTTGCTTTCAGTTTGAATTTAGTTAAATTCCATATAAATAATAAATGCAATTCATCTTTGTTACACTTTCCAACATTATAATTTTTTGTGCCCAAATTTTTTAAACTATTGAAATGCTCAGTCAAAGGCCTTAAAAACACATGCAAATGATAAAGTTTCACTCTATTACAGTTAAACTACGAATCACATGTGTTCAGTAGCTCCTGGTCAACTTTAATTCAGACTCACAATTGCACATCCTGTGATGTGACTATTGCAGATGTGCACATTGCGATATCGATGATGCAACGATATATTGTGTAGCCCTATTCCTTAACTATTCAGCTTTGGTCAAGAATTTTCATTTTGTGCATCTGTTTTTCTCTGTTACAAAGTTTGACTTTGTGACACCACTGAATCTATAAAACACACAGCATGACCATTAAGGTAAAAGTTCCAAACCAATGAATTATGACCTACTTCTTTGTAGAATTACAAGCAGACAGCATGACCTGTGTAGTCTGATTACACATCAGTAAATCTTAACAGTTCTGTTTAGCGAATCACAAACATATGGCTCAACTACTGTAGTCTAAATGCAATTCTCCAAATATTTTCTCTCAAAAGTCGTTAATGAGATGGAGTATTTAATTTGTGTCAACTAACATCAAGTAAACTTAATATAAAAAAACGCAATGCCAATTACAAAAATGCATTTTGAAACATACTAAAGATAGTGAGGTTATGAAACTTCAAAGAGAATTCTTGCCAGAGCATATGGACTTGAAAGAGTGGAAGATGTTAACAGATATGGTAATAAAATAAAGGAACAGGAACATAAATGAAAACTCATTTAGACTTGCAGTTTAAAGCTTTTGGCCTAGCCAACTAGTGAGTAATCAATCTTTGAAACATTTTAAGTAGAAGTTGTAAATGTTGTTTCTTATGAAAGTATTGTTATATCACAAGTCAGTCTCCATTTTCTGATCATCAATCAATATGGAACAGCAATGGCATTTCCTTTTTACATTGCTTCATGCACTGATATGTTTAAGCAGAGAGTCAGGGAGATTAGTTGGTTGCATGTTCAGCATTATGGGGCACTCTCTGACCTAATGGTGTCTAGCTAAAGCAGGCAAGCCCGTATGCCCATGTCTAGTAGTTCTGTCCAAATTCTGTGTGTAAATATGCACATAGTTGGTTCAGAGTGAAACCATAAACCCTAATTTCAACAAATTGCACAAAAACCTGCATGATACTTTTTTTACACAAAGAATGAGTATCTGTTGTTTGGGACAGAAAAAGATAACGACCTTGGCATCAATAGCTACATTTTCCATCCCCTTATTTGTATGCACATTTTGAAATATCACATGAAAAATGCTTGATGGAAATGCCAAGATGTGCATAAATTTTGAAAATGTGCATTTAAAAGTGTGTGCACAACTGAGTAGGATAAACTTTCTATACAATAAGAAAGAAATGCACATAAACTACAATGAGAACATTTTTACCAAATAAATTCCAGTTTGCGCGTCACAAAGTAATGAAGTTTTGTTTTAAGAGATCATGTGATGATAAAAAATGGGTGCAATGGAATGGCATTAATGGACAAACCAGCGGTCTGACCACACTTCACAACATCTGAAATGTTGTTTTGGTCATGCCTAAGCTAAGCCAAAGTCCGTCATTAAAGTGGTTCGGTATACTGTCCCAAAGAATGGTCTCACAGCTCTAAAAGCCTCTGTGCATTCATTGCTTGAGCTATCGTCTCCTGAGGCGGAAGTTACTTATTATATAAGAAAAATGACTCTCCTACTGCAGCAAATTCTGTTTTTCTTCTTGATATTTGGCACCAGTTTATCAGGAAGTGACGATTGTGTCCTCATCGACTCATTAGATGGAAACACTGCTTTATTCGCAAATCTTGTATGCAATATTAAAGCTTTGCACATAACATTAATCTGCATATTTGGATGGAAACATAGCCAATGTGTGAGGAACGTTTTTCGAAAATCCAACTATTATTCATAGAGTTCACAAATTGTGACCTTTGAAGCCAATTATTTGGTGTTTATTCTGCTTATACATGTGGAAGTTATATTGTAACTATGAAACAAATTACATTAACTTAGAGGGCAATACTGATATATAAAGATGAGCACCCATGTCATCTTAAATTTAGGATCTGAATTGTGTGGCCACTCAGAATGTGTCTCAGAATGTAGGTGGACGCAAATTTTAACAGGAGGTGTAAACACATCTTGCGTTGGCTCAGAATCTGGTAATATGTGAGCATATTCACTGTACAAAACTTGTCAGTGAACAATAACATAAAATCCCTAAAAAAAAACCTAAAAATAATTATATTTTTATTTATTATTTTATTGTTCTGCATAATAAGCAGTAGGTGTCAGAACTAAAATGAAAAGTTAAACCTAAATGTTCATACAATGTCATTGACCTTAATATTTCATAGGGGTGTCAAAATTAGTTCAGTAATAATCATAACCGGTTATTGTGTATTGACGTCATTTATCTCATATGTCGCCGTAGCTTACTATGGTGAGGAAGGCGAGCACGAGTATTTACTATGCTCCAACTACTTAAAAACGCAGAAGCTGTGTACAATTTCACTGCATGTGTGTTTGCTGGACAGTCTTTCACTGACACTTACAGCAGAAGCCCCTATTTCACTGCGATTGAGAGAATGAAAGTAAACTCCATTTTTCTCTCTCACTGTGGCCTGTTTGACCTGCTGGCGTGACTTTTCCTTTCCTCTCGGCTGTTACAGCGTTACTTCTGAATACAGACACGAGTGCGCAAGTTTTCTCCACTGCGTCCATCATGGATCAGCTGTGATCGACGCTGAAGTGTTGCCAGATGTCGCTGACTGATTCCAGCCCAAAAAATATCCAAAACTCGGCGAAATGCCCATCCAAAACCGCCCAATCTGGCAACACTGTGCAACTGCCTTTATCAGTGTAACTCATCGGTGAACAGCGCCTGTAAAGTAAAATATAAAATTGTGTATGGAAAGCATAGTCAATGCACCATAACGCACCGAGATATCGAATTGAACCGAATCGGTGGCATTGATAATCGTAACCGAACCGTGAAACCAGTGTAGGTTCACACCTCTAATATTTCAGCTCATTTTCAAGACTGCTGAAACAATTGAGACTGCTAAAGCAATTACTTAAGAGAGACAAGAGAAATGTCATGAAATGTATGGTGTGTTTGATGTATAATTTAAATTCCTTAATTCTCTGGTTTTAAACATTCTTCAAAACATTTGGTATAATATAAGTACACAAGTCATTAAAATATATAAAAAATATACACTTTTCTAGTGTTTTTGGATATTTTGATGAAACAGAAACATTACCTATTGTGCATTTAAAGAAAGCAAAAAAATACATAAATAAAAAGACAGAGGACAATAAAGCTTATTTAATAATTATTGATAGCTGAATCCATGCTGACTTTGAAGGACACTGAAAGTAACCCTAGAGAAAAATTGGCATCAGCAACCATCTATTTATAAGACTTTGTTCTTAGCATTTCATTTTATAAATATCAGTCTAAGATCCTTGACCCGTGACTTTGCTCTCCACTTTTGCGCATTCCCATTTACCACATGAGGTTTATTAAATAAAGGCACTAGATTCTTTGCGCAGCTCTGGTGACATCAATCAATGCAGCGGCATACCTCAGTGACTCAAGAATCTGTGCTTGTATATGTGTGTGTGTGTGTGTGTGTGTGTGTGTGTGTGTGTGTGTGTGTGTGTGTGTGTGTGTGTGTGTGTGTGTGTGTGTGTGTGTGTGTGTGTGTGTGTGTGTGTGTGTGTGTATGATCTTGACGAACACACACGGCAAAATTTGTCTGGTTTGAGGTCTCACCAGAGCCCAACATAGCCCTCCGCTCTTGACATGTTTGTGAAAATCACATATGTAAACACAGCAGGAGGTTCTACAGGCAAACTCTACACACAGATCTAGCTTTGCAATTGACTGCTGAGACTGACAAACTCAAGTAATAATTCAGCTGACTTTGAAGCAAACTAATAGTGTTGCAGTTAGGTCGATCAAAATCGACATTCAGAACCTATAATCAATCTAATTTTTCCAGGGCGATTTTTACAATTACTTTCCCCGCGTGTCACCTGACCCCGCTCAGTTGGGGCTGTGGCTGATTTCTTCTTCTGCAGCCACTTTGCAGCCATATCTGATCTCTTGTCAAGTATACAAGACAGGAGAATGAACCATAATAATATATACATATAGTATAGAGCTATAGTCGACCTGAGATCAAACAAACCTTGTGATCATCTTGATGAGCAGCCACAACGCCAAGAAGAAGAGCAGAATCTACCCTGTGCCACGTAGTTGTTTACAAAGCAGTCTAAAATGCAAGCGGTTTCGCTTTCTCGTGTGTCTATATTTGAAATAATGAACTTTTTGAGCTGATAATAATAACGTGCATGTGATTATTGAAGTGCTTCTGACATCCGATCCTTTCAGAAAGGGACAAACGGCAGAGTGAAGCGCGAAAAAACAATGGAAAAGCCGGAAAAATAAAGGAGCAAATGATTTTTTCAGCAACCTAAAACATGAACAAACTATTATCATCAGCTTTTGGACTATTATGAACTCGGAATGAAGGAATTACTTTCTAACAGAGGTTACATGTGCTAGAGAAAATTAAAGATACAGATGAGAGGTTTGCACAGGTTAAGCTATATGTTACGTGTTGTTTTTGAACCTAAATAAGGACTAAATGTATTCTGTGTTTAGTTTTTCTGTAATTGGTATCATATCGGAGACTGTAAGGGTCTGTATGTGTTCATATGTTACATTAATTTAGTTATTTTATATAATTGCATATATATATATAAATATATATATATATATATATATATATATATATATATATATATATATATATAGAGAGAGAGAGAGAGAGAGAGAGAGAGAGAGAGAGAGAGAGAGAGAGAGAGAGAGAGAGGCTATTTTGCATACCATAGAAAGGCTAGTAATGAATATTTATACAAAAGTATTTCCATCTGTTTTGTGAGAACTGCTTCTCATATGATATGTGAATGACCCGTACAGCTTTACTGTAGACATTCCCTCGAGCAAGAAACTTTCTGTTGTACACCACGCCCACCAAAAGAGTACCTGTGATAACATTTTGGCAGCAGAAATGCAAGCCTGATAAAAGTGACCCGTACCGACCCGACCCGTACCGTACCGTACCGTACTGTATCACTCAGTGGAAACGGGCCATAAAACTTGTCAGTAAACTATGAGGGCAAATTTTTTTTTATAAATTAATAAAATAATCCTTCATTAATCGTAATTAAGTTAAAATGTTCAAGTAATCGAGATTTAGATTTTAGCCCTAGATTTAGATTTTTAGCCCTAGTTGCAGTGAAGTTTCATTGTGTCAGTAAGAGTATAATTCATACTACATTTCCCAGAACTGAGGTTATTGTGGGTAGCTTTCACTCCACTCAGACAAACAAAAATACATACATGGGAAGACAGGATGCAAATGACTGAAGCCTGACATTCCTACAAGGCAAACATACTGGAGTCAAACATGTTGAAGCAAACAAAAACGGAGGTAGAAATGAAAGATGGAAAACATTTAATTTGCACATTCCTTGCACCCCTGTGGGGTCTGCAGAAGTATAGAATAAAATGGGAAAATAGCACAAAGACTTGGAAAATACAGTTCAAAGCATGAAATCTAGCACAGATGTGTCTCAATCTTCATTTTCTTTTGGTGTTCATTCTCATAAAACATGACTAAAGGAGTGCCCAGGGCCTCCAGCAACGGTGACCTCTCATTCTCAAAATACCCATTTAGAGCAGAACAACAAATGACTCTTTATTACAACTCTCCAGTCTCAGTGTAAAGATTGATTCCGTGCTTGAAACATGATATCCATCCCACATGTAGTGACCTCAAACCTGAACACCTCCTACCCATCCCTCTTCTAATCTTTCCATTCCCATGAGAGCTGCTGTTACCTTAGGCATATTTGCTTTGCTACCAGCCCTGGCTATGATTCTTAACAATGGGACACTGAAAAAGACAATGGCATAGCCGCCAGAGCAGATAGATCAAATTGGGGGTCAGAGAGTGGGGGAGAAGGTCAGAGACTCCTGGTGACCCTAATCTCCAGTGGAGTTTCAATTGACAGTATTCAGTTACCATAATGTTATGTGGTAAAATATTATTATTATTTTCACTATATTATAGGGCTGGGTGATTTGGCCTAAAATCTAAATCTCGATTAATTTAACATTTTAACTCGATCACGATTAGTGAACGATTATTTTTTATTTATTTTTTTGCCCTCATAGTTTACTGACAAGTTTTAAATGCCATCTAAAGGCATCTCTGGCCTCATCATCAATGTAGTGCAAAGTAAGGCTCAAGAATGAGTCCATCGTCCTACTTGACCAGAGATCAGATGTGGCTGCAAAGTGGCCGCAGAAGTAGAAATCAGCCTTAGCCTATAACAGAGCAGGGTCACGTGACACGTAGGGAAAGTAACTGAAAAAATCGTCCTGGAAAAAGTAGATCGATTATAGGTTCTGATTCTGAATGTCGATTTCGATGACCAGCCCTACTATATTAAATTATGCACTTACAACTCACCAGAATGATTTTTATTTATTTATTTAATTTTGCTCACATGTATGAGATCAATGAATGACTAAACTTTTAAATGTGCAACTGACAGCTGTCTAACCAGGCCAACTCTTTCTTAGAGCATTGAACTAATACTTCACCCTCCAAAGAATTTTACATTCAGAATTGTTGACAATGGCAGTGTCGAACTCAATCAGGTCCTTTTTTCCTGATTTGCCTCTCAAGACACCAGTTAACTACCTTCTATACCCAAATCAACTTGGAAACAACTTCAAGCAAGCTTCCATCCATTGGAACCTTAACACAGCCCAATCTCCATTAGACTGGGCAGGACAATGGCAAACAGATGGTCTTGTTGGAGGGACAACCCTATGCCAGCACATCCTGTCATGCTAAATTTACCACCCAAGAAAGCAAGATTTCCCAAAAGCAATTTAGAGGAGATAATGCTAATTTACTTTCTTAGGCAGATACGCCTGGCTACCTGACATAACTAACAGTACTATTACCTATTAACATGTTTCCACCCACCATGATGACTAACTTTAAATATATATTTTTATTAGGGTGTCTTAAATTTGATTGCATGCATGCAACAAACATGTTTATGCATTAAAATTAATGTAATGTGTTCAGTGTAAAAGCTCATTAATCAATAAAAAAAACTACATTTTTGCAAGCTTTGGGTATATTTTATGCATTCATTTGTTTTAGTGGGTGGCCAATGGTCACACAGTGTCAAAGACTGTTGAAATTCCAGGCTGCTTATTTTAAGCTTTTGGCACAGGTGCTTTGAGTGGTCAGGGCAGCTGAGAGAGGTATTAATACATTCTTTGTATAAAGATAATGAGGCCAGATGTTGACTTTTGCCACAGAAATTTGTTTGCTTTAAAATGCACCATTCTCTGACTTTCACTAGCTCATATTAATACACATTAAGTACCCTGTGGCCTACATAACATAATAATCTACAAAAGAGAAATAGCTTGATTTGCCTATTTAAAAAAAAACATAAACAGAGAAAAAAAAAGAATCACATAGAAAAATATGTGTGCACGGAAGTAGGGGGAGGGTGAGCAATCCTCTTAATACCACGGCAACTAGTGTGGAATGTCTACAGCAGGTCCGAGAGACAGCTGCTCCATCTGTTCCTGCCATCAATTCTCTCTCCTCCGGCGGAAAAATGAAAAGAATCAGGATGCTCTTCATCAGCTCTTTCAAAGACATCCAACTGCTACCACCAACCTGTGCAAGCATCCTACTGATGCCATACAAAATACTATGAATCCCTACTTCTGGACACCCTAATATGGCAAGTCCTTCCACATTTTCACCATTCATATCACCGGCCACCTTCATGCATAGGATATTTCTTGAATAATTCATGACCAGACAAAACATCCCCCACTACCCCATCCCACTCATGAATGGATTAAAGGGAAAGGAAGAGAACTTACCAGTTTCTTCGTCAATAGTAAAGATTCCTAGGCCTGATCCATCCCGAATGGAATAACGGATTTCTCCATCTCTTCCTTTATCCTCATCCTGTGCTGTGATTTTCATTACAGACGTTCCGATGGGCACATCCTCTTTGATAAATCCCTTATCCACAAATGATGGGAACAATGGCCTGTATAGATTCTCGTTCACGTCCACAACCTCCACCTCAATGTGGCAACTTGAGGACAGAGATATTGGTTTCCCTTTGTCTTTTGCCCTTGCTGTGAGACTGTACACTTGCTTTTTCTCGTAATCCAGATTCTGTACGATCCGTACGGCACCGCTCAATTTGTCTACTTCAAATTTACCATCTCCACTGTCAATGAGGCTGTATCGTACCTGGCTAGATGGCCCAACATCAGGGTCATGAGCCTCCAGCCACATTATAACAGTACCGATAGGTAGATCCTCACGTACTCTCACATGATAGTTGGGTGGAATAAATTTTGGAGGGTTGTCATTTACATCCTCTAGTGTGATTTTTAGCAACACTGTTGAAACAAGTTGCGGCTCAGCAGTGGCCTGGTCGCGAGCTGCAATTTTGAGCACAAAAACGGGTTGCACCTCACGATCTAGAGGTTTCTTGACTGTAACAATCCCAGTTTCTGTATCAATAGCAAATTGATCTGTGTCTGCCAATATTGAGTATCTGACCACACCGTTGTCCCCAAGATCTTTATCTTTTGCTTCAACTTGAATGACCTCTGTTCCAACTGTGGTGCTCTCACTGATTTCCACAGAGTACGTTTCCTTTAAAAACTGTGGGCTGTTGTCATTAGCATCCAGTATCTTTACATCAAGAAGACGTGAAGATGACTTTTGGGGTATTCCAAGGTCATACACGGTAATGTTCAATGTATAGTGATCAGTTGTTTCTCGATCAAGAGGAGCGAACACTTTGAGCCATCCGCTGTCCATGTCAATGATAAAACGACTCTCAGCATCACCTCCAGAGATTACGTAAACCAGTTTTCCATTAAAACCACTGTCAGAATCTGAGGCACTAAGATGGACAATCCTGGCCCCAACAGGTAAATCTTCTTTGACCTCAATCACACTGGGAAAAGTATCTGCAAACTGAGGTGCAACGCGGTTCACAGAGTGAAAGTCTTGAAAGTGGTCTTCAGGTTCACTTTGGGTATGGACCTTGCTTCCTTGCAGGAGTTTTTCTGCCAGCATGCTGGCAACTCCAGTATCAACACATTTCACTTGGACTGGTTTGTGTGCTGTAACAACGGTAATGTTCAAAAACATGGGCTGAGTTTCATGTTCTCCATCACTGGCTATGATCTGCAGGCTGTGATAAGACACTTTTGCTGCCTCGCCCTCACTCAAAGTCTGCTTCAAAGATAGCACACCTGAGCTTGGATTCATTTCAAAAACATTCAAGTCATTGCCCGATTTAATTCTGTACCTCACCAACTGCAACTCATCAGCATCAATGGCAGACACTGTTATGATCTGCTCACCCACACCATGGTCTCTTGGCACAGTTGCATCACAATCCACATTCTCAAAAAGTGGCTTGTTGTCATTCAAGTTGTTAAGCATGACGGTAACTTGAGTTTCCACCTCACGACGATAAGGGGAACCCCAGTCTGATGCCCGCACTTTCAAGGTATAAATCCTCGGCATCAGTTCATAATCCAGAGTCTCAGAACTACTAATGACACCAGAGAAGTAGTCAATGACAAATGGCTGGGAATTCACATTTGCAATGCTGTAAGTGACATATCCATTCTCCCCACTGTCTAAATCAGTGGCTTTTACAGTTAGTACACTTGTACCTGTTGGCATATTTTCATCAAGGCTAGCTTTATATGATGTCTGCTTGAATTCTGGACCATTGTTGTTTACATCTATCACATCAATGATGACTTTTGTGACTGCCTTTTTGTCACTGGTCACAACTTCTAATTCATACTTGTTCACAGAGTCTGCGTGAAGGGGCGCAGCTGTTGTGATCAAGCCTGAATCTGGATTAATGACAAAATGATTTTTATCCAATCTGTGTCTAAATGCATATTTAAGTTGGGGATACTTTGGCACAGCTGTTACCATTACAACAGGTGTGTGCAGTGGTGCGAATTCACTCACATTGACTCTGTAAATAGCTTGAATGAATTTAGGGGGACCTACTTTAAAGTGGGGAGACATGACATGGATGACCTTTGCGGATGAAAACTGGGGTGGATTTCCTTTGTCTTTGGCTTGCAGTGTTAGGTTATATCCAAAGGGCTGACTATCCCAGTCAACCTGCTTAACTGCTTTGATTTGATATTCCTTACTTCCTGGACTTGTCCGCATGGCTTTAAACTGTTGAAGAGGGTCGCCCGCAACCACACTGAGAGATGCTATCTCACCATTAGCACCTTGGTCATTGTCTTCGACAGTTACGACAGCATAAGTAGGGTCCTTGTCCGTGTCTGAGGCTGCTAGGGTTACAGCAGTGATGACTGGTGCATGCTCGTTGGCCTGGTCCACTCGTACCGTTAACTTTGCCATGCTGCTGAATCCACTGCTACCATACAGCTTCATGCCTCGGTCTACAGCTAAAATCTCCAATTCGTACTGCTTTGTCTCAGAGTAGTCTAGCTTTCCGGTAAGAGTAACTACGCCACTCGTGGGATGGACAGAAAACATGTCTGTCCATTCTCTGAAGCTGTAGTAGTACTCTCCATTTGTACCAATATCGGCATCTGTCGCCATCACCTTGGCTACGCTTGTGCGAATAGCTGTGTTTTCAGGTAAAGATATGCTATAAGCAGTTGGAGAGAACAGTGGTCGAAGGTCATTTGTGTCCAGTACCTGAATTCTGACTCGTGTTCGAGCCTCAGCATTTGAATTCTTTTCCATGGCTTTGACTGTGAGAATATAGTGGTCTCTGACCTCCCGGTTAAGAATTGCACTGCTACCTCCTTTGGTCCTTATTCTCAAAAAACTAAAGTCTCCCAAATGATAGTCCTCAGCTTTGAACAGGTTCTCATTGTCTCCTGACACAATTTTGTACCGTATTTCCCAGGTAGGATCTGTGTTGTAGATTCCCATTTTGACAGGACTTTCCACATAGGTCTTAGCAGCAGAGTTCTCATAAATGGTAGCATTGTAAACAGACTGGGTAAACAGAGGGATGGGCGCAGTGTCGAGGCTTTGGTTCCCAGTGCAGCCGCACAGGAGCAGCAGAACCACCAGCAATGAAGTCATGTGGTTCTGCATGTTTGCAGCGCACTCCTCTCTGAAACTGTGAAGAATAAAAAGAAAAATGTTAAGTGATTATAAAACTCCAGTTTAAAACAGATCAAATTTTTGAATAAGTTCACATGATTTGTGCCTTTAATCTAAAAATGTAAGACTTAAATTTCTTTACAATTATACTTAAGAAGCCAAGAATTAGCTGCATCAGATACAGTTTTGACAACGCATAGGAAACAGACCATTTTTTAATATTTATGGCACATCGTTACTCAAAAACAAATATGATTAGTGCATCAGCATCATCCACTGGCACTGACTATTTGTCTCTGTTTCCAACTTCACCATAGACACCATGACAGATGATAAGCCAGATGATGAATTGTTGTGAGAATGGAAGAGCCTTTTGTGTATATAAAGTCTCATTCCACTGCTTCCTGAATAAATTATGTATTATTCTCACTGCCTCCTGCCATATATCTTATTCAGCTATGTGCAACACAATGCGCATAAAGAGAGATGTGTTCAATGATATGTTCATAAGAAGTTAAACAATAAGGTATATGGATGAACATTAAAAACTTCGTTTAAAGAGATAGTTCACCCAAAAATAAAAATGACCCTTTAATTGTTAAAAACCTGTTTGAGAATCTTTCTTCTGTTGAACACAAAGGAAGATATTTTGAAGAAGGCTGAAAACCTGTAACCACCGACTTTCATATTTGTTTTTTCCTACCATGGAAGTCAATGTTACATTAGCCTCAGCTTTCTTTAAAATATATTTTGTGTAGAGTAAACAGTTTATTGTACAGAATAAATAAACGCATAAAGGTTTGGAAACACTTGAGGGTGAGTAAATAGTGAGTAAAAACATTTTTGGGATGAACAAGCCCTTTAATACAAAACACTTTTTTCAACATTACTATGATCTACTGGTACTCATTGATAGAATGATAAACAGAAGAGCTTGTTATTTATTCAAATTATAGGTTATGCGTTAGTGGTAAAAAATAAAAACATCATTATTGAAGTAGTCAGAAATATTCGTATACTGTAAAATCCAAAAAGTTAAGGTAGCTCAAACCATTTGAGGAAACCAATTCAACAAACCATGTAAGTTCAAAAACTAATAATACTTTGAACTTCTATTTGAGTAAACGAAGCATTTTGAGCACAGTAAAACCCAATAAATGAAGAGAACTCAAACCAACCGAGTACTGTAAAACTCAGTAAGTTAAGGCAACTCAAACCGTTTGAGGAAACTGATTGCAACAAACCATTTGAGTTAAAAAACTAATCTATATGAGTACTGTGAACTTACTCCATTTAAGTTTAAATAATGAAGTATTTAACTCATTACCTTCAACACTGAGTTCAAAACTCTTTTCAAATGAGTAGAATTAACTTTCAGTAAATTTTGAGTTGACTACACTCAATTCATTTGATAAATTTGACTGTTGGGTTTTACAGTGTAATGTTGTGTAGTCTTGTTTCTGATATGCTGCACAATTGGAAAGTGCCGTTTGAATGACTAACCATATTAAATAAATATAAAAATCTTTCAGCATATATTTCTTGATAGTTTTATCCTTTTTTCTTTTCTTTTTTGCATTAAACTATTATTCGCAGATAGACACACGTTATAGAACATTGTGTAAGTGTTGAAATGTATTAATGTAACTATTAGGTTATCTGTAAAACCTTTTATACAGCAGATGACTTCACGCTTCGAAATTTACCTCGAGCATGTAAAAACACAATCGCTGACGTTTAGTACAGAAATGAAATATCTCTGTCCGAACTTTTTCAGAGACACTATAAAGCCTCTTTGCTGTAAACACATTAAAAACATGATTTGTATGCTTTCATGGGGACCTCTCTTTAATGTAATGCAATTTACCGTTTGGAAAGGAAACAAAATACCAAAAGTAACAAAAGAAGGGTTTCAGCTCCGTTGTTAAAGTGTATCCCCCATCCCCCAGTCCGTCAGTTCCTATTCATTTCACGTCGCCACACTGATGCCCCATGCGCTGGCCAGATGTATGAACTGTTCCCATTTAACACAATTAGCCGACCAGTTTGGACCGCTTATCTTAAATAATTCAACTCAAACTATACACTTCGAATATGCCAAAGCTCTGCCATGCAACGGTCAACTTCAAACTTGCCCTATTTCCACTATGCGGGCAGCAATGAAAGACTCCCAACGGCAACTTTACACCGCGAGCTGACTGAAAGTTTTACGCGTTTCTGAAAATAGCACAACTCCACAACACTTCTACAAAGTCCTCGCGCAATGTGAAGACTTCTAAAATAGTACTTACCGATTCCAGTATTAACGTCCTTTGTTAGGTGGCTTTTCATGAAGTTTATAAGTTCCAAATCTCTGCATGGTACCGACACTCTCAGCCGCGCTCTCGCTCACTGAACTCTCCGTTCCACACATACGCACACACACACACACATACAAAGCGCCGTTTGTATCTCTCCGCACAGCGCACGGATCTACTTCCTATTGGCATGAAGATGAAACAGCCGTCGCTCTCCCCTCACAGTGGGACGAGAGAAGTCTTTGATGTTTTATTTTATGTGCCAAACCTGTGCCTCTAATGAAGAAATATGCTGCATCATTCGTTTTTTTGAAACAAAGGAGAGAGATGATCTCCACGGCTGTGAGTTCTATGATAAAAACGCTACTCGTCACATTACCTATATTAGGTACTATGTAATTGCAACTCGGTACCAAGTTGACATTTATTTCTGCAAAATGACATTTTTGGGTTGTTACGCACGTGTCAGCTTTTACAAATGAACGGTTACATGCACTTGGTCATAAGTGGTGCTTTTATTCCATACACATTAAAAAATAAAGGTTCTTAAAATGGGGTTTAGTAGCAAGCAATATCATGGGGAAAATAACAATTTGGTTCCCAAAATATTCTTTAACAGTTCTTAGAAGAATCATGAAATAAAGCATGTCAGATTTTCATTAACCCTTTAACTGCCTGCTCTACCCAGTGGTTGACCATATTAGGACTGTTTTTGAATGATTAAAATAATTATTTAAAATTATTTAAATAAGGGTTTACATTACACAGCATTGTTGGTTTACAAAGAATTAAACAAACATAATCCTGTTGCACTACTACACTTGATTTTGGTTTTATTGTAAAAAAAAAAAAAAAAAAAAAAAAAAAAAACAAGAAAACATTATAAATGAGAATTTGAAAAATTAAAAGCATATACTTCAAAAAATAAAGATGATTTAGTATTCAAAATCTTTTAAATAAATTGGTCTTACACTTCATATTTTTCTGATTTTAATAGTATGTATGTATATCATTTGTATTTATTCCGGTATTTTTACCATAAACTGACTTATCAACCATTTGGTGGAGATTGATAGTTTAGAAATTATGGGATGCGTTGAAAAGGAATGCATTGAGTGTGTTAGTTGGACATCAGGAGTTAAGAAATGCAATCCAAAAAAGGGTTAAAGGGGTAGTTTAGAAAAATAATTGTCATTATTTACTCATCCTCCACCTGTTTCAAATCAAGCTATTTGAGTTTCTTTCTTCTTTTAAACTGAAAAAATAATAATTTGAAAAATGTTGGAAAGCGGTCACCATTGACTTCAATGATATCTTCCCCTATTATGGTTCCAACATTCTTCAAAATATCTACAACAGAGAAAAAAAAATCTCATAAATGTTTGGAAACCACTTGAGAGTGAGTAAATGATTTGTAAAGTTTATTTTTTGTTGAACTATCCCTTTAAGTGTCTTAGAAAATTAAGCAATGTTTTCTCAATTAAGAGGTTTGTTTGGTGTTAATCTTTAATTTTTTTGGTGAGGTGAATCTTATCGGAATTCCATGTATGGATGGAAGTAGTTAGAACATCCTACTGAGATTCTAAAGGTTACATTTTAAAGTTCCACATTCAAATCAACGTTCCAAACAACATGGAAACCAGTAAAAGTTGTATTGTCTGATGGAAAAGCTTTTTAAAGCGTGGCCCCAGCACGGCACATGCACTCTGTTGCTCGCGAATGATGGCGCTGTCTCACTGCTGTGCCAGAGCGCGAGCGATCCACGAGGCTGTGCGCTCTACACCTCAATCTGTGCAACTCACTTTATAATGCTCTTACATCGAGTTGCGTGTGCCCACTGCCACTGCATGACCATTTATTAAAATGCATAATGCCCGAAGGTTAGCAATACAGGTTATGCATTGCTGGTTAAGTAGAACTAGTAAATCAGTAACAGTTCTTGTGCCAGTAGAGACTAGAATATCTAAGCTACTATTTTGAATGTGTGCATTTTGTTCTAAAAACAAAATAGTTGCATTTGGCAAAAAGTTGTAATGCTATAAAGAAAGAGGCTCACCAGATCCAGCGGGCGAGAGCCGCCGCTCCAAAGTTGCGTCTAAATGATCTCCAGGACGTATTGGCAAAAAGAGTATGTGAGCATATCTTCGCATGGAGAATCAGTCAAATGTCGTAATAAATCCGGCTCGTGGTGTAGTAGCCCCTACATTTCCTTACACATCCGAAACCCTCGTTAGCAGGATTCCACGCGGCCACGCGCGCAGAGACCATCCACAACACTCACTCAGAGCTCGTGCGCTCAGGCAGTGGAGGAGGCGCGCGGATCCTCCGGGATGCCTGGCTGGCTTTCCGCCGCTGTGACGTCACCGCTCTCCCGGTGGAGTCGATCATTTGATTCAGTGATCTCACCTTTACCGTACGCGTTGACGTTTTGCTCTGACTTTGAAGGCTGTTTATTGAATTATCAGCGTAATGGAACTTTGCAACTTTAGACTTAAGCTGTCAGCGCTGATCCATTAGGATCAATGAAACAGAGCATCCTGCCTCTCGAATAGACTCTTCAGTTTAATAATCAAATCTGAGAGTGTGAAACATCTTGATTGTATAAAGTGAGTGCGCAGTGACCTTTTGTTTGAAGCTTTATTATAGCTGCACTGTGGCATGTTGCTTAAATAACTGCACCTGATGTTCATTAGATTTAGACTCAGTCATAAAACTTTTGCCCCAGGGGCTCTGTGAATGTGAGGCATCGGGTCTCTTGTGTGCATGTTTGTGTGCCCCTAACTCCCCCTCTTCTGAACATTTATCCTGATGCAGGATTGTTCAGTCACCCCCTCCACCACCGCACCTCCTTGCATAGTTACACAGACACACTGCTTCAGTCTGATCCCCCATAAAGGTTTAATTGGATTCCGGTCAGGTGACGTGAGGGAGACGGCCAGTGCTTTTGATCCTGCAAGTGTTGAGACATTCCGTTGCTGGTCTGGACTTTGTGGAGTGGCGGTCCAAAGAACGAACAGTCAGCATGGAGGAGGAGCATCCAAGTGTGTGTGTGTGCAGGAACGAGAGCTTCACAACCTCTGGATGTGTTGGCACTAGTAGAGAGTGACTTTTTTTTTACCTCAGCATCTCAGAATAGTGGCTGTATGAAGAGAGAGATAGGCTTAAAATCAATTGTTTCTTAAAGAAACAATCCACTTTTTTTGAAAATAGGATCATTTTACAACCAGTTTTACCATTTTTTTTTATCTATTCAGCAAATCTCTGGGTCTGGTGGGAGCACTTTTTTAGCTTAGCTTAGCATAGATCATTGAATCGGATTAGACCATTAGCATCTTGCTCAAGATTCAGAATTTATTTTTATTATTTTTCCAGCTTGACTTGGCATCATGTTTACATTATATCCAATCCAATGGATGAAAAGTTGCTATTTTCAATGTCAATATGGCTAGGAACTATACTTTTTTTCTGGCTTAATAATCAAGGAACCTTGCTGCCATATCATGCCTGCAGCAGTTACCTTGCTGGGGACCATTTTCAGGCGCTGACTAATATCATTGCTTCTGCAGTAGTCACTGGGTGTGATTTTGCCATTTAGGATGCCATCCTGGATTAACATGTATGTTGATCCTGGAATGTCCTTTTTATTTGAAAATGTAATGTATACCTAATCTCTACCCCTAAACCAACCCTAAACAGTAAATTATTCCCCAAATCATAGGGGAATGATAGCTGGATAACAATCATGTTGAAAAAAAAAACCCTAAATGTAAGCCTAAACTTAACATAAACAATTCTGATTGGCTAATCCAGAAAGATGTTGATTCACTAACATGTCCAATTTGGTGAAATCACACTAACCTGCAATGGTCATGGTATGGCAGAAAAGTTACTTGATTATTACACCAGAATGAGAGTATACATATATTGTTTGTCTCAGTACACAATATCTACAGAATAGTTAAGATTTAAATAGCAAAAGTATCAAAAATTTTTTTTTTTTTAGCAAGATGCTAATGGTCTAATCCAATTCAATGATTTATGCTAAGCTAAGCTAAAAGTTCTCCCTTCAGACCCGAAGATCAGCTAAAATAATAAAAAAATGGTAAAACTCAATAGTTTAACTCTAGGGGAGATGTAAAATGAGCCTGTTTCCAAAAGATGTGGAGTGCTTCTTTAAAAATATAATCAAATTAATTAAACAAATACTTCATAAGTAAATAAAGTTTCATTATCTAGCCCTCACGTTCCAACCATGTTTGCAGGAAAAAAAAGATATTTTGAGAATTCTTGGTAACTACTTTGGCCCATACATTGGAAGTCAGTGATTTGGTTGTCAACATTCTTTGAAGTATCTTCTTTTTTTGTTTTGCAGAATAATGAAAGTCAGGTTTATAATGATATGATGGTGCAAGCAAACAATGACAGAAAATTCATTTTGGAGTGCACAGTAAAATCCTGGATGTTGAATAAACAACACTACTTAGTGTTTGTATGGGAACCGAGCAGAAGATTGTGGTTGTGCAGAGTTATAGGAACTACAAACCGATTCTTTTGGTGAGAAAGACCCCAATGAGCATTACATTATGCTTTTGCTTTTTTTCATATCTTTAGTTAATGAAGTTACAGCCAATTTGATCACAGACATATTAGATCACTAAATGAAATCTAAACGACTCATTAAAATGCAGTCTAATTGAAGTTCATCTTAAAAGACAAGTGGACACGTGCTACACTTCCCAAGTGTGAACGCAAAGTCGCTTAATATAAAAGTGACTGCCAAATTCATACATAATGTATAACTTTGACAGACATTTTATCAAAAGCTTTATATAATTTAGCAAAGAACAAAATCTGTTCCCAAAGAAACTAAAATGCATTTACAACCTCAACATATTTAGAGAATGTGGCATTTTATGAACAGCGTGGCTGTCTGAGCACTCTCTTTTTCACTCTCTGGAGAATTGCAGATTATCTCTATAAATCCTTCTAGCTAAAAGTCTCAACATAATTGCCACTTACCAATATCACACCCCACACTTAATATTTAATACGTCATTGAAAATTAACACGGATGATCTTAGAAACATTTGGTTTTATTTGCTGCATTGCCGTCCCACTGAGCACGCTACATTTCAGAGAAAAGATGGTTTTCAGATATTGATAACTTTTTTCTCTCTCATTCAGTATTAGAGGAACTTTTTAGCCACTGATGGCAGTACAATATATCTCCAATATATTGCTGCAGGGTGCTAATATTCTCTGTGGTACAGCATGAAATACTATCATCTTACATTCGACAGCCTACAGAGCTAGTTTGGCCAGTGCTCATAAGACATTTTTGGCCCAAAATAACCTGCCCACAAACAAACATGATGCATCACAGTCTTTGTATTTACACAGTGTTTTTGCTACCTCACATGCCTACATTTTGGCATAAACCACTCTATGATCCAACTGATTTGCATTTCATGTTTCTATATTGATTTTTACTCATAAATGTTGCTTATGAATATGTAATTGAATTAAATATTATTAATATTGGCCGAAAAGAGAAACAAATAAAATATGCAGTGTTCTCTGCTGTAAAAAAATATTTTGAACAATGATTGCTGGTTAGAGCTGGTTATTTGCTGTTGATAATTGCGTTGAATCCAGCTCAAACCAACAATCATAGTTCAATACCAACATATGCAGTTTTTTTTTCAACTACATGTTTTACAAGCTTGACTGTAGCTACTAGTAACTTTTTTCAGAAGCTAACTAGTTAACACATGAATGCCGTTTCTTGATAATTATTTATTTATTTACTTTTTTTTTTTAACAAGTAACGATTGAATTTCAGTCCATAAAATATTTTATCAGTTGATAAGTAACATAATGTTGTGTGAAGGCATCAATATAAGTTCTAATGCCGAGTTCAGACTGCATGATTTTAGCTCTGAGTTTGACTTGCTGGCAGGTTTTGAGAAATCGCAGATAAATGGCTGAAATTACAGGCAAATCGGCACTGGTTCACATAACAATCAAACAGTGTGAACTTTCAAAGATGCGATCTGAGAGAATCGCCGATGAGTCTCCGACACCTGTTGAGGAGAAATTGCTAACTCCCTTCAAAGCCAGGTGAGCAAAATAAGTACATTTTCTACCCCACTAAAGGCTTCTTTCTCATTATGTAGTTAATAACAAAAGATATACAACGTGACCTTTTGTTGTTTCCATGTCACTTCTCGCGCGTGTTTGGTTGTGAGATGTAGTTTGCAGACCGAGACAAAGTTGTTGGCAATTCTCCTATTGTAAAGTCATGCAGTGTGAAACCCCCTAGCTGTCGCCGATCCATCTTGCAGTGTAAACACAGCAGCGACGAAACGCTACTCCAGATAGTCATGCAGTGTGAAAACATTTTGAAAATCGTGCAGTGTGACCTCAGCATTACCAAAATGAAGCTATCTGTCAAACTTTTTTTTTTGTTGAGAAAATGTTTTTAATTTAGGTCACTTCCCTTTTGATTTCAATGCTAATTTTCTCGCAATTTTGTATTCAACTTTGTACTTGGTGTATTAAAAATTAAGCTTTGGCATAATAATTGCATTGCACTATATTTGCAACCCAGGCTCATTCTGAAAACGTACCTCTAGAGAGCACCAAATATGTTCCAGGAGCAGTTAAATCTGAACTTCTGCGGACATTCGCGCCGCGTTAACCAATCAGGAGCTTCTTGTCGGGGTGTGATTGTGATGTAGCACCTGTTGTTGATGTCCCGGGGGAAATCCTCCACCCGACAACAGTTCATCAAACTGGGCTTGGCTCAGTCAGAAGCACCGCTGGAAGCCTCCGTCATCCAGATTAAGTTTCTGGAGGAGTTTATGAGCTCACAGAGCTGGAAAAGATCCAGTGGACTCAGACACTGCTCCAAACGTATCGACACTGTTTTTCAGCCTTCATAAAAGCACATAAACACAGTAATTTTCTCAATAAAATCCATGTTAGCCATTTACCAACGAAGCTACAGTCACCGGGCTGACAGAAGCCCTGCCCATCATGCGAATCTGCGTCTGTTCTGAAGTGAATTTGACACGCGAATGAAGCGGATTTGATGCACGAATGAAACAGAATTTGATGTGTGAATGAAGCAAGTAAACTCAAATGTTCACGCGTCTATTTACGCGCGAATAGGGCGATTTATCCGCGCATTCCGCGTCTGGTGTGAACACAGCATAAAGTTGGGGCTGACATGATCGTCATAGCAGCATCAGCCAATGAAATTAGTCAGCAATCGGCTACTGTATCAGCTGGTGTATTTGCATACAGCAATCTGATTGGCTGCCACTTTTATAGGTGCTTGAATCCAAAATTCAGTTCAGCAATGCTTGATGTCACCCATAATAAGTGAATGGGAAACGTTGTGAATGGGCCGTTACTGAATGACTGACTGACTGATCAACTGACCCTTCTCCTTCCCTAAACCCAACCAATAGTGTTTTCAAAAGCACTGATTGACCTTGTATTTTATTTTATTTTATTTAGTTTTTGTCTTACCTGCTTTCTGGTACCATTCTTTGCTCAAACCCCATCATTGTCGTCAACTCTTTTCTGCATCTCAAGTCCACCGATGTACATGGTGAGCTAACTGGACAAACTGATAACGGCGAAAATTCATTCATTCATATGGAGGTAAACGGTCAGCTGGTAAGCATGAAAATGAACGGCATCGTACCGCCCTGTAGAAACAAAAAATGGAGCCATACGTACTTCTGACTACATAATTCGCAATCTCCAGAAATGTATATAGGGCTATATTTTCAGAATAAGCCTATGTTGCATATTTTACCTTTACTTTACTTATTTGGTATATTTAGGTAGTAACTTTTAGCTTTTACTTCACTTATTTGGTACTTTTAGGTAGTAACTTTTAGCTTTTACTTCACTTATTTGGTACTTTTGGTATAACTTTTAGCTTTAGTAGGTAGTAAGGTTTAGCTCACTTTTTAGGAGGGTAGTTTGACAGTAACAACTGATGAGTAGCTTATCAGACTATGGGTGGTTGTGCTTTTTCGTACAGTGCCCCTAAGCTATGGAATGGCCTACCCATCAGCATCAGGAATGCCCATCTCCGGACTGTTTTAAGAAACTTCTCAAAACTCACCCTTTTACCATTGCTTTTAACTTAGATTGATTATTTTTGTTAATTTAATCATACAATTGTATTGAATCATTCATATTTTATTGTTTTATTCTGGTCTTTTTTTTTACTGTTTTTATTGTTCTGCTTTGTTTGCCTTGTATGCCTTTTAGCGCTTTGGGTCTGAGAAAAGCGCACTATAAATAAAATGTATTATTATTATTATTATTATTATTATTATTATTATTATTATTATTATTATTATTATTATTATTATTATTATTATTATCAGGTTTCAATTTCAGAATATAGCTTCCCCAACAATGAGAATACGTAAATGAATAGAATGTAAAATTCTAATACAGAGAAAGAAAGTCTAGTGACAAAATTGACTTGCACCATATCACACATTTAGACAGTTTAGATGATTATAGCAGAATCTATGTGGCTTTCTTTCAAGCTGTTGTTGTTCTGAAAGAAAGTAACTTGCTGAGAACATTATCCCATTCCTCAGGCCGCTCATGGTTGCAGATCCTGGATTGAGAGCATCAGCACCCTGTTGGTAGAGAAGGGGTAATGGTGCGAGAGGCTTTTAGGAAGAACTGCGAGAAAAGTGAGACAATAGACCATGTCAAAATACATAAATGTTGCAGCAAGGATTATGAATGAATACAAACTCAAAAACTACCCAGAATGCACTCTCCCATTATGAGCATTGAAAGTTTAATATAGAGCACTTTAGCAGACATCTATTGAGGTCAGATTTGAGGTATGGGATTAAGAAACAAGGACCGTTTTAGGAAGTATAAAACAGACAAAAGAGATTTTAATCTAATCTCTGTAGTTTGATATAAGACATCTTGTGAGTGAATGGCTGGTCTGTGACTGATGTAATACTATGTAACAACCCCATCAATTCTTTAACATGAGAGCGAGGGCATTTTATTTATCTTTAGATCTCAGTGGTTTTCACTGCACTGCATGTCTGGCTCCACTGCTGACACGCTGTAATTATGATTGTAATTATGTCATATTCAAAAATGACATGTTTTCATGGTTGACGGTCTTATTAGAGATATTGTGATTTCTGCCTCGCTGTTTATGACAGAAACAATAACTATGATCTCAATAGGCTGGTTTGTTCGTAAAATCAATGTCATGTATTTTCCACACAGTTAGATGTCAAGCCAATCTATCAGTTTAATTTGACTTAATGTAACATCAACTTGTCATGGTACAATTATTTATGTAAGCTTGAAAGCATTTCTGCTGAAAAAAAAAATTAAAGCATAATCTTACACTGCAACGCAGGAGAAAACTGTCAGGGAAAGTGTGTAAGGTTGAAACATGCCAAAAACATGATTTGTATTTTCATAGCTGTAAATAATAGAGTAATCATTCATTGATTTTCTTTTGGCTTAGCCCCTTTTTCATTAGGGGTCACCACAGCAAAATGAGCCGCCAACTCGTTAAACATATGTTTTATACAGCGGATGCCCTTCCAGCTGCAACCCAGTACTGGGAAACATCCATACACACTCATTCACTATGGCCAATTTAGTTAATTAAATTCACCTATAGCGTATAAAAAATGAAAATTATCTCACTATTTAAGCTGCATTCCTTTCCACTTTTTTTTAGACAGGCAAATATCCCTTCACTTGTTATTGAAATTAAAGTATGTATCACCTAAATAGGGAATTAGGGAAGTTTATTTGGGCATAAAACTGGATCCCTACATATTTCCACTTGCACCTATATGTCACAGAATGCATTGCGATTGTGACATCATAACAGTGTAGTTTCTAAGTGCTCTAGGGTTTAGGGCATTCCATTTAAACCCATTCAGATGTTCCGTCAGTTTTAGACACTTGTGTAACGTTCTGAGGAAACAAGATGGAAGAAAGTTAGCAAGTGAATATGGAGCCAGATCAGTCTCTAAAATAATAAATTTACAAAATCCAATTCATAAGTTCAAAACAAAATTCAAAAATAAACAAATCCAATTCGTCAATTCGAAACATGATTCAAAAATACACAAATCCAATTCGTCAATTCAAAACACTATTCAAAAAAACACAAATCCAATTCGTCAATTTGAAACATGATTCAGGGCAACCCAGTGGCGCAGTAGGTAGTGCTGTTGCCTCACAGCAAGAACGTCGCTGGGTCGCAGGTTCGAACCTCGGCTGGGCTGGGTCAGTTGGCGTTTCTGTGTGGAGTTTGCATGTTCTCCCTGGGTTCGCGTGGGTTTCCTCCGGGTGCTCCGGTTTCCCCCACTGTCCAAAGACATGCAGTACAGGTGAATTGGGTAAGCTAAATTGTCCATAGTGTATGAGTGTGAATGTGTGTGTGGAAGTTCCCAGAGATGGGTTGCGGCTGGAAGGGCATCCGCTGCGTAAAATCGTGCTGGATAAGTTGGCGGTTCATTCCGCTGTGGCGACCCCGCAAGGGACAAAGCCGACAAGAAAATGAATGAATGAATGAATGAAACATGATTCAATAATACACAAATCCAATTCGTCAATTCAAAACACTATTCAAAAAAACACAAATCCAATTCGTCAATTTGAAACATGATTCAATAATACACAAATACAATTTGTCAATTCGAAACATGATTCAAAAATACACAAATCCAATTCGTCAATGCAAAACACTATTCAAAAAAACACAAATCCAATTTGTCAATTTGAAACGTGATTCAAAAATACACAAATCCAATTCGTCAATTCGAAACATGATTCAAAAATACACAAATCCAATTCGCCAATTCGAAACTTTATTAAAAAATACACAAATCCAATTTGTCATTTCGAAACATGATTCAAAAATACACATATCAAATTCGTCAATTCGAAACATGATTCAGAAATACACAAATCCAATTCGTCAATTCGAAACATGATTCAAAAATACACAAATCCAATTCGTCAATTCGAAACTTTATTAAAAAATACACAAATCCAATTTGTCATTTCGAAACATAATTTAAAAATACACAAATCAAATTTGTCAATTCGAAACATGATTCAGAAATACACAAATCCAATTCGTCAATTCGAAACATGATTCAAAAATACACAAATCCAATTCGTCAATTCGAAACTTTATTAAAAAATACACAAATCCAATTCGTCAATTCGAAACTTTATTAAAAAATACACAAATCCAATTTGTCATTTCGAAACATGATTCAAAAATACACAAATCCAATTTGTCAATTCGAAACATGATTCAAAAATACACAAATCAAATTTGTCAATTCGAAACATGATTCAAAAATACACAAATCAAATTTGTCAATTCGAAACATGATTCAGAAATACACAAATCCAATTCGTCAATTCGAAACATGATTCAAAAATACACAAATCCAATTCGTCAATTCGAAACTTTATTAAAAAATACACAAATCCAATTTGTCATTTCGAAACATGATTCAGAAATACACAAATCCAATTCGTCAATTCGAAACATGATTCAAAAATACACAAATCCAATTTGTCAATTCGAAACATGATTCAAAAATACACAAATCCAATTCGTCAATTCGAAACTTTATTAAAAAATACACAAATCCAATTTGTCATTTCGAAACATGATTCAAAAATACACAAATCAAATTTGTCAATTCGAAACATGATTCAAAAATACACAAATCCAATTTGTCAATTCGAAACATGATTCAAAAATACACAAATCCAATTTGTCAATTCGAAACATGATTAAAAAATACACAAATCCAATTTGTAAGTTCAAGACACAATTCATAATATACACAAACCCAATTAATTTGGCAAAAATATTTATGATTTTTACTTTACTTAGAATTTACAAATTTCGTTGCATTTATGAATTATGTTTTGAATATACAAATTAGATTTTGTAAATGTGAATTGTGCTGTGCATGTATTTCGTAAATGTGTAATTTTAGAGACTAATCTGGCTATATAAGTGAAGGCCATAAAATTTTTTAACTGGAATGCAGCCACACTCTCCCTCAAGTGGTTTAAAAATAACTTTTGTGTTAAAAACGAAACTTATTATGTTTAACAGAGCAAGTAAATTTTCACAGTATGTCTGATAATATTTTTGCTTCTGGAGAAAGTCTTATTTGGTTTATTTTGACTAGAATAAAAGCAGTTTTTAATTTTTTAAAGAACATATTATGGTCAAAATTATTAGCCCCTTTAAGCTATATTCTTTTTCGATAGTCTACAGAACAAACCATCATTATACAATAACTTGCCTAATTACCCTAACCTGCCTAGTTAGCCTAATTACCCTAGTTAAGCCTTTAAATGTCACTTATAGCTGTATAGAAGTGTTTTGAAAAATATCTAGTAAAATATTATGCACTGTCAACATGTCAAAGATAAAATAAATCAGTGATTAGAAATGAGTTATTAAAACTATTATGTTTAGAAATATGCTAAAAATTTCTCTATTAAACAGAAATTGGGGAAAAAATAAACAGGGGGGCTAATAATTCAGGGGGGCTAATAATTTTGACTTCAACTGTAGGTTAAAACCACATGATGGTGTGTAAATAATGAGAAATGTTTCATCATCTATTTAAGTACATTCAAATACATTTGAAATCATGGATTAAGATGTCTGAAGACTGTCTGATTCAGAATCTTATTTTGAAAGGGCTTGTCATGCTGGTTTTACCCCTTATTTTCTCTATTCCCCATCAGCTGAATTCCCCCTAAATCATAATCTCATACAAATAGCATTGGATTACACACAAAATAAGCATTTCCTACATGGATTTGCAAGCTTGGATTAGTACAGTCATGTACTTGAGGCATTTGCTTTCCACACACACTGATACCATGTGGAGATGCTTTGTAAACTCATCAGACTGTCTTTATGTCTGTCACTCAGAAGGTGATCTGAATTATCCCTAAGTATGCTGCGGTTGTTTTCTCTGAAGCATTCTCAAACAACTGAATCCCCACGTGTTCTTGTCATGGAAGGATATCAAAGCTTTTATTGCCAACAGGAAATGGACCAGCTTCAGAGGAGAACATACCCCAGAGTTTTCGGGATTGAACTCATGACTGATCCTATCGTTCCTGTGACCTCTCTGGGCTTTTGCTTGAGTTAAGTTTCCCCAAAGCATTGCAGGATCATTTGTATGGCCTAAAAACACATGGTCATCATTCAAGGTGTAGTAGTCATTTTAGTAAATCTGAGGCAGGGTTATTGTTAAAAAGAAATGTGGTATTATTGTGACTTAAAAAGTTATGAAGTCCCACAGCATCAAAGTGTGTCATCTTAATAATTGTACTTGAGTATGCTTGAAGTATCTGGATTTAATCTTTATATTTTCTTTTATTTTTACTTTGAGAAACCTTTTCTTCTCCAATTCAAATGCTCTGACAGAAGGATACATCCTAGTCCAAGGCTTCAAGGCCAGAATTCTTCTTGGCATTAAATGCTAGAATGAGGTGGTCTAATAAGTGCAGTTGGCTACATCATAAATGTGTGACTTCCACGCTTATGAGTCAAGTAATAAAATCAAATGTTTTCAGAAGCAATTTTTTACATCCAAGATTCAAGATGGCGGATGCGCTGCAGGTTGCCTTTTTTTTAAATCTGGCAGGGGCCATCAGATGAAAATGAGCCCCTGTGGCTGGCTTATTTAAACAAATAAAATAAATAAATAAATAAATAAATAAATAAACAATTTGCGTAATTAACTAAATTTATCCCATTTGTACTTTGACTAAAGTAAAATTGAAAAGCAGTATTTAATCATTTTAAAGTAGTTTTATTATTCACTCAACTTGATTAAAGCTTATCTTATTAACCACTGGCCTCAACCACTTTTAAGAGCATTTTACAGATACAGTGGCTCCATACAGAATTTAAACTTTTTAAGTCACGTTAAAATTTATATTTGTGTATTTATATCAACTTTACATAAAAAACCTGACATCTGCTGGACCTTTCACATCTCTTTTTTATTTAGTAACAACTGGAGTTGAGGGAAAGCATTATTTAACAATTCTGAATCGATCAACACAAACAGTCCTTTAGAGTTTAAAAGGATTGTTCACCCCAAAATGAACATTTCCCATCATCAAAATCATTTGCTCTGCCTTGCCCTGTCTCAAACCAGTTTATTTTGTTCTCTTGAAAACAAAATAAGACATTTTGAAGAATGTTAGAAATCCGTAACCATTGACATACAGTAGAAAAAACAAATATTATGGAATCCAATGGTTAGCTTTCCAACATTCTTCAAAATATTTTCTTTTGTGTTCAACAGGAAAAAAAAAAAACATTCTTCAAAATATCTTCTTGTTTGTTCAACAAAAACAAAAACTGGTTTGGACCAAATAAAAGGTAAGACGAAATGAGAGAATTAAAATTTTTGGCGGAACTATCCATTTAACTTCAACTGCCTTTGCACAATTGCGTTTAAAAGTTTGCTCCTCGGACAGAACACCCC
Source organism: Danio kyathit (assembly GCA_903798195.1). Classification (NCBI taxonomy): domain Eukaryota; kingdom Metazoa; phylum Chordata; class Actinopteri; order Cypriniformes; family Danionidae; genus Danio; species Danio kyathit. Next base: position 24,757,209 of record LR812519.1, on the reverse strand, counting down.
TGCTTTCTGTAGCTTGTTCACAGAAAGTCATAAATATTCACGAAGGTCGAAAATAATAAAGTGTGCATAAAATAACTTCACGAGACTTCAGGTGTGCGCCTTTATGTGGCTGAAAACTGCATTTATTCAGAAAATGCACTAAAAAAACGACACTTCAACAACAAGCTCAAAACGGTATCAAAATATGATGAAGCCTGTTATAGACATATCACTGAACTGCATCATTGGTGAGTAGCTTGCTTAATTGTGTTTTTGGAACCAAATTCGTGTGTTACAGCCAGGCCAGATGGTTTAATAAGACTCGACCATATAAGAGGACAATCAGTAAAAAAGCTTTTTAAAACATTCTTCAAAATATTTTTTTTTTTTTGTGTTCAACTGAAAGAATATCTTCTTTTTAGTTCAACAGATAAAAACAAAACAAAAACAAACTGGTTTGGACCAAATCAAGGGTAAGACCATTTTGACAGAATTTCATTTTTGGGTGAACTATCCCTTTAACTTCAACTGCCTTTGCACGATTGCGTTTAAACGTTTGCTCCTCGGACAGAACACCCCTGCTTTCTGTAGAATATGCACAGAAAGTCATAAGTTCCCAAATATTCACGAAGGTCGGAAAATTATAAAGCGTGCATAAGATATATTGACGAGACTTCAGTTAGCGCATTTATGTCGCTGAAAACCGTGTTTACTCGATGGTCGACAAGAAGCCACGCGACACTCCAACGACAACTAGCTCCAAACCTATCGTAAAATGGCGAAGGCTGTTACACATGGACATCACTGAACTGCATCCTTGGTAAGTAGCTTGTTTAATTGTGTTTTTGGAACCAAACTCGTCTGTTACAGCCAGCAAAATGGTTTAAGTAAGAGGACTCGATCATAACTCAGTACAACAGTGTAGCTGTTTAGCCTAGTTTTTTTCCTTTCAAAAAAGATCATGGCGTTTTTTTGGAATAGGGTTTGTAATTGCCTGGTTGAGTGCTTCGAAACAATTTTTGAATGTCCCACAAGTTGCTCAAAATCGCAGACAAACACGTTTGACAAACAGAAAGTCTTTCATTCATTCATTCAAAGTAGGGCTGCACGATATTGGAAAATAGGACATTGCCATTTAGTTTTTCTGCAATATATATACTGCGATATGAATATAATTTTACCAGATAACTTGAATAGCTCTATTTGGAAATAATTAATTACCGATTTGGGATTATTTTGGGTGTGAATCAGACATGAAATATATTAAACATTTAAAATTGTTTATGGTTTTTTGGGGGAGCCAAACAGAATTCAGGTACAGAAATTAAATAATCATGTGTAAAATAACACTTTATATTTTCATTGTAAATAGTTAAATACTTTACAAAAAGCAAAAATTTATTGTGCCTGAATGCACAGTAATAGGCCTTAAAACACATGCAGATGATAAACTTTCACTCTTTTATGGTTAAACTCCACAAATCACATGTTTTCGAAATTATGGTGTTTGCTCAAACATAATCCATAACTCAACATTGCAAATCCTGCGATGTGACTATTGCAGAAGAGCTAATTCAAAGTTTTGCATTCAATACATTATATGGCTTTTTGCAACACAAACATGAGTAAAGTTCATGATAGTGACTATTTTTAACTATCAGTAAAATTAGCTTTTATATTCAAAATGAATAATAATAACATATTAAAACATGCATGTTAAGTTACATGAAAGCATACAAGGGTTTGTGATATGTGAGCATTTGTGTAAATAAATAGTCCATTTTCACAATGTTGTTGTTGATGCCAATTAAAAAAAGAAAAGAAAAAGATATTACAAATATTTTCTTTTTGCTACAATAATATTTCCCAATCATTTCACACAGATAATTTAAATTGAAAATAATCAGTAACAAATCGAAAGAACCTTACGGTAAATGTTATTATTGAACAGCCAACATGCATGTTGTACCCAAGTTCTTTAGAGTCACAGTGTTTTTTAATTATTTAAAAATTGCACAGTCCATAAAGGCTTGAGCTTGTAGCTTGAATGAAAAATAGGCATGTACTGTACTTTTCAAAGATAAATAACACTTGATATTTTGTTTAAAAGCAAATAAATGTATTTGCTTTGTCCAAATACTTTGGGGCCACTTCTCTGAAATAACTGTGCAAGTATACAGAGCCAAAAACATGCATGGAAAAAAAATGACTCCTATGTGTGCACCCTTGGCCTGTTTAAAAAGATCATATATTCTATGAGATTTATCAGGCTTACAGAATGCCCTTGGGTTACATGTTTCTAATCCTCCATCTCTGAGAAGCGATACCGCCTTTTGACTGAAATAAGCCTCGTTCTCCAGAGCTAGACTGAGCACACTCAACTAGAGCCTTGCTATTCTCTTTATGCTAATTTAAAATACAGTCTCAAACTTTTCAATCTAACTCATGGTAATAAGGGCTTGAAAATATCTTATCCAGATCTCTGTAAGACAACATTGCATCATTTGGCCTGTAAATGGAGGCTTGCTAAGGCTTGTTTAAAGAACTGGTAGTTGTTACGTTTCAGATATTTGCATCCTATGGAAATAGTACGTTCCATACTACCCTTATTACTTTGCTTTTTACTCTTTCAAAAAGAAAGTGGATTTTTACTCTTCAGAAATCTTACAAGCATATCATAGTCCATGGAGTGTGCTGTATTCCATGCATGACATATTCATATGATAGCTTTGGGTGATATTGTTTTGGTATTCTGCTGTAAATAAGCATAGAAGCTCTCAGATCTCATTCACACTCGAGTGCATCCAAACCTGAATCATGAAGATCAGCAGCAGATATATGAGATTCAATAGGGTATATGCAGAAGGACTTTTAATTTCTCAGTAACCTCCAACAAGCGCTTCCAGTGAACTGTATGCAGTTACAAAATCGGCAGGTTTAAGGTCTGTTTTCTTTTAAAATCAACGATCTCCACTGCCTGGGTGATATACTATATAAAGTGGGTCTCAGATTGTACAAGAAGCACCGCATTAAATAAAATTTTCCTGCGCCATGTCTTTAAAATATGAACATTTATTTTACTCCACTATTTTCAGTGGTGTTTCTGCGCTAGCCTGCTGATCCTGACAGTGTGTGCATGTAAACGGCTTTTCATCTCGTTTTACGCTTGATCAACTAAATAAATGCTTCAGTCTGTTTAACTGATTGTATTTTAATTGCATTATAACATCGATGCTGTAAAAGGAACCATATAAAATTGAAAAAGACACATTAACCATTCACCGGAAGTTTATCGGTATGGGAAGAAACTCTAGCTGTGCATATACCCTACTATGTCTGAAGTGAGATAAAGAGATAGTTCACCCTAATGAAAATTCTGTAAACATTTACTCGCCTTTACTTGTTTCAAACCTTTATGAGTTTCTTTCTTCTTTTAAACACAAAAGAAGATATTCTGAAGGATGCTGAAAACCTGTAACAATTGACTTCGATATTTGTCTTTCCTACTATGGAAATCAGTGGTTAAAGGTCTTCAACTGTTCTTTTTTTTACTTTTTAAAATTATTTTATTTAGAAGGAAAGAAAAGGACATAATGGGAAGATAAAAAAATAATAAAAACAAAGAACAAATGGGTTACAAAATCAAGTTATAATACATTTGAAGCACATCATCACATGTTGTTTACTATGACATACTCAGTCCATTTTTGCCAATACTTGTTACACTTTTTGGAATCAAGTATTAGGTTTAAAGTCATTCTCTCCATACAGTGTATTTCCTTTACAATTCCTATCCATTGAGCTATTGTTGGAGGATCAACCTGAAACCATTTTCGAGTTATGGCTTTTCTGCTACTTTCCAAAAGGATTTGAATTAAGTATTTGTCAATAGTTGGAATATTTTCTGGTATTTTCCCAAAGTATAATGGAATATATGAGTAGTCAAATTCTTCTAGTTATCTTTTTATTTCAGTTGCTATTTCATACCAGTAGGGCTGTATTTTGGGCAAGCCCAAAAAACGTGAAAATGGTTAGCCATTGAGGTTCCACATTGTCTCCAACAAGAGCCTAAACTTTCAACACCTGTATGCAATGCAGACAGTTTAGGATTTATAAAGAACCTTATCAGATTGTTCCATCCAAACTCTCTCCAAGCTCTCAAGTTTGTGGTTTTTGCATGTGTGACACACATATCTGTCCAGTCTTCTTCTGTTATTTGTTGGTTTGACTCTTTCTGTCTTCAACTTTTTTCAAAATAATTTCTTTTGTGTTCAACTGGAGAAATAAACGTATAAAGATTTGGAACCATTTGAGGGTCAGTAAATTTGGGTGAACTCTCCCTTTTAAAGACAAACACTTGATGTATCAAATATGGTGCACAAGTTGCATGGACTATTTTTATAGCATCTTTTTGTATTTTTTTCAACATTGATTGATTGATTGGGGTTGCTAGCCATTTTTCAGTGTGTGCTTTTACTATAGAGTCTTTTCACATTTCCAGGTATCTTAAGAGTGGAGTGAATGGAAGGGTACCACATCTAATTTTTTCTATTCTTATATGCTCAAATAATAAAAGACAAACTCTACAACAGTGTTTTTACAACGTAAAAAAATAAATGAATTGTGTGATGACGGCCTATTGGTGCTGCATTAGAAACACCTCACATAAGCCGTAACTCGTTTTTAGTAATTTGCTGCAAAGATGATATAATGCAAAGTATAGCTAAATAGCTGTCTTGATTTAAACTGCAAAATACATTTTATATTGATATACACTGCCTTAATTATTCTGTTGTTGAATCAAATAAATTTTTCTAGTCAACTCAACATCATTCAATCTGACTAAAAATATTAAGTTAAACTTTGTATAACTTAGAAAATGTAGTTGAAACCTGATTACCTTATTAAAATAAGTTAAAGCAACATAAAAATATTGTCAATAATGTCAATGCATTTTTTGTGTATACTTTTTGTTATATCATCTTAAAAATATACAAAAAACTAATTACAGCTCATGCTAGATGTTTCTAATGCAGCACATTTAAATAAATAAACAAATAAATGTTAGATGTTTCTAATGCAACGCCTATCAATAAATAAATAAATAAATACATGTTATATGTTTCTAATGCAATGCCTATGAATAAATAAATGCTACAGCAAACAACTAGTATGATATTAAAAACGCTTTTATTAAATTAGTAAGTAATAAAAAAAAAAAACACAATTAAGATATTGGACATTAAGATATGAAGATATACTGTATCTCTGTAGTTCAGAACACAGAACAGTACATGAACTGTTCTTAATAGGCACAATAAACAAAAAAAGCACAATATATTGTTTTAGCATCGCAATGTACGCATCCGCAATGATTTCATAATTACATAGTCACTGGAAGGTTTATCCACAATAGAATAAAAGTTAATCATTTGCCTGTGACTGTGTGAGCATTTTAAGAGGGTTGAAAACACTTGGGCACATGAAAATGATGATGTTTGGAGGTGTAACAAAGATAAGTTATATTTAATTATTTATATGATGAAGATAATATAGTGTTATTTTACATTTGCACTGTAAAAATCCTTTACTTGATTAGATTTTGTTAGAATTTGTCTTATTTTAAGACAATAATTAAGGTTATTTTACTTACCCTGTTGGCAGATGATTATTTAGCTTGTTTTAAGGAAAAACTCACTTAATGTTGACTCATTTCTTATGAGACCAAAAACAAAACAATATTTTTTACTTGATCGAAGAAGTTTTAGATGTTTGGACAAAAAATGAGACAATTTATGTTTATGTTTAGGCGCAAAGTCTAAAGTGCATGACACAAACGGGCATGTCTGAATCCACGTGTGTATGCTAGTGGCCCAAAAACTCTTAAGTCAGAAAAGCATTGTTTTCCATCGTGAATATGCAATTCCAGTACCTGAACACTGTTAGGCCCTGTTTACACTAATACGTTTTAGTTTCAAAACGCATAAGTTTTGCTACGGTTACGCCATCAGTCCACACTACGCCGGAGTTTTCGAGCCCTGAAAACTAAGCATTTTGGAAACGCTGGAGAGGCCGTTTTCATTCTAAAATGCTGCTGCTCCTTTTCAGTGTGGATGGGGGGAAAACAAAGTCATCTGAAAATGGAGGCAGGGCTGAGACATTCGGCTATCTGATTGGGGCTTTTCCTCAATATTAAGTAGCCATTACACAGTTCAGTCCTTCATCCTCTCCTTGTAAGTTCAGACTTCGCAAGTTTGATATAGAAAACAAACTCCCGAGTGTGTACTTTATAAAGTCATTCACATCACCCTGGCTATGCTGTTTCACTATCTTAACAATAAAATAAAAACATGATGTGAGGAACTACCTATTTTCATTTTGATATTAGCAACATAACAGACATCAAATATGTTGAGGCGTCGTGTAGCTGCATAATATGAGCATCATCTTCATGCATATTTATAACAAAACAGCCTATAACATTACTGCCTCCTTTCATTTTCATTGAAAATACGAAACATACCCTCTCTTTCATTGAATATCAGTTTTAATAATTAATAATGACCATTACAAAAGTATAACGCACAATAAGTTTATACAATAGAGAAAATAAAGGCAAGCAATCCGTCAGATGTGCAGAATCAGTGTCTGCGGTTACATTAATTTAATTAATATATTATCTTTGTGCTCAGCCCTAACACGTTACCTGAGAACAAGTAATAGATTCAAAAGACCAAAGTCGGGGAATATGTAGTTAGATATAGACAACAAGATGAATTAAATATCACGTTTAACAAATATAGTGAGATTAGATCCAGCGGTAGATCCATAATAAACAGTTCGACGAGCACGTCTCTCATATGGGTATGTGCTCAAAGCACGCTGCAGTGCATGCCAGAGAGAGAGAGAGAGTGTGTGTGTGTGTGTGTGTGTGTGGTCACGTGATGTGCGTTTTCACTGTTTTAATGTAGACGGAGTTGTTCAGAAACGCTGGGTGAAACGCTAGTGTGGACGCGGATTGTTTTCATTCTAAAACGCCGTTTTAAAACTAAAATGTACTAGTGTAAACGGGGGGCCTTAGACTCCCCAGAAAAACGTCAGAACTATTCAAACCATCTGGTGAAACTATTCTTATCGCAATAATTATCACAGAAAAATGCAATATTGCAATATTAGATTTTCCAATATCATGCAGCCCTAGTTCTTAATATTGCATTTTCTTTATAGCATAGTCAAAATTATATAAAAAATGAATGTTGCATGCATCATTTTATCTGCCACCAATGCAAACTAAAATCACAATAAAACAACAGCAAAAAGAACGAGTAGTGTTTTAGCTGGGCAGAATCCTAAAGCATAAAATCTTGTTAGTTATTTAGCTAATGTATGTGCCATCAGATCAAAAGACAGAGAAGGATGATTCAGCTTCCCTATGGAGGACCTCGAAGACACTTTTAAGTGTTTGACATTGAGGTTCCTGGTAACGGTTTGAAGAATACACACATCGACACCACTCTCATTTGCATTCCTATCAACTGTTTATTGTTGTGGCAAAGTATAAAAACAGTTCGCAATCTTCACCACTTTTACTCCCCTGCAACCAAGCCACATGTAACATTTTTGCTAACGTTTCTTTCTCTCGCTTTTTCCTCTCAACAATCCTTTCTCTAACCTTCAGGGGCACAAACACAGGGACACTTAAGAGACCAAAGTCTTTATCTGTTCAGACAAAATGCTTCTCAGCTATTCTAGAAGCGTCCATTGTGCCTCAAATGATTCAACACAACTCACCACAGCTCCTGTCCTTCTGAAGAACACACACACATAGGTATAATGATTTTTATACTTTACAGACTGTATATTTTCTCCCCCTGCCTCAACACTATTCCTAAACTCAAACCTCAAAGGAAACAATCTGCATTTTTCTTTTTTAAAAATACTTCTTTCTGTGTGATTTATGGGCTCTTTTCCTCACGGGGCTCAAAGGTACATGCGCACACATCAAAACACTGTCTAATACATGCACATCATTCTAGCGTTTTTGCTCTGCAATATTGTTGTCACCATACTGGAATTTTTAACTTTGATTCTATAAAAAAGACAATATTCTATTCCATTTTGAAACCACAGGGAAATATCGCCACAGCAGCAATTAAATATTTACAATATTTATGGATGTTTAGATTTCTTCATTTGCCAGAGTTAAAACTTCAAGCATGGCTCAATATAGATGCTACACAACTAGTCGATGTTTTACTACTAGTCCAGTCTGGCCAGTTGTTTGGATTTGCACTTTCTGAAATAATACATTCAAGAGTTCCCACTTAGCTGATGATTGATTATAAAGCAAGTTTGGCATGCTGTCCCGGGAGAGAGCCCTGAGCTCAAAAGGTCCTTGAGCCCCGGGCTCCCTCCCGTTTGCAGGGCGAGAGGGGAGCTCTGAGCTCAGGTAGATCTCGAGAACTCCCCTGTCGTGATGATAGAAGAGCAGATAGTGCTTCTCTTTAGCGAGATAGATACTAGGTAGGGAGCAAGTCTATGTGTTGATTTAGACAATGACTTAGGTTGCATGTTTTTGATCGGTGGGAGGAAACCGGAGAACCCGGGGAAAACCCACGTGAGCACGGGGAGAACGTGCAAACTCCACACAGAAATGCCTGCTGGTTTGGTAAAGCCTAGAACCATTGACATTCTTGCTGTGAGCCACCGTGTCACCCATCTAGGAAGGAGGAGGAGTAGGGGTGGAAGGAGGGAGGGGGGGGGGGGGGGGGGGGGGGTTCTTCAAATCGAAGATGACTGTAGTAAGAAACCCTGGCTCTTTATAGTGAGTTAGGGACCGTCTGATTGGACAATCATGAGTGGTTAACGTGTAACAAGCCGTGTTCAATCATAATCACGTGATCCTCTCGAAATTAGTTTATAACTAAACTTCACTTCAAGTAAATATTCCACTACTATTTCTTACCTTTGTTAAGAACCACATGGAATTCTAATAACTTTTCACAGTTCTTCAATCCAATTTTAGCAGCAGACTACTTTTAACTTTAAAGTGAAAACATCACGGATGACATGTGAACAGTCAGTAATAAACAAATAATCCAGGTATAACCAGCAACACAAGTAAATTCAAAAAAAGAAGTACCGTTTGAAACACTGCTGAACATTTTTATAAATAATAAGAGACATAAATAAGAGAGAGATCATGAATATCGATGTAAAATACTGAGAATTTGGTAACACTTTATTTTCATGGTCCATTTGAGTATTAGTAGACTGTCTGATTAATATCTGTTGATACTGCTCCTTCAACAGACATTAAACTGACTATAAGAAACTTTGCAAGTACATGTCAATTTACACTAATCCTAACCCCAACCTAACAGTATACTTATAATCTAATGAGAATTTGTTCGCATGTAGATGCAATTTAAATTAAATTCAACAAACGGACCATTAAAATAAAGTTATTATTTATTTTGTTGTTGTTGTTTTTACTTTTGTATTATGAGTGAAAAGTTAAAATGCAATAAAGATATATATATATATATATATATATATATATATATATATATATATATATATATATATATATATATATATATATATATCTCAAATAAAAATTGTTCAAAATGCCTACCTGGTCGCTGTCAATCGCGTAGACGGAGGTTGCTGGAAGTCACTCGCTCTCCATTGGAATTAATAGTCGCTTTGCTGCTGCGAGTCGCTCGTAGTGTGAATGAGGCTTGAGGCAGCCCGGGTTGCCAAGTGTGTGCAAAGCACTTGATTTGCGGTTCAAATCCAATCCTACAGTACTTCCAATCTTCAGTGCTAAATTCATCATGTTATTTTCCATCATAACATCACTACTCACAAGATAATTTTTCACCTTGACGAGAAATCTCATCGCGATTTCTCGTAGCCCGAGATTTCGTGACACCATGTTCCTGGAGGACCACTATCTCTGCACATTTTCCGTGGCTCCTTAACCAAATATAACACAAGATCATACGCTCATTGAAATAGACTGAAAGCCCTGTAATGGGGGTGACAGACCAAGTAGACATCCAAAACATGTAGTGTTGGTGGTCCTCCAGAAATGTGGTTGAAAAACACTGGTTTAAGCTGTATTTTAAAGGCTAAAAATGTAATCAACAAAAAGTATTTTGATGCTGTTTGACATTTAGCTTATCTGTTGAAGTGCAATATTTTGAGAACTCTGAGAGACTCACATAAATAACACTCAAGAATTGAGGTCTCTACTCTGCATCACAACACAGTAATTCTTATAGTTAACAATCTAAATTAAATTGTAGTATTTGTGAATTTCAGTAGTTCATTAGTTATGTTAAACTAAAAGGGTCTTTTAAAAACCGACCAGCAGTTAATTCAAAGCTTGCTTTCTGCACATTTTAAGAGCCAAATCAAAGTCATTACCAGTGTGACCAGGTCATTTCACTCGCTAGCCTCTGGTCAGCCTGGGTTTTCTGAAAATGCCCCGGAGCTGCGTAATTTGAGTATTCCTGCTGTGGACATTTCTGGGATTGGTGTGAATGTGCAGCCATTACCATGTCAGAGCACAGAGCCAATTAAGAGTCAGACAGTTGCTACGGCTCATCAAAGACTGTATGCTCATTATTGGGTGTAAAACACTCTTTTCTTTCATAAAATGTCTGTTGCTCAGTGTGCTGAGATTTATATTAATTTTAGAATCGCACATAGTTTTTGCAATGTAGGTTCTAAAATAAGTGACAAGGCCATTAGAGTCTGTTAAATGAAACGTTTTACTGATAAAAAAGAAATAAATGAAGTCAAAAATAAAAAGGAATTATTAAAGTTTTTAAATATTATAAAATGCTTCAGGCATGTGTTTGATTTATGAACTTGTAATTAATTAACCAAAAATGAAAGATTTACAAACAACTATTTATTTTAAAACTGGTAAACTTTTGGCACATTTGTTTTTTTTAAAACAACATTGCTGGACTATTACCGAAAAAAGAAAACTTTTCTGTTTTTAGTATATTGTTGTGTAAACATACCCTTAGATACTCCTTCCACATACTGTAATACACGGAAGGAAAAAGGAAAGGAAAGGAAAAACATCACAGAGAGTTCTCACTATAATACCTCATTCATACCTCATTAAGTATGTGTCAATACAAGCTAATAAATTGTGCTTTATGCCAATAGCAAGTTTTGCATTTTTATATAAAATAGTTTTGTATAATATCTTTAATTTTTGTTTATCAATTACAAATTCCAGAGGAGGAACAGAGTAATTTAACATTTCAGGTTGGCCTGCAAATTAATGAAGTGAAACACGAGTGGTTTGTAAAAGCAAACATAAAATAAAAGTGCATTGGTACCACTAAGTCAGGGGTGTCCAAACTTGGTCCTGTAGGGCCGGTGTCCTGCATAGGTTAGCTCTAACTTCCTTCAACACACCTGGAAGTTTTTAGTATACCTGGAAAGAGCTTGATTAGCTGGTTCAGGTGTGTTTAATTGGCGTTGGAACTAAAATATGCAGGACAAAAATCTTTGATTGCTTGCAGTGTGACTCTAAAGTGCTGTATTGTATGTTTGCACGTTTCCTCCCAAACAAACCCCACAATGTCGACGAAATGTTCTGCACCATCAAAGGCACCTGCTGTAGCACCCAAAAGGCAGAGTAAGATGCTAACCATCGCACAAAAAGTTGAACTGTTCTGGACATGCTAAAGGAAGGTAGAAGTTACGTGGCTGTAGGGCGCCATTACCGAATAAATGAATTTGTGGTTCGTTACATAAAAAAGGAGCAAATGTTTGGGCCTGAAAATAGGTTTTATCTTTGGTTTCATTCTGTAATACTGGACTTAATTTTCTACAAAGGTTTGAACTTTGAGAGTGTTTAAACAAGAAACAAAAAAATGTGAAAGTGTTAATGCCTGTCTGAGAAAAGTGTTTAAAGTATTGTGTAGTGTAGTGAGGCATTTTATAACCTTAAAACATCTATAATAATTGTAGAAAATAAAGCTGACAACTGAATTTTGTCTATTGTGGGTTATTTTCAGGACGTAACTGCCAAGATTAACGAGGGAACACTGTATTCGTTTGGGTAACACTTTATAGTAACTGTACACTATGAATATTTGATTAAGCATTAGTAAATAGGGAAATCATTATTTGTTAAGCATTAACTTTACATTAATAGACATTAGTAAGCAGTTTATAACTGCAGATGCAAATGCTCTACTCTTGACTTAGAAGCACATTTAAAATGTGCTTAATAATTGTACTTTCATACTTTTGTTTACTTGATATTTTTTTCATAACTAAAATCAGTATTGCATTATTTACAAATCATTTGTATTTAAGAGTAGTTGGTGTTTTTTTAAAGATCATTCAGAATGAGTTAGTAAATGATTAATAAACTCAAATCAACATTTATGTATTATTAGTCAGGCATATGTTAATAGTTACTTTGTATGTCTATTAACTCAACTTCATCCAGTTGTGTGACCTAATCTAAAGTGAGGACTATTTATGCTTTATAAATTCTCAATAAATGACAATTATAAGCTCACTATCAAATTAACTATATATCTCTGCAATCTTATCTAAAAAGTAAAATTACTGTAAAATTTAAACATTTTTGAATAACAGGAGTGTCAAAATATTACATAAAATTGGATAAAACAACAACAATATAATAATTTAACAATGTATTATGATACAACATGTTATTTAGCAATGTTTAAACTGCACAGTCACTTTATTTTAGTTAAGATTGCAAAGATTTATTTTTCATTTGATACAGATTAATTTGTGTATATTCAAATGAATAAAGTTGTTTCTTTTTTCTCTGTTTAGAATATAACCGAGCCTTTAATTGTCATTTATTAAGGCTTTATAAAGCATAAATAGTCCTCACTTTAGATTAGGTCACAAAACTGGATAAAGTTAAGTTAATAAAGCATTTATTAACATACAAATAATAGCTGATATACCTGAATAATAAGTTATATAAATGTTAATTTGAATCGTTTATTAATCATTTACTTACGCATTCTGAATAATCTTTAAAAACCAACTACTTAAATAAATAATTAGTAATGAAAAAAATAATAAAGTATGAAAATACAATCATTAAGCACATTATATATGTGCTTATAAGTCAAGAGCAGAGCATTTGTATCTGCAGTTATAAACCGCTTACTAATATATGTTAATGTAGAGTTAATGCTTTGACATAGCTATTTGCTAATGCTTAATAAATGATTTATAGTTATTATTATAGTGTTACCCATCTTTGCATTATTTCACAATACTTGCCTTTTTTTAATTAGATATTGCTTATTTAAGACCTTTACTGGAAGGATAAAATATAGTCCATAATAATTGACTAAAACGGTGTACTCTGATGGACAGTTTAATTTTTTGAGAGAGAGCTCACTAGTTAAAAAACCCATCAATGGTGAAGGACTATTTTAAAGTCTGGGATTAATTATAAATTAAACTGAAGTACATTTTTAGAAAGAGAAAAAAGTGAAAACCTCTTTTATTGTGTGCTATTTCTATAATAAGGCATTTTCCAACCACTGGTGGATCACTTTGTCAATTTGTAGGCCAACCTGAAAGAGTAATTTACCATGTTCTCCCTCTGGAATGTGTTTTTAAAATAGTGGTTTTCAATTTATGAGCACATACGGTCCGTGGTTAAGATCACTTAAAGACACGTTTTGTTTTTCAACCTAAATTAGATGCAGTCATATCTTCAGTGAATTTGGCTCTGTAAATGAGTAAATACCTGATGGAAAATGTAGGCTATGCTCATTTGATATTTTTAAAAGGTGTTCGTTTCTAACGTGTCTGCTTCAGAAGATAGATTGCCATCTTTAAGACCACAAACAAGAAAAACGCCTCTCTCTTTCACTCTGTATTTCGATATCTGTCTCTATTTTGATACACTTAAATGGCGTGTCCTCTCAGGATCTTCATGGCAGCTTGACTGACAGCTGAACAGAAAAGCTATTTGCTTGAATAAAGGACAAAACACACAAAGAGTGTTAAGAGGTCTGTTATTTCTGACATTGAACTGTGTCTAAGACACAAGGATAGCAAGGTACCAATAAGAAAAGAGTGATTGAGAACGAGTGAGTAAGGGAGCGGGAGAGAGAGTGTGAAATTAAAATATCCTACCTATCCTCTTCAGTGGTTTTATAGTGTTTCCCATCTTCCGGTGCGGTGCCCTTGTCAAATGAGCTCAATCAATACCGCTCCATCACAACAACGTAGCAAACCGCGGCTTGCTTTATGATGGGCCATCACTTACACGTTTTAAAAGGTCACTCAGACCGCACGAGTCACTAAAGGACGGGTTCAAAAGGACTTGTGATACTGAAAATGAGAATCAATGTCACTGTCACAAGGAATTTAGTGATGTTGTATCTTAATGATTTCACACGAGGTAAGAATTTAATGAACGCTGATGTGGAGTGGCTGTATGAACAGTGTTCACCCAAAATTGAAAATAGTCATCATTTACTCGTCCTTTGCTTGGTCAAAACCTTGGGTTTCTTTTTTTCTGTTGCACACAAAAGATTATATTTTGAAAAATGCTGGTTGCTGGGAACCATCGCTGTTTCTCAATACCAAGTACGCAAATTTCGGACTTGCATCCTTTGGAGGTTCAGACTAGCCAAGTACAGACTTGGAAAAACTAGCTCCCGAGGACACGAATACACAATTCAGGTGGTACTTTGGCATCGTACGATGTCTAATGTGAAACATCGCGATGCACAATGGCATCCTAGTCGTAGGCGGCGGTGAATTAATTTTTATGAATAATTAATTAATTCATAACAAATTAATTATTTGCAGCCTACCGTTTCAACTACCTGACCCACATGGTCTTTGTTTTAACGTTACCCATAACCAAATCATAAATAAATAAAGATAAGTTAAACACAAATTACCACCTGTCAATCACTTTTGATCTGTGTCGTTATAATGGCTTTGACAAACTTGGTTGATTAAAAAAGGTGCACAACCAACAGCAACCAACCAACAGTATCTGAGGTTTTCACTAAAATTACTAAGTACAAGCGTGAAAGCAAAAGATTGAAGCAGTGTACTGACACTGTGACACGTTACCTGATAGATTCAAAAGACCAAAGAGTCGTTAGATAGACAAGATTAATTAAATATTACCTTTTATAACAATTATAGTGAGACACGATCCAGCGGTACATCCTTGATAAACTGTCCAATGTGCACTGCTCTCTGGGGTTTTGTGCTCAAAGCACCTGTGACTGCTGGAGCTCAGACGCGCGCATACACTGCAGCGCATGACAGTGTGTTTGTGTGTACTGTATGTGTGTGTGTGTGTGTGTGTGTGTGTGTGTGTGGTCACGTGATGCATTTTCAGCGGTATAGTGTGTAAGGAGGGCTTTTCAGAAACGCTAGATGAAACGCCAGTGTGAATGTGGATCGTTTTCATTCTAAAATGGCATTATAAAACTAAGACGTATCAGTGTAAACGGGGTCTGAGTGTGTATTTTTCGCGAGCGGGTTGCTGCTGCGAGGTGGACGGGGCGGAGGATTGAGATGCCGGCTCAGCGTCATGATGTCTATCGACATCGTCTATCGACCCAACCCTAACGTCACTTAACATTACCTTACCATGGATTTATCGGTTTCACTGTACATTAACAATAAAATGATTTAATTATATGAAGCACCACCTTATAATTAATATTATATTGATATTATCAATCAATATTTTTGATTTAAGAAAATGTAAGCATCCCTATAAATGTGAAGTAAAATGTGTTGTTGTACACAGACTCGTGTCTTTTATTATCAGATTTAATAAACTACAACGGACATTATACAAGTATAAAGTACTTGTACACAATAAGAAATAAAGATTATGTTAAAATATTTGGTAAACAAAAACAAGCAGCGTACAACACAGTAACATAATTAAAGACAATTATAAAACGTAACAAAATAATACTGCTAAAATAAGACACCTGATAACAAATAATAGGTTTAAAAGACCAAAAACTGTCCGTTAGATATGCACAAGATGAATTAAATATCATGTTTTAACTACAATGAGGAGATGAGATCCAGTGGTACATCTGAGATGGACTGGCCGAAGTAAAGCTGCTCTCGGCGGGAGAGGTGATGATGAAGCTCTCGCTGGCTGGCTGGGGGTCAGAGTCTGCATAACCAGCAACCAGCATTTTTCAAAAATATCTGCTTTTGTGTTCAAAAAAGAAAGAAAGAAAGAAACTCATGGTTGCATTTACACAGCAGATAAAAATGTTAAAAGTCTCTCATATCTGATGCCTATATTTGCACTACACATGGCAAAGCACAATGACCTAGAAAAAACGAGCAGTCGCTGACAGCTATGACAATAAAATAGCATCCTTTTCTCCATTCATGTATTTAATCTGTTAGCTTTAATTTTTTAAAATTCTTTTTGATAAGTTGGTTAACTATAGTTTATCATAGAAAAGTTCTCATTTGGCCACCTTGTAATCTAGGCTTTTTTAAACTAGTAGGCATCGTAATGTAATGTCCATGCTGTGATTTATGCATGTAATGTATGCAGTAGTTTTATATTAGTTTATATTGTTTACATGGTGGATCTTGCGCTCTTTCTCTTACAATACTTGTGCTATATGACAATATAAAAGCTTTTTTAGTTCTTGTCTATGAGATTTAGGGTTTTGGACTCTGCTGAAGTCTGTTCTGAAACGAAAGCGTCAGAGTTGACTGCATTCGCTATAGTTTTTAATGATGCTCGACTTGCATTGACAGGTGAAAATCTGATCTACCTGCTTACTCTGCAGACACAAGAGCACGGATCCGATTCATATCTGATACATTTTCACGTATGACCCAGACCTGAGTCGGATTTGGTTTGAGTAAATCAGAATCCATGTGTTTTTTTCCTGCTTATACAGTACGTACATGGGCCATATCTAGGTCCACTCGGAATCTGCGCGTGCGTGTCTGAATGTGTGTAAATTTATATTTATTCAGTTTTTAAATAATTTCAGTAATATTATTGACTAAAATGAAAGGGTTTGTAAGGCCCAATCCCAATTACCTCTTAGCCCTTCCTCTTACCCCTACCCCTCATTTTGCACGTTCATGTGAAGGGGTAGGGGTGTCCCAATTCTCTTTAGCTTAAAGGCGTAAGGCTAAGGGGAAGGGGTATACACCCCTTCGAATGAAGATTTTTCAGGACCACACTCGAAACCAAGGGGTAAGAAAATTTCCCAGAATACACCAGCTACAGTGGCAGACTTTGCTGCACCCGGAAGTAAGGAGAGCCACAAATTAGTATTTTTTATTACGTATTTTTACAACAAGCAAACACAATCTATTCATAACCACGTTCATGTTTTACTGTCATGTAAAATTTATAAAACATTTTTATAAAAAAACGCTAAAATAAAAAAACTCTAAATTTCGCGATCTAAAATCCCTAGTAATAACTCCTGTACAGCAGTCCCACAACATTCTGTCACTCCATGACACTCGAATACCCTGTCAGAAATGTCTAGCGGCTGAGAATGAGCGTTTTACAGTGTCTGCTATAATGTCAATGTTGTTTTTGGTGTGTTTACATAGATGAATATGACCACTGTGTAAATGCGCAGTACAGTTACGATCTTATTGCCACATTAGATCATTATGATAACATGATATATGCCTTTAGTGATTTCCTGAAGATAAATACCAAAAAATAACACAACTGGAATAACTACAGCAGTCGCCATCGTCTGATCTCATATGAAGCAAGAGATCGCGATGACGTGTGCAGGTGCTGTAGTGGTGTCCCATTTCTTAGGGGTAAATTTTGAAGCCCTTCTCCTTCACACTCGTTTTTAAGGGCCAAGGGGAAGGGGAAGGGATAGGGGTACAAAAATAAAATTGGGATTGCGCCTAATTCTTTATGCCTTTAAACCACTTCATTAAATTCCATTGCAATGCAGCCATGAACTTTAATGTTCATGTCTGTTCTTACACATGTAGGCTACTCAAAATGTAAAAAAAAAGACTGAACGTTTCAGTGTTTACATGTATGCATTGCAAATTTATTTTTCATATATATATATGTCACATTTGTTTTCTTTTTCTTACTTTTCTATACATTTCAGTACATATACTGTAATATTCACATCCTCTGAAGTATGTATCAGCTCAGGGATTTGCTGAGCCAATTTTGCTTAAAAGCAAAGAATCTGTTTTTTTTTTTTTTGTTTTTTTTTTACCCAGTCCTAGTAATTGATATTACATGGTTTAGATTACACTGTTTAATTATAAAGTGTGTTTGACACTATGTAGATCTGCTATGTGAGACAATATTTTGAGTAAATTTCTTATTTTTGCATGAAATATTGCCAAAGCAGTACAAAATAACACTTTCTGCATTATCATGAACACTATTTAAGGATTTGTTTTCTGTTTCAAAAAATGAAAGAAATTATCTTTGTTGTGTGCGTAAAAAGTTAAGTGCACAAAAAAGGGTTACATATAACCCCTTTAAGATATTTTAGCCTGTTTGTTAAAAATCAAGTGTAGTAAACTTAGTGGTCGTAAGTTCACACCCGTCATGAGGTGATCCTTGAGTCATCACCTCTGACCACTTGACTCTTAACCTCTAGTCATTCCTAAAGGATTGTCTCCCATGTAAGCTGAGATGATACTCTTACATTCAGTGTCTGAAAATATAAATAAAGATGTAGAAATATTTTCAGTTATGCTGTGAGAATTTATACTGTATTAGATATAACTAAGATACTATACAAAATAACATAATTGGAAGTATAACAATACTAATATAATATTTAAAATGTAAAACATATGAAAACTTTCCCAGAGATGGGTTGCGTCTGGAAGGGCTTCCGTTGCGTAAAACATATGCTGGATAGGTTGGCGGTTCATTTCCGCTGTGGCGACCCTAGATTAAGGGACTAAGCCGAAAAGAAAATGACTGAATGAACATATTAAAAATTTGATTTAATATTAATACATACAGTATACTGTTGACAAGTTTGGGGTTTTGAGAGAAGTCTCCAGGTCTCACAAGGGATAAAATGTAAAATTATTAATTTAAATACCATGTTAAAATGCAATTTATTACTCTAATGTAAAGCTCAGCTTGTGAAAATCACTTTTAGGAAACCCTTATAATAGATTTTCTCAAATTCCAAATCATCATGGAAGAATCCAAGTAGATCATGAAAGATGAATTGTGTAAAAATTCCTTTTGTATTATATACCATATTCCTTCTACTATCCGCTTGTTTAGTGTGATGTCATGTGAAGTGGCTTCCGGGTCCAAGCACTTTAACAAACTGTATGGGGAGACTCATCAAATGCTAATAATTAACGTTTACAAAGAAATGTAATGCTTTCGAAAATCACGATCGCAATATTTATATATCCATGCCTAATATCCGATGGCCAGACAGTGATTAATTTTTTATAAATTGTAATTTTAGTTTTTTAATGCAGCAAGACCATAAAAGTGGTCATAAACAAATATTTTCTCAATTCAAATGAGTACTGGCTTGGACACGGAAACAGTACAGGGAGTGCAGAATTATTAGGCAAGTTGTATTTTTGAGGATTAATTTTATTATTGAACAGCAACCATGTTCTCAATTAACCCAAAAAACTCATTAATATCAAAGCTGAATATTTTTGGAAGTAGTTTTTAGTTAGTTTTTAGTTTTAGCTATTTTAGGAGGATATCTGTGTGTGCAGGTGACTATTACTGTGCATAATTATTAGGCAACTTAACAAAAAACAAATATATACCCATTTCATTTATTTATTTTCACCAGTGAAACCAATATAACATCTCAACATTCACAAATATACATTTCTGACATTCAAAAACAAAACAAAAACAAATCAGTGATCAATGTAGCCACCTTTCTTTGCAAGGACACTCAAAAGCCTGCCATCCATGGATTCTGTCAGTGTTTTGATCTGTTCACCATCAACATTGCGTGCAGCAGCAACCACAGCCTCCCAGACACTGTTAAGAGAGGTGTACTGATTTCCCTCCTTGTAAATCTCACATTTGATGATGGACCACAGGTTCTCTATGGGGTTCAGCTCAGGTGAACAAGGAGGCCATGTCATTAGTTTTTCTTCTTTTAGACCCTTTCTTGCCAGCCACGCTGTGGAGTACTTGGACGCGTGTGATGGAGCATTGTCCTGCATAAAAATCATGTTTTTCTTGAAGGATGCAGACTTCTTCCTGTACCACTGCTTGAAGGTGTCTTCCAGAAACTGGCAGTAGGACTGGGAGTTCAGCCCGACTACATCCTCAACCCAAAAAGACCCCACAAGCTCATCTTTGATGATACCAGCCCAAACCAGTACTCCATCTCCACCTTGCGGGTGTCTGAGTCGGACTGGAGCTCTCTGCCCTTTACCGATCCAGCCACAGCCCCATCCATCTGGCCCATCAAGACTCACTCTCATTTCATCAGTCCATAAAACCTTAGAAAAATCAGTCTTGAGATATTTCTTGGCCCAGTCTTGACGTTTCAGCGTGTGTGTCTTGTTCAGTGGCATCTTGGCAGCTGCACGCTTGACTTTTCTCAGTTCATGGGCAGTTATTTTGCGCCTTGGTTTTTCCACATGCTTCTTGCGACCCTGTTGACTATTTTGAATGAAA
This sequence comes from Danio kyathit, assembly GCA_903798195.1. Taxonomy (NCBI): domain Eukaryota; kingdom Metazoa; phylum Chordata; class Actinopteri; order Cypriniformes; family Danionidae; genus Danio; species Danio kyathit. Next base: position 24,736,532 of record LR812519.1, on the reverse strand, counting down.
CGCTTGATTGTTCAATGATCATGCTTCAGAAGCTTGGCAATTTTAAGAATGCTGCATCCCTCTGCAAGATATCTCACTATTTTTGACTTTTCTGAGCCTGTCAAGTCCTTCTTTTGACCCATTTTGCCAAAGGAAAGGAAGTTGCCTATTAATTATGCACACCTGATATAAGGGTGTTGATGTCATTAGACCACACCCCTTCTCATTACAGAGATGCACATCACCTAATATGCTTAATTAGTAGGCTTTCGAGCCTATACAGCTTGGAGTAAGACAACATGCATAAAGAGGATGATGTGGCCAAAATACTCATTTGCCTAATAATTCTGCACTGCCTGTATTTCATACGTCACGACTTAAAGGGCCACGAAGACTCTAGTTTGGAAAAAGTCAGGAAAATGGGTGTGTCTAGCTCTGGGATTGTCGGGGGAGGGAAAGAGGGAAGGATTTGCAAAGAAGGGAGTTTTCATTTGTGTACGCGCAGATTTTTACAGGCAAAATAAACACACAGACGCAGTGGAGAAAGACAGTGACTGTGTTTACATGGACATCAGTAATCAAATTATTTGCCAAATTATTAATTTGTCGACTTTAACTGCAGTTTGGCACTTTCACTTTTTATTCAGGAACATTTCCTGCTTGTCCCCCGTGAGAGGAACTGCTGGAGAGTGTTGTTTTAATGGAATGTTTGATACCGCACGCCGAATGGTAGAAAAATATCCTCTGCATTTCTCGGCTACTTAGATGCACTCGGTAGGTAGTGTCAGAAAGCCGTGTGTGTATAGACTGTCCTGTCACAAAATGCAGCGAAAATCCTACACGACAGTAGTAGAGCAGCATTTACAGCGGATCTTTCAGTCTATAATATTGTACTATTGCAGTGATATTAACATACTGTAAACTTAGTAACTAAATCATTTTGACTAAGGTATGTCTTAAACTGAAAGAGCACTGCTGACGATACGAACTAACTTTGCCCTCTGAATGAACAAACAAAGGGCTCTGATCACACACACTCTTACCAAATTTGTAGAGACAGGACAGTCAATACAAACTGGAGCCGTGTCTTTTTTAAAAGGAGACGAACGGCAAATCCGGATTTCATCATTTCCAGATGAGAAAAGCTTTCGGGTAAAAATGTTCCTTACAAACGTATTTCTGCGGCGTGTCGTGTGCACTGTAATCCACACATGAGTCGAGATGCGTTCTCATAGCGGGGAAATTAAAACAAAACCTTCGTTGCAACACATTAATAAATGCAATACTGACAACCCGTGTCTCCAAATTCTCGTTCTTTCACTTGTTTTGGCAACACAACGTGGTGTCTCTGTGCCGTCTAAATACTGTAACAGGTAAACAGTCTTCGAAGCTATCATGCATATTACTGAAGTTGCTCCGCATGCACAATAGAGCGCACTAATTGGTTTGAACAAAGTTTTTTTCATGAATTAATGCCGCACACTTAGAGACATCACGATGTACTTGCAGGTACAGACATCCAGTCTCCACGCTTTACTACACGCAAGTATCTAATGGCCGTAACGCAGCTTCAAAAATTCGTTTCAAACCGGAAGAACGAATTTGCTCAAAATAACGCAAAAACACCCAATTTTCACTTTTAAGTGAAATATATGTGTCCTAATAGTGTTTATAGCAGCGTCGGACACATATATGACTGTCAACAGCTCAAAAAATGTGTTTTGGTGTTTCGTGACCCTTTAAGAAGCGGATATTCTATATTCTTCTATAAAATAGAAAATATATTTGTCACAATTATCTCAAGTTAAACCAAACCAAGTATTTAAAGATGCTGTTAGCTGTCTTATTGTTTAATATTCTGACACGCAAGTTACAATTTGATTAGGCATACAGCTCTTCTCTTGATTTATTCAACCTAAATGTGACAATTTCATGACATCCCACATTGTGGAGTTAATTATATTTATATGATTGGATTCCGCAAGTCAATCTGGGTTATTCAGCATAACAAAATCAAACGGCTCCAAGAATAGTCTTAACTGTCACTTTTAATCCATTGAATGCATGCTAACAAGTGTATTAACTGACTTAAAAAGGTAAACAGGAATTATTAGAACACTACCAGTATGGTATTCACTCAGGATAACATGTTGGTGTAATATACAGTTGAAGAATTATTAGTCCTCCTGAATTAAGATTTTTTTTTCAACATGTTTCTAAACATCATAGTTTTAATACCTAAATTCTAATAACTGATTTCTTTTATCTTTGCCATGATGACAGTACATAATATTTTGCTAGATATTTTTCAGGACACTAGTATTTAGTTTAAAGTGCAGTTTAAAGGCTTAAATAGGTTAATTATTTAGGCAAATTAGGGCAAATCATTGTATAACGATGGCCTGTTCTGTAGACAATCAAAAAAAAAAATGCTTAAGGGGCCTAATAATACTGACCTTAAAATGGTTTTAAAAAAATTAGAAAACTTTTTTTATTCTAGCCGAAATAAAACAAATCAGACTTTCGCCAAAAGAAAAATATATTATACTAAAATACTGTAAAAAAAAATTCCTTGCTCTGTTAAACATCCTTTGGGAAATATTTGAAAAAAAGAAAATAAAAATTCACAGGAGGGCTCATAATTCTGACTTCAACTGTATTTGCACACCCCCACAGCACTGTTTTAGCGTCTGGTTTTTCTCAAAATGTGTATAAAATGGTAAAATTCCGAGTCTTATCTGACGGTTTTCAATGCTAGGCAGTTCAGGATGTAGCAGACTACAATTTAACACACTTCAATGGACCCCCTTTTAATGCCTTTTGATAAACCTCTAAATCCACAAAGACCTTTTTTGTATACATCGTTCTAATACGGGAGCTCAAATGTCCATAAGCCCGCTTTTCCTTCGCTTGTTGTTAAAGCAACAAGAGTTCACAGTCCCTTGTTCACATGGATTCAAAGGCCTGTAGAGGACAGGAGAGAGTTCAAACATGCCTCTACAAAGCAAAATTCCTCCAAGCTCTGGTTTTACTGTGATTGTGTCCAAAACAGAAGGAAAACACCAAAGCTACTGAAGAGATGTAGAGATGAAAGTGATGAACGTGAAGTATTTAGCACTTTAAATGGCACAGATGTGTGGGAAAGTGAAAGAGAGAGGCTTTAAACTTATTGTAATCATGCTAGAAATGCCTTTTATCTCTGCATATGACACCAATATAGCGTACAAAAAAAAGTGCAATATTGTTGTGTTCAAACAGCAACGCTCATTTTCTCATTCACACACTTTTTTTCATAGACAATTATTGAATTTTTTTCAATATGTGTGTTATTTGCATATATTTGGGCATGAATGAGTAATATGTCCCATGATAGTCATAGTTTCAGTTGTTAAAGAGAGCATCTTTTAGCATCATGTTAACATGCATACTGCTACCAATAAGTTAGAATAAAATCAAGACCACCTGTAGAAGCACAATCTCTCTTTCTCTTTTTTTCTCTCTCTCTTTCTCTCTCTCTCACTCAAAAATAAAAACTCTCTTACTCAAGTACTAAATATCAGAATAAGCCTAGATATACACTAACCCAATGATCTTGTAAAAATTGTCAGATAGTTTTTGTTCACCATATTGAATAGTATAATGTTGAAAAAATAAAAATTTAAAGGAAATACAAGCATAGCACTGTTTTTAATTTTTTTGTAAATTACATAGTATTTAACTGTAATATGAACGGTATTTTACTGTAGGACAGTTATGCATATAGTTATATGCATATGCATTTACAGTTGAAGTCAGAATTATTAGCCCCCCCTTTGAATTATTTTCTTTTTTTAAATATTTCCCAAATGATGTTTTTCACAAATATTTCAAATTTTCACAGTAGGTCTGATAATATTTTTTTCTCCCGGAGAAAGTTTTATTTATTTATTTATTTTTTGGCTAGAATAAAAGCAGTTTTAAAATTTGTTTTTAAATCCATTTTAAGGTCAAAATTATTAACTCCTTTAAGCTATATTTTTTTTTCGATTGTCTACAGAGCAAACCATCTTTATACAATAAATTGCCTAATTACCCTAACCTGCCTAGTTAACCTAATTAACCTAGTTAAGCCTTTAAATGTCACTTTAAGCTGTATAGAAGAGTCTTGAAAAATATCTAGTAAAATATTATTCACAATCATCATGGCAAAGATAAAATAAATCCGTGATTAGAGATGAGTTATTAAAACTATAATGTTTAGAAATGTGCTGAAAGAATCTTCTCTCCGTTAAACAGAAAATGGGGAAAAAATTAAACAGGTGGGCTAATAATTCTGACTTCAACTGTATATATATTTTACAGTAAATATATACACACAGTTCTGTAAAAATACAGCAAAATAAATGATACTGTAGATGTAAATACAGTACAGTGTTTTTGCTGGAATTGACTGCTGCCAGTATGTTACTGTAGATTTTACAAGAAATTGTTAACTGTGTATAAAATTGTAAATGTCTGTAGTGTCACTTTTGATCTGTAAGATGTCCGCTATTTTAAAGATAAATATTTCCTGCAAACTATTTAACTTTCTGCTTTAAGTTTCCGATCTGCTCTTTAGGAGTGTTGGAAATGCATGCTAAATATGATCAAATCAGTTCAGAAAGTAGTCAAATATGGTGGCTTAAATGAAATTTTCCAATTCCCAATTTGGTAGTGCATACAATTGTAACAATTAACAATTTTAAAGACAAGTAATAAGTTTTTATTAACCTAAACATACAAGCAATCCCAGCAGGCACAGGACGTCAACATGACATCCAGTTGACGATGTACTCCAACGTCGTAGGGCATTGCATTTTGTTTGGAAATGAAAAACGAGTTGACGTCAGAACCCAGCGTCAGGTCAATGTCCAACGTCCAACCTAAAATCAACCAAATATTAACGTCTAATGATGTTACAGCTTGATGTTGTGTGGACGTTACCACTATGACGTCCAGGGGTGGACTGACCATAGGGAGCACCGGGACGTGGCCTGGCGGTCATTCTGGCCTGCCACTGTGACTCTGGCCTGCTGCCAAACCGTAGCGCCCCCCCCCTCCCGCGGTTCACTCACCAATCGCTCATCAGCCCGCCCCCTCCTAGCCCCCTCCCCCCTGCTCATCACTACTGATCGCCCCCCACCCCCCGATCATCATTTACCGATCGCTCCCCGGGACAAACCAACCCCACCCCCCACCACCCCCTTCACTAACCGATCGCTCATCCACCCCACCCCCCATGAACTTTACTTACCGATTGGACCTTATGAGACCTGAGCTATAATAACTTTTGCCGAAAATGCTGTCCCAGTCCGCCCCTGATGACGTCTATCAAACGTTGGATTTTGGTTGCCATACCTAACGGATAAATGTCAGTATTTGACATCAATATTACTTTGGTTTAAGATGTTGGCTCGATGTTGGATTTTGGTCACTTTCCAACACAAAATCATCAACGAAATATCAACGTCATTTGATATCGTTATTGGATGTTAAAACAATGCCTCATTCACACATTCGCGACTCGCAGCGGCAAATCGACAAGCGACCGTTCATTTAAATGGAGAGTGAGAGACTTCCGGCGCCCTTCGTCTATGTGAGCGACAGGAACTGTTGCCGACCAGGTGGGCGTGTCGAGCAACGCAACAAAGTTAAGAATCCCCCAACCTTATGCAAATGAAGAGCAACTTTCTTGAGCAGCAGCCAATAGGAGCACCAGTAGAGCTCAATTGATCCTCTCTCAGCTCACTCAGTGTCTGGTTATATTCTCCGTACTGTAGACCTACACAGAGCTGCGTTTGCAGCAGATCGCCACCCAGAGCGACAGGCAGCTACAAAGTCACTGCTAGTGTGAATGAGGCATAATGTTATCCTTAAATGCTGGCTAGACATTGAATTTTGGTCACCTGACGTCACAATCTAACCTACTATTAACATCTTATGATGTTGTGTGCCTACTCTGATAGCACACATAAATATAATAGAGCAAATCAAACATCATCATTAGCCTCCTCAAACTTCACTTGTTACTCAAATTTAATTGACAAATTGTGTCAATTAAAATGCCACAAAAAATGCTTGTAGAAAACAAAATTTAAATATTATTTTTTTCATCTTTTTACTCTTCAATGATTTTTAATGTTTAAATTGGCCAGAATTAGAAAGGCATGCAAAAGATAAACTTTTTGATGACACAACAGTGTTCTGATTGGGCAAGTGACACTCTGTCATGATACCATGCTGAATGTCATTCACGGTGACCTCAGGCCATCAGACAGTACTTATTATCTGGGCCTGCACATTCTTTCTAAGCAGTTTAGCGAGTGAGGTTCTTTTACTTGCATATCTGCCAGCTTTGCATAATATTTGCATCTCTGTATTTTTGAGAGCAAATCCTTTCTTAGGGCTGCATGCTGAACACATTAAGATGCTGTGAGACGTGGAAAAGACATAAGGAGATGCGTATGCAGCCTTTTTATATGTTCCTGTGACAAACCGTTTCTTTGCACCCCCTTACCAGGCAGTAGCAGATAACAACAATGAATCTACTGTCTGTCCTTTTCTCTCTGGTGTAACTTTGAGCACTTTCTAAAGGAAAGGAAATGTCAACAGAGGGACATAAAACTCAGACCAAAGCAGTACAGAATGGTGTATTTATTTACAGGAGTCTTTCAGAAAGACAGAGGGAGAAAGTAGTAAATGACAGTGCCGTTGTAAATATTCCAGTAGAAGCAGAGGAGAAAGTCACTGTGTCTCAGCAGAATCTCTGCTGATGTTACAGTTTTCTTTTTTTCTTTGGGAGATGCCAGTAACAGAACATGTAGATTCTGACTCTGAAATCATCAGAACTGTCACTGCTCAGAGAAGCTGTCTGTCAGTTGACAGGATGCAGGTTATGGGCCCTGTTTCAAAATTTAGTGAGCTGTCGAATGCATATTTACAACTGTACGGCAGCGAAAAATAAATAAATAAATAAATAAATAAATAAATAAAATAAATATTTGAATGCAACATTTTCCTGAGATAAAATTTTGTTTGACTTGTAAATAAATACACACTTTCAATGACTTAAGTAAAGTTTTCTTGGTTACACTTTACATTTAAAGTTTCATTAGTAAATGTTATGTACTTACTAACATGAACTAATGAAGAACAATATTTGCGAAGCATTTATTAATCATACACTGTAAAAAAATATATCTGTTAATAATTAATAGTTTCTTTATTTTGTGATTCACATTTAAGTGTTTTCCATTTATTTACGGTTGTTAAATACATTATGGGATGTTGATCTCTGCTCTGTCGACTTTGTTGAAAAATCAACACTACAGTTTAACAAAGTGACTTTTATTGACATTTTTGCAGTTTGAAATAATATAATGTATACAAAATAATATATAGAGAAATAAGTCTGTAACATAATAGAATGTTTTTTTTTTTTTTTTTTTTTTTTACCAGATTTTGTAGCGTAATCTACAACACCAACCCAGAGAATACAGACATACGAAACTGTATATCACTTCAAACTATTAAAAATGTTAATAAAAGTTACCTTTTTAAAAGATTGTTAAAAGATGTTGTTAGAAAGATCAAGGTCCCATAATGCAATTCAAAGGCATAAATAAACGGGGAAAAAAAATAAAGACACGAATCACAAAATATGGAGGACTGGTAATTTACGGATATTTTTACAGTGTAGTTTGACATTTGCTAATGTGATATTAAAATGCAAATTCATGTTCGTTAACATTTGTTATTGCACTGTGTGGGAACTAACAATGAACAACTTTATTTTCATTAACTTTAACAAAGATGAATAAAAGTGATGTAATGTGTTGTTCACTGTTTGTTCATGATAGTAAATGCATTACTAATACAACGTTCTTTTAAAAAAGGTTTACCGTTTTCTTTTAGAGTTTTGCTTGGCAAACTGTGTGACTTTGCTGATTATAAAATACATAAAACATATACACTCACATGCCACTTCAGAACTGCCTTAATCCTTCATGGCATAGATTCAGTAAGGTACTGGATATATTCCTCAAACATTTAGGTTCATATTGTCATGATAGCGTCACGCAGTTGCTGCAGATTTGTCGGCTGCACATCACTGATGTGAATCTCCCATTCCACCACATCCCAAAGGTGCTCTATTGGATTGAGATCTGGTGATTGTGGAGGCCATTTGAGTACAGTGAACTCATTGTCATGTTCAAGAAACCAGTCTGAGCTGATTCTCGCTTTATGACATGGTGCGTTATCCTGCTGGAAGTAGCCATCAGAAGATGTGTACACTGTGGTCATAAAGGGATGGACATGCTCAGCAACAGTACTCTGATAGGCTGTGGCGTTGACATGGTGCTCAGTAGGTACTAATGGGCTCAAAGTGGGACAAGTAAATATAGTTTTTTTTTCTATTTAATGGGAATGAAAAGAGCGTATTCTTTGCCACAAAAGTAAAAATACTGAACCAACACATGGGAGACTGAAAATAAAATGCTCGTTTTAGAAGAAAATTTCAAATAGCAAATAGCGAGTGCAATAGTTAATCAGGTCAAAAAAAGAAAAAAAATTTTTTTTTCATGTTGCATTTTCACCACAAAAGAGACTGAAGGGACTGTTACGTTTATAGTTATGCAACCTGGTGTTTATATAACAGGTGTATAACTACCAGGATATACCTATGTAGATATCTTATAAATAAGATTTGCACTAATAATTTGAATCCATCCAGGTATGACATGCAAAGGTTTTTTTCTACGTGTCTCCCTCTATTGTGTATACAGTATTCAAAGAATGATTGGCATCACATTAATTACATTAATGTTTTTAAAGTACACAAGTTAAGTACACAAGCTATGTCTTTTTTTCAGTTTTTTTTTCTTTTTTTCTTGGGATGCCCTGGTGATTATGCTGGATTTATTCATTTTTTAAGATTGCAAATAATTTACAATATATGGGCTGAATTTAAACAAATTAAATTTAGTAATGATTGGGTAGTGCTGTTGCCTCACAGCAAGAAGGTCGTTGGTTTGAGCCTTTGCTGGGTCAGTTGTCATTTCTGTGTGGAGTTTGCATGTTCTCCCCATGTTCGCGTGGGTTTCCTCCGCGTGCTCCGGTTTCCCCCACAAGTCCAAAGATATGTGGTACAGGTGAATTGGGTAAGCTAAATTGTCCGTAGTGTGTGCGTGAATGTGTGTGTATGGGTGTTTCCCAGTGATGGGTTGCAGCTGGAAGGGCATCCTTTGCGTAAAACATATGCTGGATAAGTTTGCGGTTCATTCCGCTGTGGCGACAAAATGAAAAAGAAAATGAAATGATCAACTTTATTTGATTGTTTAAATTAAAAACCACGTAACTTATCTTTTTTTTTTTTTTTTTTCAGTGTAGGAGTGTATGAGCATTCTTCAGAGCATCATCTAAATGTTTACCCTAATACAATGAGGTGGGATCCGTTTGAACAACATAACCGTGAGTAAATGATTTTCCATTTCTTGACTGAACTTTCTTTTAAAGAGAGCAGTTCGATAGCATACATGCCTCTGTTGTGGTGTGTAGGCGGCAGTACTCTGACTGACATGATGTGCCTCCAATGCGCCACTGCTCTGATACTCACTTTAGCTCTGTGTGATAGTAATAGGATTCCATGACCCCAGACTGCAGGTCAGTGGGCTCGCTGCTCTCCTCTTTTCCTTGTACCTGTCACTCTGACTGCTGGTGTGTGTCTGAGATCAGTATTGGGTAAAGAGGCATTTTCCCAGGATGCCATGCTGGAGTGTACGATTTAGAGAAGGATACTTCTTGAATACAACAAGAATAGACTCTACTATGTTCAGAATGCTAAAATATTGAGATTTTCTATAGTTCTATAGAATATCAATAAATCCAATAATTTGTTATTTTTGGATGTCTATAACTTGTATAAAGTAGACCAAAAATGTCAAAAAAAATATCAATTTGTTTTTATGGTTGCACTTTATTTTGATGGTCCGTTTGTTGAATTTAAGTTGCATTGCGTCTACATGCCAACTAATTCTTATTAGATTATAAGTAGACTGTTAGGTTGGGGTTAGGGATAGTGTAAGTTGACATGTACTTGCAAAGTTTCATATAGTCAGTTAAATGTCTGTAGAAGGAGCAGTATCAGCAGATATTAAGCAGACAGTCTACTAATACTAATGGACCATCACAATAAAGTGTTAGCGTTTTTTTTTTTTTTAATACTGATTACAGAAATGAAAGGCAGCTGGAAGGTAACTTCTAGATTTTTTTGTTTTGCAAAAAAAAGCAATTCTGATATCTTCTCTTTTTCACAGTTGAAAAACTAATCTTTCCTCTAGCAAAAACTTTTCTAGTGGATGTGTAATGTCACATTTAAAGTTGTTCGGCTATTGGAACTGTGACTGATATCACAAAGTCTAGCATTGATATCGACCGAGTTTTTGAAAGCATAATCCATTCCAATATCATTAAAACAAACAAACAAATAAACAAGACATGCAGTTATGCCCACTAGCTTAACACTGCAAACCCCAGAGTCATTTCTTCTTCACTGCTCAGAATGCAAACACAGGAAGTTGTTCTGTTTTTCCATAAGCAATTACCACTGTTTAGAGTAGCAAAGAACGAGTGAAGAGGTAGTATGTTTGGAACTAGCTTATTTCAGACTGGACCTAACCAGCCCAGGTATTAGCAACTTTAACACGAGTAATTAAATGTCCTGTTAAGTGCTTTTGAAATGTGATTTTTAAAAAAAACAAAACATTTTTATTAAATGTTTGACCAAGCGGCAACATCCCGCTCTCTCTCGTGAAGCGACCAAGCGGCAACATCCCGCTCTCTCTCGTGAAGCGAATACGGATGTAACTGAAACTGCAATTCTTTAAAATTCCGCTAGGCCTGGCTCCATAATACAGTAGAGCAGATTTTCTATTGACCCCAATGCTATAATGGCCAACTTTACACCAGAAAAAAAAACGGTGTTTACAGTCTTCTACAAAAACGATTTTGGTGTATATAGTTAAAACTGCACTTCATGACAACTGCGAGGAGGTGAATTTTTTTTTTATAACTTTTTTTATTATATTAAGTCTGCATAATTAAGGGCGTGGCTACTTGAGTGACAGCTAGGTCTAGCTGGTCGCAGTCACGACCTGCTGATTCCGGCTGATTTGCCATTGAACTTGGCATATACATCATATTTTTGTTTGTTTTATGTGGCTTTACACAGTCAATTGCTTTTTGGGATTATTTCTTACAATTATCATATAATATGGCATGCTGTGTGCACATAATTGTGCTCACAACATTCAAGTGGCCTCCATTTCCCAGGTGAGTGCAATTCTTACTTATATACTTGTATACCACGGATGCTACATCCATATTATTTACAGTCTATGTGTTTGATCTAATCTTAACTGAAAAATAATGAGACGGTGGGACATAGAGTAGCTCCTCCCCTTTAAAAATAACAGCCAACAGTGTTTGTTTTCTCACAGCTCTGCCAGTGAGAGTGGTTGAGCTCAAGTGCATCAAATGAAAAGCAAATAAGAAGCATCTTGAAGGGGGCTGGGCATATCAGATACTAGAGAGCATTTGATTGGTCAATATTTGAATATAAACTGCAGTATGAGGTGACGTAAAAAATTGTTGATAGATTTAGATGGAAGTGATAAATTGCAAGCTTTAGATATCATATTTAGATATCATTTTATATTTTCACAAATTTTGTCATTGTTTTGGAGCACACTAGGTTATGGATAAAACTAACAGAATGAAACAAACACCAATTTAAAAAAAAAAATTATTTCACATTTAAATGAAGCATTTGAAGATGCGTCACTCTGCATCATTTTGAAAAGTTTTCAAAAGACAGCCAATGAGTGATTAAAATAATTGTAAAAATATTGAGTGTATTGCTTCGGATAACTAGCCGCTGTCAGTCATCAAAATTAGAATTTAACCCATTTATTGAACATTTGTCAGCATATTGTGGATACGTTCCCCTTTCTACATTTCTGGAGAGCACAAATTACAAAGCCAGAGGTACGTATGGCTGCATTTAATCTTTAAAATTAATGCTACGAGGCGGTATGATGCCACTGACGGCTTCTGTTCCGTTTAGCGCTACCAGCTGACCACCTACCTCTGTACAGATGGCTTTTCCAATGTTACCAGTTTGCCCAGTAGGCGTGGAGCTGAAATGACCGCAATGATGGGGTTCGAGTCTGGTGAAAAAGGGTTCCAGAAGCCAGAAAAAAAAAAAAAAAAATTAACAACAGGCTGAAAACTTGCTGCTGCGACTGCTTTTCTAGATTGATTTTGAAAACACTATTGGTTGAGTTTAGGGATGGGGGTGGGTGTTTCAGTCGGTCAGTCAGTCAGTCGACAGCAAGCTGGCCTGGTTGGCTGAAATGTATATTATACCATCTGGTGGATTAATGCGAGAAGAGGACGTGCAAGAGAAATTTGACATCATCAAAAGTACACAATGGTCTCTGGTTGATTTGGAAAAACTGCAAGCAGACGTACCTCCAGTTAAGTATTTCGCTGTCCCCAGAAATGTAGACCTGGGTACGTATCCGTAATGAGCCTGGGTTGACATTTGGAGCCTTGGAACAGTTTGTTTTGGTATATTTATATATTCCTAGACTTGTATGATATGTTGCATCGCTTAAGACAGTTAGATTGTAAAACTAAAATAATAATCATAACATTAAAAATAAGCATTTTATTGGCCTATACCAATATGTAATTCATCCAAACAACATAGGCTCATTCTGAAAATGTAGCCCTATATACGTTTTTGGAGATGATTATGTAGCGAGAAGTACGTAAGCCTTTATTTCTCCCTCCCCCAATTTTATTTATAGACATTTTGAAAAATTTACAAATATCACACATTTTAAAATATTATTGTACATTTTGACATGGAGAGAGAAAGAGAGAAGTCAACAAGGATCTCAGTCATTGAGACAATTATTGACCCCCATATATATTCATATATTTAAAAAATAAAACCACAAAACAATAATAATAATAATAATAATTATTATTATTATTATAATAATAATCATGTACCAACCAAAACAATTGTTTATACACAAAACTAAAAGCCTGGTCATGATGTCACATGAGATGTCACACAGCAGTGAAGAATGTAAAAATGAACTGTCATCCAGTATGCAGGGAGTATACATTTCCATATATTCAAGGAGAGAGTTTTTGGAAGAACCCTTCAGACAGTGTCTAATTTCTTCCAGTTTTATGAAGTGAAAAACATCATTAATCCGCATGGAGTGAGTAGGTGGAGTAGATGACTTCCAATGTAGTAGAATACGGCATCTGGCCAGGAGGGACACAAAAGCCACAAAATCTGCTTTGTATCGTGAACAGTGAACTGACAAAAGAAAAGTGTACCAAACAGTGCTGTTAGATACAGGTTTAACTACTTGAGACATTGTCTCAGATATTTCTAACCAATAACCACATAAAGTTGGGAAAAACCAAAACATATGTGCCAGTGTTGCAGAAGCCTGGCGACAACGGTCACATAGATGATCAACATCGGAGTAAACGTTTGAAAGCTTGACCTTAGTCCAATGAGAATGAGTATGGCTGCATTTCGTCTTTCAAAGGCATGCTACAGGATGGTATGACACCATTCCTTTTTGCGCTTACCAGCTGACCACTTACCTCCATATGGATGACTTTCCCGCTGTTACCAGTTTGTCCAGTAGCTCGCTATGTACATCAGTGGACTTGAGACGCAGAGAGGAGTTGATCATAATGGTTCCAGAAAGCGGGTAAGACAAAAACAAAATCCAAAAAATAATATAAACAAGTAAATAACAGGGTGAGAATCTGGTAAAATCTAAAAACGTAACAAAAATTAAGTGCGGGCTTTTCTGTTTTTGGATTGCTTTTTAAAACTGTCGGTTGGGTTTAGGGAAGTGGGTGGGCCGGTCAGTCGGTACTTTTGAAAACACTATTGGTTGGGTTTAGGGAAGGAGGAGGGTGGGTTAGTCGATCTGTCAGTCAGTCAGTCAAACATTCAGTCGACAGCGGCCTCTGGTGGATTTACGTGAGAACAGCAGGCGTAAATGGCACTCGCGAGATAAATTTGAGATCTCAAAAAGCGTACACAGCGGCCTCTGGGTGATTCTCGAAAACAAAAACTGCAAAAAACATACCTCCTGGGACATATTTGGCGCTCTCCAGAAATTTATATAGAGGTACGTTTTCAGAATGAGCCTGGGTTGCATCCAAAAGCAGTGACCATTTTTGGGGCAGGTTGCAGGTTTATGCCATATATAATACACCAATGCCAGCCAATCAGATTATAGTTTGCCAAATTGTGAAAAAGCATTTCAGTATTCTTTGGAATGCACATAGCAAATGAATGGATTACAATGGTACTTTAGAAGATCAGAATATTTCATCATTGACATACAGTCTGTGCAACATATCGGGGGCAGGAAATGATTAAGGTTGCTGTAGTCTTGTCTCCAGTAATTACCACTGACCTCATGAAGACAAATGAAGTGGCGAATAAATCAAACACAGATATGAAGCTACGCAGCGCTATAGTAAATGGACCGGTCATTCCAGGCTTTGTCGTCTACAAACAGCTTCATTTGCTGCTGTTGCCGGTCATCCATTTACAGGGCAAGGTCAATCTAGATTACTTCCCTTAAATGTTCAGGCCACTTTGTCTTCTGTGCGCACCAGAAAGCATCCTATTATAATCCCGTTTCAACAGAACCGATAACAATCTGAAATTAAAACAGAAGTGGTCTTTCCTCTTCAATCCACTCCCAGAGATTACTCTTGTTTGGACTCGATTGAAATTGTCCACTAGTGCCCCCCAAACAATTACACTGTCAGAGAGATGTATACACTGACTTGGACTGATACTGAAGTACTATTGAGGACTCAGAGAATCAATCTGATGCTGTCTTTGTTAGGTTGTGTCATTTTCTGACATATTTACATTTTAATTTGCAAAGATATATTATTTTATTTATAGATTATTGATCAAAGCTTGACAGAATTATGTTTCTCACACATATAAAGGCTGTTGTAGTGCAGGTAATCAAAGTTTTGCAGATATTCAATCGAATAAAACTGCTTTTATATTTTGAATACTTTGTTTTAGTCAGTTTGTGCTTCGATGTTTGTGCTTTAAAAATGTTTTTTGTATCAGAAATGAATACTTTATTTATTTATTTTATTAAGATTTTTTTAAACATTTGTTTTATTCAGTAAGGTATCCTGAAAAAGTTGATAATGACGATGCTAATAAGACATTTCTTGAGGATCAGATCAGCATATAAGAAAGAAATCTGAAGGAAAATTCACTCATTGAATATAATTACTGTAATATTGCACAATATCAGGGTCCCCGTGGGGTTTTAAAATGTCTTGAATTTCAAAAACTAATTTTTAGGCCTTAAAGTCTTAAATTCACTGAAATATTGTCTTGTAGGTCTTAAATAATTTTAAATAGGTTTTTCTCTGTCCAAGTAAAGCTACTCAATCGGGTCGACATCCATCCAATCACCAACAATCTATCTCAATAAATCTTTTTTTAATATTTAAGTTTTTTTTTTTATTTCAAAGAGATACAATTTACGATAGCTGTTCGACATTTTTTACAGCAATTTCTCTAAATTAAATTCTCTAATCAGGGAAAGAAAACTAAAAAACAATTACACAATTCCTCATGACAATAACAGAGCAACATATCACTTTACATGATACATTATACTCAATCAATTTGGACCAAAAGCCAACAAATGTATATTTTTGATTATTTATGTCATGGTCTCCATAATAAGTAAACTTTTAACAATGTTAAACTTGTCATTAAAAAAAAAGAAACATTGTTGAAAATAACTGGAGTTTTCTTGTTTTGACACATTAAAATGTTCCGCTAAGAAATAATTAAAATTTTTTTTTTTTTGTGGCAACTGACCGTGCCATTAGAAATGATCATTGCGTTTAGCCCTGTATAAGTCTAAAATTTAATTCATAATGGTCTTAAAAGGGTCTTTTAAAATGTCTTAAATTTGACTTGCTTAAAACTGCAGAAACCCTGAAAATTTCAGTTTTAAAATAATGTCAATTAGATTTATGGAGATTTTGTGAGCATAAGAGACTTCTTTTATGGCCCATTTCCACTGACTGGTACGTTGTGGTATGGTATAGGTCAGTACGGGTCACGTTGAGAGTGGCTGTCTGTACCTGCGAGTATATTGTGATGTCTCTGAGGGTGCGGCTTTAATTCATGAGAAAAACTTTGTTAAAACCAATCAGCGCGCTCTATTGTGTATGCGGCGCAAATTCATTAATATGCATGATAGCTATGGAGACTGTTTTACCTGTTACAGTGTTCAGACGACTGAGAGACGCCACGTGTTGCCAAAACAAGTGAAAGAACAAGAATTTGGAGACACGGGTCGTCAGTGTTGCATTTATTATTGTGCTGCATTTATTAATGTGCTGCAACAAAGGTTTTGTTTGCATTTTCCCATTGTAAGAGCGCTGCTGGACTCACATGTGGATTACAGTGCACACAACACACGACAGAATGCGTTAGTAAGGAACATTTTTACCCGAGAGCTTTTCGCATCTGGAAATGATGAAATCCAGATTAGCTGCTCGTCTCCTTTTAATAAAAGACACAGTTCCAGTTTGATTGTCCTGTCGCTATAGATTTGGTAAGGGTGTAATCAGTGCCCTTTGTTTGTTCATTCAGATGGCAAAGTTAGTTCGTATTGTCAGCAGTGCTCTTTCAGTATTTTTTAGACATACCATAGTCAAAATGATTTAGTTACTAAGTTTACAGTATGTTAATATCACTGCAATATCATAGTACAATATTATAAACTGAAAGATCCACTGTAAATGCTGCTCTCCAAATGTAAGCATGTAAACACACCAATCAAATATTGACCGTGGTGTAGAATTTTCGCCGTATTTTGTGACAGGATAGTCTATACACACACGGCTTTCTGACGCTACCTACCGAGTGCATCTTACCAAGAAATGCAGAGGATTTTTTTCTCCCATTCGCCGTGCGGTATCAAACATTACATCAAAACTCCACTCTCCAGCAGTTCCTCGCTTTCAATATCTCGTTTGTCACAGGCAACATGCAGGAAATGTTCCTGAATAAAAAGTGAAAGTGCCAAACTGCAGTTAAAGTCGACAAATTAATAATTTGGCAAGTAATTTGATTACTGATGTCCATGTAAACACAGTCACTGTCTTTCTCCCCTGCGTCTGCGTGCCCAAACGGAAACTCCCATATTTGCAAATCCTTCCCTCTTTCCCTCCCCCGACACTTCCACCTAAACAGAGCTGGACACGCCCACTTACCTGACTTTTTCCACACTAGAGGTGTGAAAACACCCTGCTGAGACGGGGGTTTCATGGCCCTTTAATCTTCACCAGCACACAGGTTGCTGAAAGAATCATTTGCTCCTTAGTTTTTTTTGCAAAGGGTACCCAAAAAGTGGTATGGTACGGTTTGCTTTTTGGTATCTTTTGACAGTGGAAATGGCCATAAAAGCGTACCATACCGTACCACTCAGTGTAAACGTGCCATTAACATTTTTTTCATCATCATCATACTGGATAAAAGTCTTAAGTATGTCTTTAATATGTTTGGTCTTTAATATAATTAGTAACACTTTACTTTGATGATCCCTATTGCACATTTTGACTAAAAGTTGCATTGCAAATACATGTCAATTACTTCTCATTTGAGAGTTAGTACACCGTCTTCTTCAACAGAAATTTAACTGACTATAAGAGACTGCAAGTACATGTCAACTTACACTAACCCTAGTCTACTTCTAATCTAATGAGAATTAGTTGGCATGTAGATGCAATGTAACTTAAATTCAACAAAATGCGTTAAGGGAACCCTTAACATAAAGTGATACCATACAATTTTTAATAATTAATTTTTTTTATAAAAATGGAAGATAAAGGTCAAAACCAAGAGCTAAAAGTATATGTATATACAAGCATAATTATTTCTCTTCCAAACAATACCAAGTAAATTCAGCTTTTAGGTCATGTGTTGGTTTGTAGCTTCACCAAACATTAGTAAATCATAATAGATTTAGAGCAGATGGACTTCATTTACAGCAATCTAAACACTGTATAACAGTGCATAGAACTTGAGAGAGGCATTACATGTTGAGGAAAAAATTGAAGAAAGTTGATCTTGGGTAGAGTAGGTAAAGATGATTTGGAAAGAGCAATTAGGGTATGTTTTGCAGTCCATTGCTTTAGTTTATTTATAAGCATGATATACAGTAACGTTTTGTTTGGATTACAAAGATGAGATGCAGCCTGTCATTATGCAATGCAGCATTTATTGACAGCTGATAGTTCACTGGAAATGTCTGCTGAACTGAAAATCAGAATGTAATCTTGCAGTACTTTTTATATTTTAGAAATTGTTAACATATTTATATTGTAAAAATGTTAGTGCATATACAAACATGTTTAACTTAAGTTATTGCCTCAAACATTTGTTTATTGTTTTCATGTTTAATCCATTTATCCATTTTCTATCATCTTTATGCTCTTCGCTGTCCTGCAGGGATAGCAGACAGTAGCTGACGTCTTTTCTTTAGTAACATATATGTAGAGATAATGTGTGAGGGTGCCTTCTAGCATCCAGTATGAATGAGCATTGCTTGAGGTCTAGATTTAAAGGTCAAAGTTTATTTCTAATGCTTCAGCACTTCTGCTTGTGTATTTTATATGATCCTGAAAAGCTTTACCAGCTGCTTTAGTGTGTTTAAATATTGTTGAGTTCTGTAGGATAGTGGGCATAAAAATAATAAAAATGAATAGTTTTCTGTAAAGATACAGGACTTTTTCTGTCTCTCAATGGAGATGTTTAAATTATTGTTAATAATATTATAACAATAAATACCAGAACACAATGTGATTAATTGTAGAATTTAAGTCCATATCACCCATCCCTAGTAATCGAGCAGCCTGATCTGAAATGTAAGACATTGGCTAAAAAAGTCATTTTTTACACTTATTTTGGCACACAAACATGTTCTTGGAGCTTTTTATGATTACAAATGAACCAGAGTCACACTTAATGTTTTGACAATGTATTTATCATAAAAAATGAAGGAAGTTTAGTTGTGGTGCCATGTAAGTAGATTATTATTATTATTATTTTTACTACACAGTCAAAATGAAAGAACCTCAAGATTGCAGCACGAAGAAAGATTTCAACTTGCTTAGCAATTCTATACTGATTGTCCATTGACATTCTCTGCATTAACTTGTCCTCCAGTGCATTTGCTTACTATGGATGACCAGCTTTTTTGGGGCAACTTAAATGAGTTGGTGACATTGTAAAGATGTGATATTCCAGAAATGACAGATTTGAAATGGCCAACTTTTCTTGCTATTTCAGAAAGGGTCACTGTAACCTTATATATGGACAACCTGCTGTTGGAGGCTTTTCGTCGGCTTCACCATCTTTCAAAATCTGTGAAAAGTGGAAAGTTTGGCTGCCAGTTAAATAGGGTCTATCAGATAAATAAGGAAATTACCTCCAGGTGCCAGATTAACACCAATAACTGGGGGAGGTCTTGACAGTTTTGTCTAATTTTGATCAATGCTCTTCATCAGTCACATTATTTCCAAATATAGTATTCACATTAATTCCACACTGAATACTCAAAGACTTACTGTTCTCACTCAGACATACTGTTGAAGTCAGAATTTTATCCCTTCTGAATTATTAGACCCCCTGTATATTTTATCACCAATTTCTGTTTAACGGAAAGAAGATTTTTTTTTTCATAACATTTCTAAACATGATAGTTTTTAATAACTAATTTCTAATAACTGATTTCTTTTATCTTTGCCATGATGACAGTACATAATATTTTACTAGATATTTTTCAAGATAGTAGTATTCAGCTTAAAATGTATTTATTTATTTTTTATACTTAATTTTTATAGATTGTTTTAGAAACATATAACCAGTGGAAAAAATAATAATAATAAAAAACTTACAATTAAATAAAATAAAAAATCAAGAAAATAATAGTAATTATAATAAAATAAAAGGTTGCCTGATTCTAGAATTATGTAAATGTTAAATTATGGATAATTATATTGTTGTTGTAGAGAGCCAGCCATTTACTCCATTTACGAAGATCTCTTTTTGTAATCGAAGTGCATGTGTCATTTTTTCCATTTCCTTAACTTCAGCTATTATTTTGAACTATTCGTCTTTAGTTGGTGGGTCTTCTTTAAACCATTTCCAGGTTATAGCTTTTTTACTTGTTGCCAATAATATCTTAAATCGATATCTATCCTTCTTTTCAAGTTTAGTTTAGAATA